>SJYO01037955.1:23813816-24256930 GCA_006410555.1 Capra ibex
AACCCTTGCGTACATGTGGGCACCACCTAAGTACAGTTACATACCGTTTTGGTTATGTCATAACATTTCATTTTATTTCATTTTTATTTTTAATTTTTTTATTATTATTTAATATCACCTTTTCTTAGACTTTTTTTTTTCTCTCGGATATATATCCGACTTAGTGAAACGACATATGGTCTTTTATCGGGTTGTAACTTTTAGTTGATGTGAAGTTATTTTTTCAAAAGCTAGTTTTAATTTTTTTTTTTTTTTTCTTTTCTTTGACCAGAACGACCTCTCAACTTTTTCTCCTAGGTTTCGGGAAAATGTGTGCCTTGACATTCTTTGTCAGACTTATAAGGAACAACTATAGATTTTGNTTATCGGGTTGTAACTTTTAGTTGATGTGAAGTTATTTTTTCAAAAGCTAGTTTTAATTTTTTTTTTTTTTTTCTTTTCTTTGACCAGAACGACCTCTCAACTTTTTCTCCTAGGTTTCGGGAAAATGTGTGCCTTGACATGCTTTGTCAGACTTATAAGGAACAACTATAGATTTTGTTGTCTACCCATTGACGTTTTACAACGTAAAGTGACCTTGAAGACGGTACATCTTTTGTAACCTTTTGATAGTGTCGATAAAAATACAATCGTCCTAAAGAGAAAAAATAGGATAAGACGACGACGACGACGACGACGATTCAGCGAAGTACATCGACCAGTATATACTAAAAAGTCTTCCTCCTGTATAGAGAACTGTTTAAAATTTCTTTATGAGAGACAAGCTAATACGTTTACAAGTGTCGTAGTATAGACCCAATAATTTCACAGAGTGAAGTCATAGATAATCACTTTCCGATACTCCTAATTTGATAAAACCCACTTAACATTTAGGAAAGTCCATATAAAACTCACCAACTTATTTTAAATATTATTACTTATACAAGAAACTTTTAGACTTTGATAATAGGAAATGAACCTAGTTCAACTTTTAATTCTTAGGTTTTCTTCGTCTTTTTAAATACCATTTTAGAACTATTTATTCTCTTACTCTCTTAGTCGGTAATCTTATTTTTTTGTTGACCTTGAAATTAATTTAGAAAAAAGTATTTCACTCCAATAAAAGTAACTCCTGAACGGAAAAGGTTATAAAGTAGTATGGAGGTACCAAAGAATAAGTGCAAATTACCTCTTTGTGATATCGAATATAAAAAGAAACCGTTTTTGATAAATAAGAAATTATTCCTGTCCATAATACCAAAGAAACACCTCGATTAACCGAAAGAACGACACACATATCTGAGTCTCGATTTCATTACTCAAAATCTATTTATTACCTTCAAAGAGTTGAAATATATTCAAAGAAAGTTTTCTATGACCATAAAGTAGACGATCTCTGGGTCATTTCTTTAAATGAAAAATTTTATGACATCTTGTTCGTAAATAAAGATTCAGACAACGAATTTTGAGTTCATGTGAAGGACATTCTATATATTCACTAAGTATCCACGACAGGTCGTGTACTCACCTGAGTACTTGATTGTTTATAAAATTATAAGTAGAATCAAAACCTAGGACCTTTTTTCTGGGTACAAGGTTCATGTCACTCACTTTACTCAGAATCTTTACAATTGAACACGTACTAGCGCGTTACATTCAAAACCACACACATTCCGTCTTCCCTTCACCGTCAACCCAAACGGTTTCTTCTACTTAATATTTCTTATTATCTAAAATATGTTTCGATCTTCTATTTAGTAGACCTTCGACGAAACTTGTTCTCTTTCTACAAATATGTTATATAACTCTGGTTCTTATAGAAAAAGTAGTTGGAATCTTTAGTCCCAATTGTCGGTCAATTTAATTTTTACACATAATTTACATTATTTAAGAGTTTTCTTTAACGATGATCACTCTTACAAATTGAGTTTACGAAACTCTTGTTGTAGACGGGTGGGGGTTTCTTTTCATTTATTTTAAAATGTTTATATGTTAACCCTGATTTATTGATAGGAAAACTTACTTAAATAATCTTCTTATAAAACGAATGAAAGTTGAAGTGGTTTTATACAACAAATTAACGTTGTAGTTATTTCTATTGACATATCCATAGGATCCATTAATCAGTTCCTTCCGAATGAGTTTATGTATCAGGATTACATAAATGGTGTTTAAATGATATAATACGTCTCTTCCGTTATCGTTGGGTGAGATCATGAGAACGGACCTTTTAGGGTACCCTCCTCGAACCATCCGACGTCAGGTACCCCAGCGATTCTCAGCCTGTGATGACTCGCTGAAGTGAAAGTGAAAAGTGAAAGTACTTGACCTCTTCCTTTACCGTTGGGTGAGGTCACAAGAACGGACCTCTTAGGGTCTCTACCCCCTCGGCAACTCGACGGTAGATACCCCAACGTGTCTCAGCCTGTGCTGACTTCGCTGAATCGTCGTCGTCACCGTCGTGATATAATACGTACAACTGGAATAAGAAAAATCCTTGTAACAAATTAAAATCAAGATTAATTCTAAAAAAAGTCTAACGACAATTTTATTAAAACATAAAGGACAAGTGTGATGTTAATTAACATCTTCTTTTTCTCGGAGTTCTTGAAACTCCACAGTATCACACGCAATAAGCAAGTCAGCACGGACTGAGAAACACTGGGGTACCTGACATCGGGTGGTCCGAGGAGATAGGTACCCTAAAAGGTCCGTTCTCATGACCTCACCCAGCGGTAGGGAATAGGTCGTCTAGAAGGGTTGGGTCCCTTACTTAGACGCGACGTCCGTCTGAGAAATGGTAGACTCGGTGATCCCTTCGGGATCGGGGATGTGTCTTACGTACTGTATATACATCTCTTTAGTACTACCTATCACGGATTTTAAATATATATTGATTATAACCAAATTAAAAATACACGATAGTCCATAGTAGGTGTTTTAGTTCCATACTAGTTAAAGTATTGAAATATACGTTTTTTAAAAATTTCTAGATAAATAAAGATAAGTGACTGTGAAAGTAATTGAAAACTTCGACAAGGTCGACTTTAATCTCTTAAAATGAAATCGAATGTTTTGTACGAACCTAGGGTAATAATATAGATAAAAGAATAAATATTTGGGGTTAACACACCAACCCTCATTATCAGATGTATAATGAACTAGAAGTATCAAGGTATATGTTTCGAAATTTTTCTCTTACGAAAAGTAACATTTGTTGATCGTGTAGTTTATAGTAAATGCCCCCAGGGTGTTCGTAGGGTGTCGGTACTTTAATTTTCTGCGATTGAGGAACCTTCTTTTCAATACTGGTTGGATCTATCGTATAAGTTTTCGTCTCTGTAATAAAACGGTTGTTTCCGGACAGATCAGTTCCGATACCAAAAAGGTCACCAGTACATACCTACACTCTCAACCTGATACTTCTTTCGACTCGTGACTTCTTAACTACGAAACTTGATACCACAACCTCTTCTGAGAACTTTCAGGGAACCTGACGTTCCTCTAAGTTGGTCAGGTAAGATTTCCTCTAGTCAGGACCGACAAGAAACTTTCCTGACTACGATTTCGACTTTGAGGTTATGAAACCGGTGGAGTACTCTTCTCAACTGAGTGACCTTTTCTGGGACTACGACCCTCCCTAACCCCCGTCCTCCTCTTCCCCTGCTATCTCCTACTCTACCGACCTACCGTAGTGGTTGAGCTACCTGTACTCAAACTCACTTGAGGTCCTCAACCACTACCTGTCACTCCGGACCTCACGACACTAAGTACCCCAGCGTTTCTCAGCCTGTACTGACTCGCTGACTTAACTTAACTTGTTCGAGTCTCTGAGAATGGAGATGACACCAAGATCAAAAATCCTGTTATATGTCGGACATCGAAATGTCAAATACTCTTCAGAAAGATGGAGAATAAGGTTCGGGACTGACATGTCCTCCTTCATAGGTTCATAAGAGTTCATAATGAATAGAGGGTGACTCTTTTGTGATATAAGGGGATGAACACTACTCTCATCAAATAACACTTTATTTCACTCCAAAGAGATATTTATTTTACTATCATGTCATGTCTCTTGTCTTCGTTTAGTTCTGTGATCAAGAAGGACAAAGAGGTCTTTTCCTGATGTAGGTGTAAGTGAAGTTTTATCATGAATAATATTAATAAAACCCAGTTTTTGTAATGGAAGAAGTACCCGAAGATTTTAAGTGAAAAGAATTCACGTGGACACCATCCTTTTTACACTGTCGGGGGGTTGTTCTGTGTATGATGGATTAGGGGTCTTGTACAATAGTATTACTCTACGCTAAGACAGGATAGTGAATCGTGTAAACTGAATGTTATCTCCTTAAGAGACACACCTGAACTGGTTTAGTACACCCAGTAAATTTCGACTTCTCTCTCCATCGTTCCTTTCCTTCTTTCTAAACTTAGTACTCGCTCTGAGTTCTATGACAACGACCGAAACTTCTACCTCTCTCAGTTTACCTTTCCTTATACCCGTCGGAGGGTCCCTTTTCTTACCGGAGAGGACCATAAACCTTACGTTGGTTCCTGAAACTGTCCTCTACTAGACAAGGTCTCCGCAACTCTGTTAATGGATAGGTACACTAAACGGTGCGTCGATTTACTTAACGTCTTTATAACTTCGGGATTTATTGTTTCAAAAGTTTAGAATCTACCTTTTCATACTGTAAATAAAAAATTATCCAACCTAAAGAGTTTTCTTTCTTTTACTAAAATATTCAAATCATAGTATTTTCTATGATGTTTTTTCCCAATTTTGGTTCCCGGAATTTTATGTAAACTGTGTAAAAGGCTTTCTAAATTTATTGAGAATTTTCATCTTCACATTTTTATGTCTTTTGGATTATTTATGCTTGTACCAGTTTCACCCCACTGGAGTGGTCGTTAGTGTTTTTACGTTTGATTTTGTTGGACGTCTAAACGTTTTTAATTTTCGACTTGTATTATTTTTATTGCTCGTACGTAATACGTACACAATACCTCCCTCTTTCCATCTTAAACTCAAGAGTAAGTCAATACTACGTCAATTTTCAACCATGTCTGAAAAATAGACCTTTCCAAAGTTAATGGTCTCAGGTTGTGAAAGTGAAAATTAACAAAAGGGGCCAACTGGATATCTTGTCTAGTGTTTCACTGTAGATGATTACGACAAAATACGTCTTAAAAATGAATTTCTTTTTTGATTTTTGATAAATTTACAAACAAATATCCGATTTCTTATTTATTTTATATCATGCAGTTCAAGTCTTCATAACAATCTTACTGAAGTAAACTAAAGATACTAATTTACACTTTTATAAAATTTTGTTATTTTCTATCACAATATAGTTATAGATCAGTGTTTTATAAGGGATACGATAAATACTCATGAAAGTATATTTTGAAACTGAAACTTAATTATTGTTTAAGTTCTAGTACCCACGGAGAACCCTACCTTCCTTACAAATTCAGAGTTCTTCTATTTTTATTAAATTAATGTTACATTACGAAATCAATAAATAACATAGTTTTCTTTCTGAATTTCGTTTATACTTTCTCGAGAATAAAACCCATAAACCATTTACCGATAAAATTTCTCTTACCCGAAGGGTCTACAGGGTCACCATTTCTTAGGCGGAGGGTTGTGTCCTCAACGTTCTCTACGTCTAAACTCCGAACCCACCCCTCTAGGGGACCTCTTCCTTTACCGTCTGGTGAGGTCATAAAAACGACCCTTTTAAGGTACCTACCTCCTAATGGAGTCTGGAAACTCTCAATTAAGGGTTAAGTATTTCGGACCCTACTAGTCCATTATATACTACTAATATTTTATCGAGGTCAAAGGTTAGTTCACAAGTCTTGGACTGATTTATACCCCCGTCCTTCCTTCATACCTGGGGAACTGTTCTTGTGCACCATGTATGTTATCGAAAGGATATCAGGTTCTATTTTGAGACCTTTTGATAGTACTAAAAGGTATTCTTTTCCTTATATAGTAACCTTGTAAGTAGAGAACGGTTATAAGAGACTTCGTCGTTTGTGTAGTCGGCGGAAGTACGTTAACCGTCCTTGAGTCGATATGACGACATTAATCGAGTCCAACTCTCTTGTGTTACCTCTCCCACGTCCTTCCAAAAAATAAGAAGAGATTAGACCCTCATCGGTTCCGGGGGACATGACCCTCTTAGTGACAGACAGTTCTTTGTTTGGAATACAGGAACCCGTTGCGGTTCGAGAAAATGGAAAAGAAAGGGACTGTGACCTTACAACAGAAACAGGGTTAAGGATGACGTTATTAATACTTACTTTAAGTCATGTTTTACCAACACCTTAAAGACTAAATAATCTAAGATTTTCTTAGGTTATGAGACAGTATTATCACTTATCCCTTCTTTAATTAAGAAACGACTTATCTTGACGATAAATCGACGAAACAAAGAGAAATTTCATAGTGGGTTTAACCTCATTAATAGTAACCTTCAGTCCTTGGATTTCACCGGGTTTAATAAAAAGAACAAGTTAAGTCATTAACATGAACGTAATTATTCTCATAAACAGATATCTCGAGGTCTGTAAAGTCAAACAATCCTTAACAAATTCGGTTTAGTTTATAATAATTACGTACGTGGTTTTGTTTCGCCATTTTCTCCAAAGTTTGTTCTCTTAATCTCTTTCTTTTTTTATTTCTTTTTCTTTCCGAAAATATCTAACATAGAAACCCACTTTACAATGTCCGTCTTACTGAAATTATAAAAACAAAAATTGGGATAGAACCCAAAGTAGAAGTGAAACTTTTTATTAGATATATTTAAAAAGTGTTCAGGAATTATAATCTGCTGAAGTCTATGTTAAAGAAAGTTTAGGGTTTTCGTCTGATAAAGGAATATAATCGATTACGTACACTCACACTGGGTATTAGTACAAACCGTCGGAGAACCGAGTAGACGTATTACTTTTTTTTTTCATTACATTATGGAACTTAAGACTTAACACAGGAAGGAGAACACGACCCTTTAAGAAACGTAGTGGGAAAATAATAAATTGACTAGTATGTTTAAAGTTCCACATACAAATGTTTGTTAAACAACACAAAGAGTACGATAATCGTAAGACCTCGAAAAAGAAAGGTCCAAAGATACCGTTGTTCCCATGGTGTCAGTAATTTTTCTTCAAGACAAATTAACTAGATGATTACATAACGAATTATCATTGACAATTCGTCAGAAAACAAAGGTCCAGTATAAATCCCAAGTGGATAAACGTATTTTTGTAAAGTAATCGACTTTGGTTAATAATTATCATTAAAAGAAAGAAATCAAAATTTATTGATTTGGGAGTAACTCCAAAAGACTTATCGTTTATAAACGTCGAAAGTCTTATGTGAACGACTTACTCAAACCGAACGAAACAAAGACACTCGTCGTTCGTTTAATATCTCGAACGTTTAAAACTAGGTTCTTCTGTTTTTCTTCCACAGAGGGAAAATATTAACTTTCAATATATAAGTCCTACGACTGAGATCCGGTGTAGCGGATAAACTAGTGTTACTATCAATAAACAATGAAGAGTACAATTTTATAAGTTCCGTACTTATGTTTTAAATATAATCTGGCAAAATATCATGAGTTCCCCTTAAGACTGTGACGTATAGATAAATTTCTAGATACCCGTCTAAAATCTTAATTACGAATATCCATATTTCTAAAAATTCATTTTCTCTTCACAACAAATCCAACTCTATTATTTGTTTAACAGAATTACGTTAGGTTTCGTAAATAATAAATATAAATAGTAACTCATTTCACTCCAATTTTACACAGATATGTATCGAACACATGGTCTCAAACATTTAATATACGTAAAAACTTGTAATCTCTCAATAGACCTATATATCGGTATACATCTATGTATAAGTCTCTTCCGTTACCGTTGGGTGAGGTCATGAATACGGACCTCTTAGGGTACCTGCTTCCTCGGACCATCCGATATCAGGTACCCCAACGATTCTCAGTCTGTGTTGACTCACTGAAGTGAAAGTGAGTAACCTCTTCCTTTACCGTTGGGTGAGGACATAAGAACGGACCTCTTAGGGTCCCTGTCTCCTCGAACAACCCGACGGCAGATACCTCGTCGTGTCTCAGCCTGTGCTGACTGCGCTGAATCGTCGTCGTCTATGTATAATATACGGATGTGGCTTACGATTAAGATTTTTGTAACTACTTATCTGAGTAAGAGTTAATATATATAATCAACATTATGATTTCATAGACCAAGTTTTTGACTTGATCTTTTGTATTGACCTACGGTTTATATATGGAGTAATGTTTTAACGGAAGAGTTATAATAGTTAAGTCAAATAAATATACATGAAATGTCGAAGTTTTTAATTAGATTCAGAGAACGTATAATATGAACCTCGAGATAACAGGTCGGTCAGAGAACTTAATGAGTATAAGTTTCCTAATAGAATTTTAGTCTAGTACACCGATATTTATGTGATAATTATGTCAAATGATTTACGTCAGTGTAGTAGAAAGGTTAAAGAGTCTTTTATTTCTGTATGTGTAGGAAGAAAGAGACAAAGAGAGAAAGGGACTTAGGAACTGGAGACGTACAGAAATGTCTATGTAATTATTACAGCCCCCTCACACATTAAAGGAACCAAGACAGAGAGACGTCGTTTCTAAACTTTACCACCTGGTCACAATGTCGAGTCAACGTCGAGTCTCAAAATAAACTGTTTGTTTCCTTTCATGTGGGGACTCCACACTTCCGTCCGGATGGTGTTTCCTCTCCGGAGTTAGACAGAACCGAAGGAGAAAATTACACAAGACAGAGGAGGGGGCACGGACGGGATACGTTTAACCCGATCGGTTCTTCCCCCACACAAACAAAATGGTCTTCAAGAGTGAAACCAGACGTCTAAAAGAAAACAAGGTAAAACTACCCGAAAAGGGAAGGAAACAGAAAATCGGTGGTGGTAAAACCTAAGGACAAAAGGATAAGATTGAAGGATTGTTACTGTAATTGTAATACGGTACTAATTTTTTGATCTATCATGTCGTTACGACGAACTCTTATATAAAGTACTAAGACAAACTACAGTAAGTCAATTCTTGACTATAGGAGACTTGGGAACATTTAATTCTCCTATAAGAGATACCTACGGGAGTCTATAGACTATCTACAAAGATAAAATATCTGACTTCGTGATCAAAGTTGAGTATGAGTTGAGATGAGTAGAACGAGTGAATGAGTTAGAACAATTCGTTATTAGTATATAGTGTGTGTAAATTTTTGATCTAAGTTAAATTTTGTAAAGACTTTACGTACTTCCAATGTAAAGGTTAAAAAATCATACACTCCGGTCGTTTATTTAACCATTTCTTACGTTTTCAGAAAGTGAGACGAACTAATTTTTTATAAAGATATGTGTCGGTAATTTCATATATTGTCACATTTATTGTTTTTAGAGTCAATGATTTATATAATCTATTCGTATTTTATCTCTAAGAGACATTTCTATAAGGAACCCCTTGTAAACATGCTGACTTTTCTTAAAATCGAATTTTACTGTGGTACCCACATGGAATTACCTCCTTCCTTCTTGACACATAGTCATAATAAACCATAAAAGAATAAATACCGTCTAATTATTATGAGAACATTTTGAGTGTCTTTCGTTTCTTGACTTCTCTGAGAACTACTTTCACTTTCTCCTCTCACCTTTTTCAACCGAATTTTGAGTTGTAAGTCTTTTGATTCTAGTACCGTAGACCAGGGTAGTGAAGTACCATTTATCTACCCCTTTGTCACCTTTGTCACTGTGAAATAAAACCCCCGAGGTTTTAGTGAAGACTACCACTGATGTCGGTACTTTACTTTTCTATGAATGAGCAACCTTCTTTTCAATACTAGCTGGATCTGTCGTATAAGTTTTCGTCTCTGTAATGAAACGGTTGGTTCCAGGTAGATCAGTTTCGATACCAAAAAGGTCATCAGTACATACCTACACTCTCAACCTGACATTTCTTTCGACTCGTGGTTTCTAAACTACGAAAACTTGACACCATAACCTCTTTTAAGAACTCTCAGGGAACCTGACGTTCCTCTAGGTTGGTCAGGTAGGATTTTCTTTAGTCAGGAGTTATAAGTAACCTTCCTATCTACGACTTCGACTTTGAGGATTTTCTTTAGTCAGGAGTTATAAGTAACCTTCCTGTCTACGACTTCGACTTTGAGGTTATGAAACCGGTGGACTACGTTTCTTGACTGAGTAACTTTTCTGGGACCACGACCCTTTCTAACTTCCGTCCTCCTCTTCCCCTACTGTCTTCTGATCTACCGACCTACCGTAGTGGTTGAGTTACTTGACTTAAACTCATTTGTGGTCCTCAGTCGTTACCTGTCTCTCTGGACCGTACGACGTCAGGTACCCCCAGTGTTTCTCTGTGCTGATTCACTGACTTGACTTGATTGACTTGTACAGGAAACTTCCCACTGACTTCGGAGACGAGGTATAACACAACGAGAGTGAGACCCTGCACCAAACTATCGGATCTTATTGACAACCAGTGTTACGATCGTAAATAAATCAAAATGTTTATTTTCGTTATACGACCCAGAATTTCGTAGACAGAAATTTGTTATATATAGTGAGGATAAGAATAATAGTTTAGTATGTCGGTGCAACTCAAGTTCACTCAATTCAAGGGGACGATTGTACCTGTACAATGACAACAAATCAAAGATTCAGTACAGGTTGAGAAAACGTTAGGGTACCTAACATCGGACTGTCCGAGGAAACAGGTACCCTATTGGATCCGTTCTTATGACCTCACCTAACGGTAAAGGAAGAAGTCCCCTAGAAGGACTGAGTCCCTAACTTGGTGTAGAGGACGTAACCATCCATCTAAAATGGTGACTCGGTGGTCTCTTCGGGTCATTCACGTGTCACTACTGGAAAATCTGTGTTGTGGTTTCTATACCAAGTACTTTCCTTCTAACTATTCAAATTGAAGTAAATTTAATCTTAGAAGACGAGACGTTTTCTGTAACAGTTCATTTACTCTTCTGTGCGACACCTGAGACTCTTTCATCAATACTTTCTTTGTAAACTTTTTCCTAAGTCCCCTACTGTCTCCTACTCTACGGACCTACCGTAGTGGCTGAACTACCCGTACTCAAAGTCACTTGAGGCCCTCAACCACTAACTGTCCCTCCGGACCGCACGACGTTAAGTACCCCTTTGTTTCTCAGCCTGTGCTGACTCGTTGACTTGACTTGACAAAAATTTCTATCTCTTGAAAGTTTTAAATTAGTATTCTTTTTACATGTCGGACTAAATTTTCGTTCGTTTTCCGGACTTGTCTGTAGAGTGATTTCTTCTATTTGTCGTTTCTTCGTACACTTTTCTACGAGTCATAACATACAGTAAGTCAAGTCAAGTCAGTGAGTCAGTACAGGTTGAGAAATACTAGGGTACCTAACGTCGTGCAGTCCAGACGGACAGGTTGTGGTTGACGACCTCAAATGAGTTTGATTAGAGGTAATTCAGCCATTACGGTAGGTTGGTAGAGTAGGAGACAGCACAGGGGAAGATGAGGGTGGAAGTTAGAAAGGATCGTAGTCCCAGAAAAGTTTACTGAGCCGAGAAGGGTAGTCTACCCGTTTCATAACCTTAAAGTCGAAGTCATAGTTAGGAAGGTTACTTATGAGTCCTGACTAAAGGAAAATGAGTCCTGACTAAAGGAAATCCTACCTGACCAACCTAGAGGAACGTCAGGTTCCCTGAAAGTTCTCAGAAGAGGTTGTCGTGTCAAGTTTTCGTAGTTAAGAAGTCATGAGTCAAAAGAAATGTCAGGTTGAGAGTGTACGTAGGTATTGAGGACCTTTTTAGTATCGAAACTGATCTGTCTGGAAATAACCCTTACATTACAGAGACGAAAATTTATACGACAGAACCAGTATTGAAAAGAAGGTTCCTCGTTTGCAGAAAATTAATTTACCGACTTCAGTGGTAGTTTTCACTAAAAACCTCGGGATTTTTTCAGAGAGTGACAAAGGTAACGAAGGGGCAGATAAACGGTTCTTCACTACCCTGTTCTACAGTACTAGAATCAAAAGACTTACAACTCGAAATTCGGTTGTAAAAGTGAGAAAAGAAAGTGAAAGTGGTTCTCCGAGTAATCAAGAAAAAGTGAGAGACGACATTCCCACCATAGTAGATGTATAGACTCGAATGACCATAAAGAGGACCGTTAGAACTAAGGTCGAACACGAAGGAGGTCGGGTCGTAAAGAGTACTAAGTATATTCAATTTATTCGTCCCACTGTTATATATCGGAACTGAATGACGAAAGGGTTAAACCTTGGTCAGACAACAAGGTATAGGTCAAGATTGACAATGAAGGACTGGACATACGTCTAAAAAGTGCTCCGTCCAGTCCACCAGACCGTAAGGGTAGAGAAAGTCTTAAAAGGTATCAAATAAAACTAGGTGTGACAGTTTATGAAGCCGTATCAGTTATTTCGTCTTCATCTACAAAGAAACCTGGAGAGAACGAGAAAGCTACTAGGTTGTCTACAAATGTTGAACTAGAGACGAAGGAGACGGAAAAGATTTAGGTCGAACTTATGGGTCTTCAAGAGTCGAGTACTCGATAACTTCGGACCGAACCTCTTGAAAATCGTAATGAAACGATACACTCTACTCACGTTAACACACCATTGAACTCGTAAGAAACCGTAACGGAAAGAAACCCTAACCTTACTTTTGACTGGAAAAGGTCAGGACCCCAGTGACGACTCAAAAGGTTTAAACGACCGTATAACTCACGTCGTAAAAGTGTCGTAGTAGAAAATCCTAAACTTTATCGAGTTGACTTTAAGGTAGTGGAGGTGATCGAAACAAGCGTCACTATGAAGGATTCCGGTGACCCGAAACGTAAGGTCTCAAAGACCGAGATCCACTCACTAGTGTGGTAGTACTAATAGGCCCAACACTTCTAGAAAAAACATGTCAAGAAGACATATAAGAACGGTGTAGAAGAATCATAGAAGACGAAGACAATCCAGGTATGGTAAAGACAGGAAATAGCTCGGGTAGAAACGTACTTTACAAGAGACTAAAAGAACTTCTCTAGAGATCAGAAAGGGTAAGACAACAAAAGGAGATAAAGAAACGTAACTAGTGACTCCTTACGAAAGAATAAAGGGGAACCAAAGAAACCTTGAGACGTAAGTTTTCCCATATGTAAAGAAAAAGAGGAAACGGAAAGATAAACATACAGAGTTTTTTACGTTTCATTTCTTTTTTGTTACTATATGATGATGTCCCGATAATCTGACTGGTTTTAGGTCCTGTGACTGTTGTGGTTTTTTACGCCCAATCGTACACCTCTTTGTTCTTCAAAGTAAGTAACGACCATTCTCACGTTTTACCATGTCCGTAAAATCTTCTGTCAAACTGTCAAAAAATGTTTTGATTTGTATAAAAGTGGAATATTAGGACGGTGTCTTAAACAATATATATATATAAGTAAATAAAAAGTAACATTCTATTAACGAAATGTTCTAACATAACCAAAGAGGGTATAAAGTTATACATAGTGGGTATCCTTATACATACAGGGGTGTGAGGACTTGGAGAAAAGATGGGGGGTGGGGTAAGGTCAAAAGAGGTAAGACTATTATATTCGTGGTGAACGGAAAGACGATCTTAAAACTGGGATAAGAGAGACGGAAACTATGACAAGTAAATATACAAAAAAACGGATAAATTTATTCATGGAATAGTCAAATGACCACAAAAACTCTGTCATTCACATTATCTGTCTTAGAATACTTTACCTAAGAAAAAAAATGGTAAAAAATGGATGTGTCTCTAAAAAAGGTTACTACGGGAAAGTTTAATACTAGAGAAGTTAGGGTCGAAATTTTTTTAAAGGTTAAAAATTTAAGATTGAGATACTTATAGTCTTTTTTATATTAAAAATGTGAAATCAATTGTTTTTCGATAGATTTAATGGGTGCTTCTAGTTATCTCCAAAACATTAATTTTTGTGTTTAGTAAGTAGAATGAGAAAAGTCCGAGATGAAGTATCCCATGGACTAACAAGGGTCTATATATAAACAAACTAAACTCATTATACGGAGGACTTATAAATTCGTAGCTATGACTGTCCAAAACACATCTGGTTAGTGTTGGTTTTAACTTACTCTCACCTGATTTGGGTTCGAACGAAACTAAGAGGAATAGAAAAGAGTTTATGGGTTATCACTCTGTTCAAACTCGTAAGTATCAGATTAGGTCTATACCTCATCAGTTCGTTTCAAACTCTTCACAATTTTTACTAGATAAGGAAGTCGTATATTAAAACAATCAAATTACTACATTTGACCCATAATGTCCTGTTCCACAATCCACATTTCCTGTAGTATCGTTTGGTCTTTCTAACTCAGGGATAGAAGTCCCTCTATTTATTGTAGATTTGAGACGGGTATTAAATATTTCCCTCTTTTGTGTAAAGTACTGTAGTTGAAACAAACTGTTTGTCTTCGTCTTTTAGGATACACGACAGGTTTTTTAACGAAGGAACCTATACTCAGAATATAGGTAAAATATGTATTCACCCACCATTAAGTTTATGTACTGAGATGAGGGGATATAGTGTTACGGAGTCGAGGACGTCACCTATTCGGAGTTAAGAACTAAAACGCTTACGAGGGCATTGGTCGTGTACAACGACGGTCTTTTTTATTTAAGAAGAGACTCTCTAGAGAGATATAAGGAAACGAGGAATAGTGAATAAAGAATTGAGGGTGAAAAAGAAAGTGTGAGTCGGAGAATATACAACAACAAGTCAACGAGTCAGTACAGACTGAGAAACATTGGGGTACCTGACGTCGTATGGTCTAAAGGGACGGAAATGGTAGGGAGTCTCAAACGAGTTTGAGTACAGATAACTCAGACGCTACGGTAGGTTGGTAGAATAGGAGACAGTACGGGGAGGAGGACGGAAGTCAGTAAGGGTCGTAGTCCCAAAAAGGTTACTCAATCAAGAAGTGTAGTCCACCGGTTTCATAACCTCAAAGTCAAAGTCGTAGTCAGGAAGGTTACTTATAAGTCCTAACTAAAGGAAATCCTGACCAAACTAGAGGAACGTCAGGTTCCCTGAGAGTTCTCAGAAGGGATCGTGGTGTTAAGTTTCCGTAATTAAGAACTACGAGTCGGAAAAAATAACAGGTCAAGAGTGTAAACATGTACTGGTGGCCTTTTTAGTGTCGAGACTGATCTGTCTGGAACATCCGTTTCATTACAGAGACGAGAAATTATACAACAGATCCAAACAGTATCGAAAAGAAGGTTCCTCGTTCACAGAAAATTAAAGTACCGATGTCAGTGGTAGGTGTCACTAAAACCTCGTTATTTTATTTCAGTGAAAAAGGTAACGAAGGAGCAGATAAACGGTACTTCACTACCCTGGTCTATGGTACTAGAAACAAAAAACTTACAACTCAAAATTCCGTCGAAAAAACGAGAGAGAAAGTGGAAGTAGTCGGAGAATATACTTAATAGTAAATAAATAGTAAAGGTGGTTATCTATCCGGGGTCCCATCTACCATCTTCTTTTTTTCTTCTCCTAAAGAGACGTTAAATCGGAGTCCTACTTGATAAGTGTCTCGGTTCTAATCGAAGGTTAACCGTATAGAGAGGACTTCAAAACACGATTTCTTTACACAGACAAAACTAATCGAACGGAACGTAATGGGTTAGAAAAACAGAATATTTACAGTTCTACGTCCTGTCACATGTTATGACAGTCTTATTTTTGTTTTACAAATATTAAATGTGAATACTTTTTGTAAGATCCCGTTTTCTCCCCTAAAACTCCCAGAAAATATTTTCCTTGATTAAATAACATTATATCCACCAGTCTCTTCTAGGGACACCTTCACTAAAAACAATAGAACTTCTTTCTCGTCATTAACTACCTGGACCATCTTTTTTCAATCCCTTCTCAAAACGTTCGTATCGATTGTTGTATACCAATGACTACACCCCCTCCCTGTCGTCCCACTGTCCTTACACTACTAAATCTTTCTGTCGATCATATTATCCTGTTTTTGGTTTTTCCTTGACATTCATTCAGAGTTCTACTGTGTTTTACTTGTCACGTCTGTATAAGTCCTATATGATCACCCAAACTAGAAATAACATTCTCACTGACATTCTCTAGGTACCCCTAAAAATAAGTCAAACAAAAAAATTTAAAACTAACTCTACGTTGAATTTGTGATATTTAAACGGTTAAAATTTACATGTTAAATTGCTTGAAACAATTTACATATTTTGTTCCTTGTCAGAGATCTTAGTACTTGTAAAGGTAGAAGGGGTTTAAGGTAAAATATCGTTAAAATAAAAATCTGAGAGTATATTCACTTTAGAATATCATATAACGAGAAACACAGACCGAAATAAATGAATAGTTTTACAAAAACTCTAGGAGGTTACGTTAATGTACATAATACGTACATAGTACTGGAAAAATAATGTTATAATTGTAAACCTAATTATTGTTCAACGGTAATTAATAAGAGACAATTTCAAATAAATTAAAACTCAAGAACCAGACCTTAAGTTGGACTTTAACGTTTTAACAAAGATGTCTTTTACGTCAGGTGAAGTACGTTCGATGAAATAAGACGAGATTAAAATAGTGTTTATCAAGGATCTTGTATAATTTACGTTTCAGTTGAAGAGGTTTAGTTAAGAAAACGACTTTATCATTTATTTTTAGTTACGTCAAGAAGTTGTTTCTACGTTCAAAAACAAAAAGTTGATTTATGTTTGAGTGAAAAACACAAATATAGGTAAAACAATGTCAATATAGTAGATTTATATAAGATTTTCTAAAAAGTCTTCAATGATAAATTTTCTAAAATTTGTCGTACCAGATGAGATCCCGTCTAGGTTGTATTTTTGTTTTTCGTTTTTACTGAAAAGGAGCATATCTCCTAGATGTTTTATAAAAAAAATTCATGGTAGGTATAATTTAGACATAAAAAAATAAAGCCTAGGAATTTGGACCCGAAAAATATTAATATGAAAACATATCTACACTTACTTCTTTCTCTGTCAACAACTTGACACGAAACTTTTGTATTACTATTAGTAATTACTTTTTCACTATGTACAAACGTGAGTAACTGATACTAAGATGACCATTCCTTCTGGAAGACACGTACTTCCTCTTTAATTTTGGGTTTTATAAAATAATGAAAAGAATCGATATTTAGTTACAATTTATATTATCCGTCCTTTTAGGTCTTTAATTTTCACGTTGAAGTAAACTCAATACTTTCAAAGAATTGTTTAATAAATAAATAATAACCCGTGAATGAAATTCTTTTAAAAGACGACGTAAAGTTACTACTTTGTCTAACAAAACGTAATACTACGGATAATTCAGGTTAATAAATTGGGGAAAGGAGAGAATTTAGGATAATTCTACTGTCATAGTTATAATTTTTATTCTTCTTTTCGTGTATAAAGACCTTTCAGTTTTTGTCACGGTTTCCGTTTGGACTTATGACTCCCTAAAGACCTTCTATATTACGTTTACCGTAGACAGATCACCTTTCTGGGGTGTCTCGAGTCCCTGTATGTTAGAACATGTTCCTTGTTTGTCGAGAAAGTTCACTTACGTAAAAAATTATCCTTTGTTTCTTTGTTTTTTTATAGGGTTCTCACTTCTCGTCCTCCACTCTGTCACTAGTCACTATTCACTATTTAAATGTTCCTCAATTTCCTGTCACCTTATTAATGTGTTCGTAGATAAAAGTATCGTCAACGATACCGAAAATTGGTTCTGTTTCATGTCAGTCATCTAAAGAAATTTTCTTAACCCCGTACACGACACTTCCGGCGTCTATTCTCTCGTTTTTTCTTTCGTCTTTTTTGAATGTGTAAATCTTCAGTTCGATGAGGATATGAGCTGAGATAAAAAAAAGACTCGTGACGGGAAGGTGTTTGTATGACTGAACTCAAACAGTTAGTGGTAAGACGTAGGTAACTACCTTAAACTCGTGGCTATAGTTAGACCTACCGGTCTTTCGGGGGTCAGGAAACTTACTTTGACAATCAGGTGTCCATCCATAAACTGTGTTCACTAAAAGGGACTTCAATAAAACCTGTTATCAACTCGCGAGACCCTCTCTTTTATGGAGAGAAGAAGAAACTAACTTTCCATGTTTTTTGACCCTTAATTTTAGTACTAGTCACAAGTCTACACTACACACAACGAGAATAGACTAAAATGACCTAGGTTATGCAACTACAAGGTCTAAAGGAACCGGTAAAAAAAGACACACCAGGAAAATCCGAGGAGGTCCTTCTAGTAGACCATACTTGGTGTAAGACCATCGGTGTGACCTTACCAAAACAAGAAAAGACTTCCCTCCGAAACCCCTGAGGAAACAGTGGTGACATCCTGTCTCCCCTACCTTACGGTAAACAAATTGTTGAGTCCTGATTACACCATCGACGAGGGTAAGGGAGTACAGTGAATCTGACCCTTCGTTGTACGGTCTCGGAATAGTGGTAGAAGATCTGAAGAACGGAACACGGGATCCCGAAGGGAAGTACGACTTTGAGTTTACGGAAATTGGGTGAATTGTGAGTCAGTACTTATGTCCGAGTGGACGTAAGTCCAACAAGGGTCTGTGTCCGACTTTCGGTCTTCCCCTTCTGATGAGGACCGTATGATTCAGAGGACACAGGACAGTGGACAAGACGAGAACGATGACGACACCCCACCAAAGGGCTAGTCAACAGGTTTCACCCCACCCTTGTCTACCACGTTGGGTCGACCCAACTGTGTTGTACTTTCTTTGTAACTGGTTCCGTCAACAGAGAAGGAGTACATTATAAGTCTCTTCGTCAAGTATTTCAAAGGGAGGTCTTTCTTACCAGTGTTCTTTTGTTGATACAAAAGCCACTGCGAAAGACGTCGAGAAATCATATATTGCGAAAATAACGATAGAAAAGAAGGAGGGGAATAAAGGAAAAAAGGAAATTGGAATAAAACAACGAAGACCTGGAAAATAAGGGTTTATTTCGTGATAGTAAATCCTAGAAAAGAGTCTGAGACCTAAGATTTTTGTAACCTAATTCTATGAGAACTTTAAGTCACTAAGTCTTAATTGTTATCACTAAAATTTTTTCTTACATTGTAGTTATTTTATTATTATTATTTTATTATTGAGATTACCATCTTTCTCTTTTCCTTGTTTTCTCGGAGAACTACTCCCACTTTCTCCTCTCCCTTTTTCGTCCGAATTATGAGTTGTAATTTTTTGATTCTACTGTCGTAGGTGAGGGTAGTGAAGTACCGTTTGTCTTCCCCTTTTCACCTTCGTCACTGTCTAAAATAAAAGAACCCGAGGTTTTAGTCTCCTACCATTGATGTCAGTACTGTAATTTTCTGTGAACGAAGAACCTTCCTTCCAATACTGTTGAATCTGTTACATAATTTTTCGTCTGTATTAAAACGACTGTTTTCAGGTATATCAGTTTCGATACCAAAAAGGTCAATCAATACATACTTACACTCACAACCTGGTATTTCTGTCGACTCGTGGTTTCTTAACTACGAAAAGGTTTGCATTTTTATGAGCTCACAGAAAAGGTTCCCTGACGTTTCTCTAGTTTAGTCAGTTAAGATTTACTTTCGTTGGGACTTATAAGTGACCTTCCCAACTTCGACCTCGACTTCGAGTTTATAAAAGCGGTGGACTATGTTTCTCGGCTGAGACACCTTTTCTGAGACTACGACCCTTTCTAACTTCCGTTTTCCACTTCCCCCATCGTCTCCCATTCTATCTATTATAGTGTCCGAGTTACCTGTACTTAAACTTGTTTGAGGTCCTCTATCACCTCCTGTCTTCTCAGTTCGTACGACGGCAGATATCCCAGTGTTTCTCAGTCTCTCCTGAATCGTTGGCTTGTTGTCTTTGTTGTTTAACTTATAAAGAATGTATAGTCTATAACAAAATTTAAGAAGTGTATATAATTAAGTAATAAAGAGTGGATGCTCTATCCTTGATAATGATGGGGACGAACCGTCTACTCCTTTTACTTTTTCTCTCCTTCGACTCCGGTCCGTGTCGATGTCACTGTCCCACATACAACCGTTTATAATATTTACTAAACGGGTTTTCGTGATCTCCTTTCACTGTCAAGAGTTATAAGAGACCACCTACTACCGATTTGATTGATCTCGACGAACCGTCGCACGTGTAAAGGACCTCTTTTTCCCCAGTACATTCACCTAACTTTCTTGACGAAGGGGTTTTTCTCTTATCGTAAATCTGTCGGAACGTCCCCCGTAGGTAAGTGTAACGTTAACGTGGGTTCGTTCAGGAACTTCGCCTAGTCTCTAGAACTCATGTCACCGTCCAACGGTCAAGTTGTCAGGTCGTGGGGACTTCACGTGGAGATCGAGAGGTGTACGACCCCCTTCTGGAAGACGAGGTCCGATCAGGGTGACGTCTTGACATCAGGACCTCCGAAACCAGGTCTGTCGTCCACACCTCACAGTTGCACGACGCACTGATTGTGGGCTCCTCGACCACTAAATCTTTAAGAAGACGTCCTGAAGGGGTGGGAGTTGGTTCACCTTTAGGCTTCGCCGTCAAGACAGACGTGTTAAGGGGTTGTACATCTAAGTCGAGAGGTCTTGACTTTTGGTTTCCGTCGTAAGACTAAAACACGGGATGACTGTCGGGGTATCCGTAAAGACCTTGGACCGCATTGATAGTCGAGTAGTCCAGTAGTGACAACACTACCACTCCCACTACCCTACCTTTTCTTCGTATAAAGGTTGAGTCTTGAAGTGGAAATTCCCTTGTTCTAGAAGTCTGGTACCTAAGACGGAATCAACAACTACACTCATTCGTCATTAGTCCTGATTAAGTCTCCGTGTGTCCATAGGAAGAAACATTAAGGAAATTCCTTTTGGTTTGTTTAAAACTTTTTTTGACTGTAAAGACGTAAAACTTTCTATCTCCAAATCCACTAGTACATCGGTTACTACTGAACTTCTAAATTTTCAGGTCTTTAAAAGACGGAAATGTGTTTCGACCCGACCAACAAATTTATAAAACGACCCTTAGAGTTTTAGAGAGAGAGAGAGACCGGGAGTGAGAGAGTGAGTAGACGGTCTAAAAGAGTAAAGAGTTCAACCGAAACGAGATACAATTTAAGTATAAAGTTTTGAGTTTTAAGTTGGAGTCCCAAGATTTATTTCATTCATTAAATTACGTCAATGATTCATTACACAGACAATTCTTACTTCTGGACCCTTCGTCTTCTTTTTTGATAAGTCCTTTTTTTTTAGAGAAAGATATAGGCATAGGTATATGTAAGGAACTCTTTTACTCAACTGAAATCTTAATAAACTTAAAATTGAATTAAAATAACACAGATGAGCACAAACGTTTGTGAACGTTTTTAGAAAACATTGAGAACGAGATATAGTTGAAATGACCACTTTAATGGTACTTTTGATACTTAATATCCAAGACTAACTTAGTCGCACATCGTTCGATCGTGATTAACTAAACTGACGTCTAATCTCACCCTTGCAAAAAGTTTTTACACAATGATAGGTGTATCTGTATCGGAATCACACTTGACTGTGACAGACAGTTCCAGGTCGTGTGAATATGTTATGTCAGACTAGTGTTTTATCGTTTCCTTCAACAACTATCTACTTTGTGGATTTATATAAGTAAAAGAAATTTTTTATTTAGAGATCTATCCAGTAATTTTTGGTATGAGATTTTACCTTTGACTGTTTGGCTCTCTCCCATTCACACCGAGGTAACAATTTCGAATAATATCGAGTGTGGTAATTTTTACTCTCAAACTAGACGACTACTTTTACTATAAACTAAAATGACAGAGAAGAGTCGTAGGAAGAATGCAACTGTTAAACATCAGTTTTTTCTTGTTTAGTGCGTCTATTAAACTTATAACAGAAAACAGAAGGGAAGACAGATGGAAAAGATTTATCTACTTGACTGTTCACTACGGAACCAAATATATTAGAGTTCTTTAGAGAAAAACGAGACAAGTTATTATAGTGAACTGTGGAAAGTGATCGAGTAAATACAATCGTACGTTTAACAAGGAGATGTGTCAAAATATAATATACTTATTCAATAAATCATACCTTAAATTTGTATATTTATTTTATTTCGTTACTTAATTGGAGGTGATCGGAAATTATTTGATATTATTTTGTCCACAACAACGTTATATTGGTAAATTTACTGTAAAAATTTGACAAAAGACAAAAAGGAAAGATACTAAAAACGATGAACCGTATTTTCAAACTTATGTTAGGATATATTATGGAAGAAGACCTTATATTTTAGATTTATAAAGAGACACGTGTATACACTTTTGTATATAATATAAAATACTTTGTTTAAAGGAAAATACCACAATCGTTTGATTTAAAATTTTAGATTCGGTCTTTCTTTTTGTGGTTATGTCATATGATTGTGTATATATACCTTAAATCTTTCTACCGTTATTGCTGGGACATACGTTCTGTCCTTTTTTCTGTGTCTACACATACTGCCCGAAAACCTGAGTCTCCCTCTCCCTCTCCCACCCTACTAAACCCTCTTCCGTAAGATTGTACATATGATAGTACATTCTTAACTTAGCGGTCAGATACAGACTGCGTCCTATGTCGTACGAACCCCGACCACGTACCCCTACTGGGTGTCTCTACAATACCCCTCCCTCCACCCTCCCCCCAAGTACAAACCCTTGTGTACATTCTTAATTTCTAAAACTTTAATTTTTTTAATTTTTGATTCTTTTATTTTCTTTTTTTTATTTTCAGTATGTAGATACATAAATTGTAAGATTCAATGTTATTTATATACGGTGAATATTTCTGGGGTGAGGGGGTTTTCCAGTTGTGTCAATTATATTCAATGTATATTTAATCTATAGTTTTTTTAGACGTAATAATATATAAACAGAAAATAAAACGAATGAATAGTATTACAAGACATGGGCCTATAAAAGATGAAATTATTACAAAGGACTATTGATGGATATCATTGTGAACCTATAGATTTAATACGATAAGGTTATTTAATCATCGACTTTAAGGTCATGAAACCGGTGGAGTACGCTTCTTAACTGAGTAACCTTTTCTGAGACTACGACCCTTCCTAACCCCCGTCCTTCTCTTCCCCTACTGTCTCCTACTCTACCGACCTACCGTAGTGACTGAGCTACCTGCACTCAGACTCACTTGAGACCCTCAACCACTACCTGTCCCTCCGGACCGCACGACGCTAAGTACCCTAGTGTTTCTCAGCCTGTGCTAACTCGTTGACTTGACTTGACTTATTTAATCACATTAGATTAATAACTAAGTGACATGTGGGTGTCAATCTGTAAATTTAACAAAGATAAATAGAAAAAGATAAAGTATTATTGAGATGTTTTGGGTAAAGACTTACTAACACACACACACACACACGTACAGATACATACATAAATTACTGAAAGTCATTGATCATTTTTATAATACAGTGTCCGACAACTGAGAAGAAGGGATTAAGTTGGATCTTTAGAGTGTCTTCATTTACACATAACTAAACTTCTCGATTTTATTTCGAGACTCTTTATATACTCCTTCACCTGTCCCCTCTCACCAACAATTCAGGTTTCCTTCTCGTTACCGTCGATCCCCGTCTCTGTCCAGACCACAGTCTCAGTCGTCCTTTATCCTACCGCCTTAAAAGTCACGGGAAAAGAGACGGTATAAAGGATACGCCTATTCAAGGACGATGTGCAGACTTCTCTTAATAGTCCAGTTGTGTCGGAAATGGTTCATCCAATGTCTACTCACTTCTCGTCGACCAATTGACTTACAAGGAAGGAGAAGGGGATGAAGGTTTGACGTCGGACCGTTGGTATCACTTTCTCTTTTGAGAAAGTTGTATCTAGTTACACAGTCCGTCCCATTGGTTCGAGGGACTCCTTCTCAGTGAATCACTCCTCTCTTTTTCTTCAGTCAGTTTGGACCAGATACCGTAAACCCCTTGTAAAAGACCCCCATACGGAGTGGAGGTTTGGGTAATTTATGAAGTGTTCGATCCCGAACCGTGACGATGTTAAATAGTCAAGTCAAGTTAAGTCAAGTCAGCGAGTCAGTGTAGACTGAGAAATGTTGGAGTACCTGACATCGTGTGGTCCGAAGGGACAGGTAGTGGTTGAGGACCTCGAATGAGTTTGAGTACGGTTAGGTCAGCTTCTACGGTAGGTTGGTAGAGTAAGAGACAACAGGGGAAGAGGAGGGTGGAAGTTAGAAAGTAGTCCCAGATAAGGTTACTCAGTTAAGAAGTGTAATTTACCGGTTTTATAACCTCAAAGTCGATGAGAAATATTAGGATCACTTTTTCTGACTACAAGAGCCCCCTTTATTAGAATGTTTTATCAGTCTGAATCTTCTCATGTTGGTTTTATATTTTCTTTGTTGTTTTATGATATATGATATAACCTATTTGGTCTTAATTAAGTCATCAGTTTCTCACAAACTTCTAACGTGGACATCTCGATGACTATTCGACTTCTTCCTTATCAGTACTTCTCCCGTGTGTCCATATTCATAATACTATCAACTTTATTTCTTGGGATATACTCGATTCACTTTTGTTCTATTCTCGGTTCCTCACTCAAAGTCTCGACCTTATATTTCGACATCGTCCGTCAGTCCTTTCCGTTTTAACTTTTATATTTACTTTACAATTATCTATACCCCTAATCCTCATCTTCACCGTTTCAATATTGTATGGGTCTTATTATCTTTTTCTAAAAAAATTTTCCCTAGTCTCTCTTACAAACTTTTTTTACTGTCTTAAAGTTTCTTAATTTTCTATTTCCTACTTACAGAAATAACTACTCTATGTTACAGTTCGTCTTATCTACCTTATCGGGTGTAGATCTGTCTAATCTCATATTATGTTCGTGTGTTTTTTAGTCTCTTCTGTATTAATCTAACTACCGTTTGAAGAGTTATCTCTATGATGTCTGTTCTTCTGAACCCCCTAATAAACATTTCAAAGAATTTTTTTTCTGGAAACCTAGGTATTATAGTGTGTATCGGTTTAAAATGAAATTTACATTCCCGAGTTGTTACACTTCGGTACTTTTTAAATTTTCAAATGACATTTTTCGGAAGAAAAATTTATGGGAACGTTTTTTAGACGGTATTCTACTCTTTCGTAGATGTCCTTACAATACTCTCTATTATCTTTTACATAGTTCATGGTGAACGAGGTTTATTCCACCGGGTAGTTTATATGAGTTAGATAGGGTATTTGTCTTGACGAGATCGAGTCATATGGATTTCTACTACGATCTCTTCTGTCAAGAGAAAGGACAGTTGGAGTACATTAGTGGAAGTGGAACTTACTGAGAACTCAGTCTAATCCTAGAGTCTTTTGGCTTGATAACTGAGGGGATCCCTTATAACGATGTAGGACATGCAACCGGCTCGACTGTTGAAAGACACATGAGCTCTTTGGTGTTAACGAAGTAGTTATTTACAGACACAAACCTAAAGTGAAAAATTTTAGGTTAGACTATAAGAAATGTTATTCACTAATGACTTTAAAACTCAAATAAAGACAGTATAATAAAACGTAAAATAAAATTGATACGAATGAAGAATTTTAAATTTTCTTTTGTAAAAGACACACGACCAATTAACTCTACTTTCATAAAATAAGAGGGTGTTGAAATTCAATTTACATGATCAAAAAATCTTTTATACATTGAGATACAAGTACTGTTCTGGGGTTTTGAGAACCTTCGGTTCGAAACTAAAGTAGGGACAGACTTTCATTTTCACAGTGAGTCACCACAGAGTGGGAAACTCTAGGGCAACTGACATAGGCCGTACGAGGAGCCGGGTACCTTAAGAGGTACGTTCTTATGATCTCACACGTCAGTAAGGGAAGTGGTTCCCTAGAAGGTCTGAGTCCCTAGTTTGGACCCAACGGACGTGACGTCCGTCTAAGAAATGGTAGACTTGGTGGACAGACTCCGTGATGGATTAGACAAGGGAAAGTCCATTCTTCGACACCGACAAGTGAAAGAGTCAGAGTAGGTTGAGAAACGTTGGGGTACCTGACGTCGTGTGGTCCGAAGGGACAGGAAGTGGTAGAGGGTCTCGAACGAGTTTGAGTGCAGGTAACTTAACCACTATGGTAGGTTGGCAGATCAGGAGACCTCTGGAGATCAGAGGTCGGAAGTTAGAAAGGGTCATAGTCTCAAAAAAAGGTTACTGAACCAAGAAGTGTAGTCCTCTGGTTTCATAACCTCGAAATCGAAGACGTAGTCAGTAAGGTTACTTATGAGTCCCAACTAAAGGAAATCCCAACTGACCAAACTAGGAGAACGTCAGGTTCCCTGAGAGTTCTCATAAAAGGTTGTGGTCTCAAGTTTTCGTAGTTAAGAAGTCGTCAGTCGGGAGAAATGTCAGATTGAGAGTGTAGGTATATACTGATGACCTTTTCGGTCTCGAACCTGATATTTCAGGAAACAGTCATTTCGTTGCAAAGTACTATAATATGTAAGTCGAATGTTTAGAAAGTTAACACTTGTAAAATAATTTCAAAAAAAACGGTTATTTTACATAGATTATTGACCTAAACTAAGAATCCAGATTATAGGGGATTGAAGTTCTGGAATCGATAAGTAGAAGAGGTTCTGAGAAAGAAGTTTACAATTTCTATTATTATAAATCGATCGTCTCTGTTAGACTCGTGGTTGATATTGTCAGATGTGGTATAGAGACTCCTTGTATAACGTATAATGAACCGAGTATAGTACAAGAGTTACACAATAATTCATTAATATTAAAATAATCAGGTATAAGTTGTCGAAGTATCTTTTCAATGAAATATGACAAGTTAAAAACCTTTTATTACGATTACTTATATATACCGGAAATCTTAATGTGTCGACTACTCTCCAATATGTAATTGAATTAACATCACTGACGACAACGACGACGACGACGACGATTCAGTGAAGTCAGTACAGACTGAGACACGCTGGGGTGTCTACCGTCGGGTGGTCCGAGGAGACGGAGATCCCAAGAGGTCCGTTCTTATGACCTCACCCAACGGTAAAGGAAGAAGCCATCACTGACGATCGGTAGAGGATTCAAACGTACCTCCTAATAGTTCTTATCCTCAGGGTACCTTGATTTTACTTGTCTCCACTAGTGTATACATAACCACTAAATGTTTATTCAATGATAGTTTATCCTTATTGTTCCGAAGGGACTACCGAGTTACCATTTCTTAGTCGGACGTTACGTTCTCCGTGTCCTCTGTGCCCAAACTAGGGACCCAGTCCTTCTAGGAGACCTCTACCCTTACCGTTGTGTGAGGTCATAAGTACGGACCTCTTAGGGTACCTGTCTCCTTAGACCGTCCGTTATCAGGTACACCATCGTTTTCTCTGTGTTGACTTCGTTGATTCGTACGTACGTTCCTTACTGTTATTTGTTTTATATTTGGTTATGTAAGGTGAGGTCGGACGTGAGATGTGATCTTTCGGTGAATTCCTTTATTCCGTTTAAAAGAAAGAGTTTCCCTAGGTCACTGTGAATCTTTTCAGAAGAGGTCACCCTTTGAACGAATAGTTATCTAATGATTAGATGACTTGATCAACTATAAATTTCCTTATATAACGATATTTAGAAAGAATTTGTGTGTACTTAGGTATGAACATTCATATTTTTTAACTCTTGTTTATGAAAATTATAATTATGGTTTTGATTAGATGATTCTTAAACGTAAATCTTATATGGAGTCTTACTGAATCGACTTTTACTTGTCGATATAAAAAGATGTTTAACTATTTACAGGTATTGAACTTCTTTACAATCAGACTAAATAAGTGATCACTATTTAATAACGTTTATAGTGTAAGAACTATTAGTCAAGTTAATGGTGACTGGTGTAGTAAATAACCACTTGGATATACTTTTTTTTTTAGTTCATTATGCCTTCTTTTCCTCTTTCGGTTGTTTCCATATTACGACGACGACGACGACGACGACGACGACGATGACGACGACGACGACGACGACGACGACGACGACGACGAAAACGAAGTCAGCACAGACTGAGACACACTGGGGCATCTACCGTCGGGTGGTCCAAGGGGCCCTAAGAGGTCCGTTCTTGTGACCTCACCCAACGGTAAAGGAAGAGGTTACGTACTTTCACTTTTCACTTTCACTTCAGTGAGTCAACACAGGATGCATCACTGGAGTACCTGACGTCGGAAGGTCGGAGGAGGCAAGGTACCCTAAAAGGTCCGTTCTCATGACCTGACCTAACGGTAACGGAAGAGGTTTCCATATTACTGTTTTTATAAATTGATACTAATATAGAAGTACTTAATTAAATTTTAGTTTTAATCAACGAAGTTTCTTTTTCGGAGACATATTTACATTATTCTATATAAAAAATCGTCGTAACTAATGTTTTTGTTCTTTATAATAATGGAATTTAATACCCCTTTTATTCCTTTTTTAGGGGATTTAAAACGTTTATATAAATTCATAGTGGAACTAGTTCAGTACCGTTTCAGAAAAATTTTGTTCCGAACTACACTAAGTCCTCAACTTTTGGAAAAAGACAATTCCCAGTTTATCATTTATAAAAACCAGTATTCCAGTGACCTCATTGATGAGTCAGGACATCATCCTTCTTCCGTACTGTTAACATTTACTTATCCCTACCGACACAAAGTTATTTCGAAACGAAATTTTTTTCCGTCCGAATCATATTGAGTTCTCGACATCAAGCGACTGGATCATATATAAACTAAGAAAGACCTTATTTTACTTATTTATTTCTTATTGATTTCTGAAGTGACAGGTAAATGATAAGAGAAGATTACACCTTTTTCATTCTTGGTAATTAAAAAGACGTTTAAAACGTGAAGCGTAATCCACTAATATAATAAATTACCAACTCCAATATTTTACTCTCGATATTAATCCGAGAAAGAGTCAAAAACTTTCTGTAAGAAAAATCAGTAAGTAAAGAAAAAGACAGTCTCCTTCGGTGTTTACCTTACCTGTTACTCCTTTCTTCGTCACTTAGGATTTCGAGACCATCGTTACCTTCTCTTAGGACTTTCATTTCCTCATTTTACATTTAAATACCTGTTATTTTATGTGTCTCAACTACTACCTGTCCCTTCTGACCGCACGACGTCAGGTACCCTAGCGTTTCTCAGTCTGTACTGACTCGTGATTTGACTTGAATCACTTACTCTTTCGATGGTCTCTTACTCGAATATTACATGATAAAGGAGGAACCTTTATCTATTATCGACTCTATTATTACGTTTAGATTTTCTGAGAGTTCCTTTAGTAAAAGACATCCGGAAACAGTAGTCTGTTTACATACAAGTCTGTTAATTTCTGTCTCAATTCTTAAGGTATCCCGAAGGGATCATCGAGTCTACCATTTCTTAGACGAACGTCACGTCCTGTGCATCCAAGGTAGAGACCCAACCCTTCTATGGGACCTCTTCCTTTACCGACGGGTAAGGTCATAAGAACGGACCTCTTAGAGTACCTGTCTTTTTGGACCACCCGATGTCAGGTGCCCCAGTGTTTCTCCTCCTGTACTGTCTTAAAAATAATTCTTAAGGTTTTGAGAGACCTTTAAATTGTTCAAAACTTTCTCTTCACGTAAATTTTTTACATGAATTTATATTTGGTGTCACCAAACTTTCTCAATTACTCGTAGTACAATGATTGTACAATATCCTTTCTGTCGATATAAACTGTTCCCATGGTCCCTCTTAACCCGAGGGATTAACAGTCGAGAGGAATACGAAATTAAAAAAAAAGGTGTAAAAAAAAAAGAATTTTCTTGTAAGGTAACAGCTGTCGGTATGAACGGGAGACGTTACTGGGTGTGAGACAGACACCTCACACAAAGAGAGACTTATTGTAGGTGAAGAATGGGTAGTGAAACAGAAAGTGACTTAAGAAAGGTCCTACTCTATGTTTCTTGGACTTGGAGTCATTCAGGTCTGTGATCCCCGAAGAAACCACCAAGTCACCGTTTCTTAGACGGACGGTTGTGTCCTCTGAGTCCAAGTTAGGAACTAGTCCCTTCTAGAGTTTACTACACCTCGTTGATTCGGGCATCCAGTGTTGATAACTCGAACATTCGGACCCTCGGTGTTGATGACTCGGGTACATGACGGTGATGACTTCAGGGGTACGGGAACTCAAACACGAGACGTTTTTCTCTTTGGTACGTTACCCTTCGGGCCCGTGACGTTGATCTCTCATCGGGGACGAGTGGTATTGATCTTTTTTCGGCCGTGTTGTTACTTCTGGGTCGTGTCGACTTTTATTTACTTATTTATTGAACTTTTTTTTTGGTTTGATGGTCGACAGGAAGTAACATTATACAAATTTACATTATATGAAGGAAGTCGTATTCTATTGATCTAATTTTATAAACGATTCTTTATATGAACAGTATAAAAGAGATAACTGAATGTGATTGTCTGAAGTTCCCTTTAAAAACGAACTTCACAGACTCTACCGATGAAATTTTGTCCTTTTGATAGTGACACCAGTCACTGACGTCGGTACTTTAATGTTCTGTGATTGAGGAACCTTCTTTCGCTAGTGGTTGGATCTGTCGTATAATGTTTCGTCTCTGTAATGAAACGGCTGTTTCCAGGTAGATCATTTTCGATATCAAAAGGTCATCAGTACATACCTACACTCTCAACCTGGAATTTCTTCCGACTCGTGGTTTCTTAATTACGAAAATTTAACACCACGATCTCTTCTGAAAACTCTTAGGGAACCTGTAGTTCCTCTAATTTGGTCAGTTAGGATTTCCTTTAGTTGGGACTCATAAGTAACCTTCCTGACTACGTCTTTCCTTCGAGGTCATGAAATCAGTGGACTACGTCTTTCGGTTAATTGACCTTCTCCAGATCACGACCCTTTCTGACTCCCATTCTCTTCCCCCGTTGTCTCCTATTCTATCAACCTACCGGAGTGACTGAATTACCTGTACTCAAACTCGTTTGAGTCCCTCTATCACTTACTATCCCTTCGGACCGTACGATGTCAGGTGTCCCAGTGTCTCTCAGCCTATACTGGATCGTTGACTTGTTGTTGTTGTTAATTGTGGAGTTATGAATAATTTTGATTCTATAATTTTTTCATTTATATCTCATATCCACTGATACTAACAGATTGTTTACTTCGGTATGGACAAATTTAAATCTACTGATATATTTACAAGTTTACATCTACTATTTGTCACTATACTACTGTTGTCTAAATTTTCACGTGTACCGATGAAGGGAACTACTCTTTTTTTACTACTACGGGATGGTCCAACCACTTTTTGTACATGTTGTCCTCTTTCTAATAAGAAATTTTCATTCGTCAACTTTTATATTTTAAAACAAACGAAGATTTACTATATATGTCTATATACATATTAGTATAGAAGATTTTATTTATATGTACCTATAAGTTAATTGACGTCAACGTATCTTTTTTTACAATAGATACGTTTATTAGTTATTGAATACACGTATTATTCTCTGAATCTAAGTAGAATACGTTTCACCATATGATTATAAGTTGTATGTCCTAATTTCTAAATAAATATAATCAATTAAACTTCATGAGTTAGTCTATTCTTACAGTATCCTCTTTAAAAAAATAACCTCTCTTCTTACCTGATCTTATCTTTAGAAAAGTTACGACTAAAACACTATTGGGTAGCGTAGACAACGACATTCTTCTAAGTGGTCAGACCAGTGTTGTGGTCTCTGAGATAAGGGGTAACCAATGTTCTGTGTAAAGACACTCGTCTTAAGTACCATGATGATACAGAGTCGGTATACATACGGAATACCGTCCTGGTGGACAACACACAAGACCTCGTCTTTGAACTCAGATTGTAAAATGAACTACGAAATGTAAAAAAGTGTACGTGAGTTAAAAAGGTCTTTCTGTCTAAAAATTTTCACTTCTTCCTTCATTTTTTTCATTTCTTCATTTTTACATGGCTGAAATACCCGAGAAGTCATTGGTGGACCTACAAATAACATGAATCATATAACTGATGTCTATTTCTGGTGTACACTTCTTATATTATAACCGTTTGTCATAGGGGGTTGTTCTTTGACCTGTCAAGTGACCACGAACTTAAAACGGTTTTGTAGAACTTGACGAAAAAGTCTGTAAGATTTTTGACCGTTTAGACCTTCTGTCAAACGGTTCGTAATCAGGTGTATATATAAAGTTACCCTGAAATTAGGTATTCTAAAATTAATTGTATAAATCTCTTATTTCTATAAAGGATTTTCGATCACTTATAAGAAATTTCTGATTTCTAGAAAAAGTAATCGAGAAAAAACATACTTAGTCTTTTGACACAAAGTGGAAAATTCATGTCAAAGATTTTCCTCAACGTCAACTTAAAATCCACTTGACTCTAAAATCTCTTCCAAGAACAGAATGGTTTGTAAAGATTATAATTTTATAATAGTTTACTTTTTCATTTCATGAACTTTAAAAACGTAACACAACTCTTAATATCCCTTACGTATACATCATGAATATTTACCTATCTGTTCTTGTTTCCAGTACTTTGTATATGATTTTTGAACATCATGACCCTAGAGTACCACATCAAAAACTTAAGAGACACAGTCATAATGAACACACAAATAAATTTTACGTTCAAGGAACTCTTAAAAGAGACTCTAACCCTAAGAGTACATATAACTATAAACTATTGTGTATACGGTTAATCATATCACGTCTATTTTATAAGATCTTTCAGTCTTCATCCAATTTACGAGTTCCTACTTTTATTAAACCTTCTAAAACACCTACTCGGTCTTGACCCCTATTGGTCGTTTTCTATCAAGACCTATACGTCCTTTTTTTCTTTCTATTGTAAAAATCTAAATTGGTTTTGGTACTCGAGATTATACCTCAATTCTAAGTGATTGATCACTATTTACACTCTAGTCGGATTCGTCTCATCTCTTAAGTACAATCTTTATCGTTCTTTAGTATGGCTTTTTTCGGTTCAAGATTTCCCTCTAGTCACGGTCCGTCTTCTCGAATCTAGTATTTAATGTATTGTCTCCGGTCTTACTATTTTACCACAGTTCCTTTTAATCAGGGTATCGAGATACATCCTACCGAACTCCTGTCTTTGGAGTGAAAATCCCTGTGTCAACTCTACTACAAAGTCATTAAGTCCATCTCCTACTATTACTGGAACTTGCCCTTGCTAGTCGATGAATTAAACACCCAAAACGGAACAAGTTTTGTATTTATTAAAGTTCTACCACTCGAGACTTCAGAAAGATTTACACTTAAAAAAGATTCTCACCCTGGGACTCGTAGGTGTGTTCCGTGTGTGAGTCCTTCGTCAGAGATATTTAATCATGTTATATGATAAAGGTGTTTTACCTCGGGGACTCTCGGTTTAGTCGAAAGGTTATACAAAACAAACACTTTTTGTAACTGAAAAATTACACTGATTCGATATCTGAAAAGAAAATGTACCTGTTATAATGAGTTAAAGAAACCAATACCCCCGTGAACCCACACGTCAGACTCCTATCACCGTTAATCAACCTTGACATTTCTTCTCCTTTTAGTTCTCAATAAAAACTTCCTGTATAAAATTTTCTGTATTATAATCTATATCCTCCAACTCTCTTTCCTTAACCCTTGTAGTTACATGTCAAAAGATCAGACTCACCAAACTGTTTTTCAAATAAACCGTTCTTTTTCTCGTTTAACGGAGATAAGTAAAATCTAAACTTCTGTCTTTGTAAGTAACTTTTTTAAGAACATCAAATTCACCTCGGTACTCTGGTTCCCGACTATTCTCTCTAAAATATACATCTATACTATTACTACAGATTTTTCTACTCCAACTCCATTCTTTCCACTTATTGAAAAAAGGACAGTTTTAACTTTTTGGTTTACGAAATTAAGTTTTCCACTTAAGTATGTGTTAAGTATGTCTCCTTTCTTGAACCTTCGTTCCGGTACTAACTCGATCGGATACCACCTACCCTTTCAACAGAACCGTAGGAGGCCATAGAATACAGACCTACGGAGAGGAGAGAGACCACGGTCCATTGTGACGAGAGATAACGTAGGGGGATGAATTTTACGCGTGTGTGTATGTGCGTGTGTACGTTTGTAAGGAGTGAGACTGACGGTGGAGTAAAGACATCTAGGAACGACTCCGTAATTGACGGTTTTGATTTGGGACTTCACAATTCGACCTTTTCCTAACCACATACGTGAAAGAGTAGAATGTAAAACTGTTTCCAGATTTTTAGGTCGTAGGTAATAGACTTAGGTTCCTTACCTTGAAATTATAACGTTCATAATTATCTCCCGTACTTAGGAGGGGGTCTATTGGAGTGTCTTCCCATTAAAAAAAAAACAAGTGTTCCGGCCATTTCGGGCGTTCACAATTATCGGTGTATGGATGGTGACACTACAAATAGTAGAATTCGGGTATTGGACTTTCGTGTTCAATACAAGTAAACTCTTCTTTATTAAACACAGGTAAGTTATCGTAACGAGTTCACTAAGATACAAGGTCTATTACGTTATGAAGGGTCCGAGAGGTTGTTGTTAATTCTCTGTACTTGAACACAGGATAATCTCCTCTATTACCTCTTCCGTTGCCGGAGGGGTGAGGTCATGGGAACAGACCTTTTAGGGTGCCTGTCTCCTCGGACCATCCGATATCGGGTACCCCAGCGATTCTCAGTCTGTACTGACTCGCTGAAGTGAAACTGAAAAGTGTAAGAACGTAACCTCTTCCTTTACCGTTGGGTGAGGTCACAAGAACGGACCTCTTAGGGTCCCCGCCCCCTCGGACCACCCGACGACAGATACCCCAGCGTGTGTCAGTCTGTGCTGATTTCGCTGAATCGTCGTCGTCGTCGTCGTCTCCTTTATTTTCTAGTTCAACTATTCGACTGTCCTATAAGTCACCGGCGACACCCTGTAATTCCTCCCTGTGGAGGTTCCTCCTCTACCTCTACTCCCCGTCCCTGGTCAGTCTTACCCGAAGATTATCTTCCGTTCCAAGTTTAAGTGCATTACAGTTCTAAAGATAAGACCTTAATGGTTACATACCAAGGTTCTGATGAGTGAGTTTAATAATTCCGTTTTATTTTTTCGTGATTCCTGTTTGTGATGTCCAGAAGGTAGAGGACTAACGGAAAGAAAGACGGGAACTGAGGGAGAATGGATTGCTTCTGATACGATAAGAAAGGAATCAAGCAAAGAAACCCTTTACTGAGGGAATTTAATAAAATGTACGACCACAGAAGGAAAGTCTGTTTAAGGGTAACAAACGAGTAAGATTGTTTAGATAGTCGAATAAAGTCTATAGGGTCACATGACCCTTAAATTCTGAAAATATAAAGAACTTAAATTACATTCATTATAATGATAATTATAATTAATTGTAAAGTACTTGGATTTCCATTTCTAAATACATACGTACACAGGAGTGAGTATAGACTGAGAAATGTCTCCTCATCGGGTCCGACGGTGGGTGGTCCGAGGAGACAGATACCTTAAAGGGTCCGTTCTTATGATCTCACCTAACGGTAAAGAAAGAGGTGTCCTAGAAGGACTGGGTCCCTAAGTTTTACGTAGAAAACACAGAGGACGTAACCGTCCGTCTAAAACTTGGTGGTCCCTTCAGGTTGTAAGAAAGATTCATTTTATATCAGAAATCAGAATTTTACTCTGACCAAGTCGAAATAACTATAAAACAGATTCAAAAATTGAATCACTATATAGAATGTTTCCCGTTCAATAAGTTAGTCAAAACTTAGTAACATTCTCAATTGTGAAGAACACCCCAGTGAGATACGTTCTTTGACAAGATTCGTGTAACATCCATAACAGATTGAACTATGAACGTTGTTAGGAGACTCCAATAGAGTAAATACAAGTAAAATGTCTTCTTCTTTAGCTCCGTATTGATTCGATTTAGTGAACGATAAACATTTATATCATTTACATGTTCGATGGAAACTCGAGACTGTTAACCTAAGGTCTCTTGTACGGGTATTAGTGATGTAATGTCTCTCCCATTACGGAGGTACTGTGTCTCCCAGGTTTAGTAAGTGTCCTGTCTCTTTGACATAGAATTCTTTCCTATATACTTAGTCGATTTCTGGAACCCGAGAAAAAGCAAGTCTTACTTAATTGACGATTTTATATAAGTCATATTATAAATATTGTATAAGAGTCATTGAAGATTTTACACTTGTAATGTATAGTTAGTTCATACATTCATTGAAATTTTATATTTAAAAATATTTCTGTTTAATAGTGTCTATAAAATCACTATAAAGACTCCATCTGATAATATTTAAATTGGAACTACTGTAAAAAAAAACGGTCTTGTTTTTATTGTATTTCGATGTCCTGATACACAGTTCAATAATTACTGTTAATAAAGAATGACCATTAATTTTGCAATTTAGTGTCCTTTCTATTTTCCACAAGTATACTGTAGTCAAATTTTTAGTACTTACACCATGTTTTTATTTGTCAGAGTCCTCGTAAACCTCCCCAAATATATTTATGATTTAAAATTCCGTTTAATGACATATGGAAACTTCTTTTTCTTTATAGTCATCTGGGAGTGTAAGTCTGGTATCCGTTTTTTATTAAAAATTTGAATAAAAATTTGTTACTAATTTATAAATGAGACTGTGTTATACCGTACTCTTTATATAAAAATCTTCTCAGATCGGTATTTTTTTAGAGGGTAGTAGGGTCTTTTAGTTGATGTGATTTTTATTTCAATACTGAAAATATATAGACGAATCCATAGAGAGAAAGTACATTATTGGAAAAACACTATATGAATCAGCGAGTCAGGACAGACTGAGAAACGCTGAAGTACCTGAAATCGGGTACCTCGAGGAGACAGGTTCCCCTAAGAGGTCCGTTCTTATGACCTCACCCAACGGCACGAAAGAAGGTCCCCTAGAAGGTTGTGTCCCTAAGTTGGGTCCAGAGGACGTAACGTCCACCTAAGAAAAGACAGACTCGGTGTCCGCTTCGGGTTGTAGAAAAATGAGTTTCGATAAAAATCTCTAATCCCGAAGGGTCCACCGTAATCACTAAATTTTTTTTTTTTTTTTTTTGAGTGGACTGCTGCGTCCTCTGGATACTCTACACCCAAGGTACGAACCCAGTCCTTCTAGGGGACTTCCTCCCGTACTTTTGGATGAGGTCATAAAAACGGACCTCTTAGGGTACCTGTCTTCTCGACCACTCGATGGCAGGTATCACAACGTTTCTCTTCCTGTACTGACTTCACTGAATCGTACATGTGTCGTAAAAATCTACATCAAAATTTTACTGGCCTGGGTATAAGTGACTTCGTCGTAAGTTTACGTCTTTGAAAATAGTGTTTATAACTCAGATTTTAAGTATACAACTTTGGGATTATACGACCGTAAACCTTCCCCCCGAAACTTCCATTAATCCAAATCAACTCCAGTACTCTCACCTCAAGGTACTATTCTGAGTCAGGAATATTCCTCCCTGGGTCGGTGGAGAACTGGAGACAGGAGATACACTTCTGTTGGTAGACGTTCGGTCCTTCTCCCGGAAGAGTATTGGGATGGTGCGACCGAGTGATTAGAGTCTAAAGGTCGGAGGTCTTGACACTCTTTTTCCAACCAAGTCGGTCTGTAGGTCAGAGACCATAAAACAATCTCGTCGGACTAGTTTGATGTTGTTAAATGTATAATCTAAATGGAGTCATGAGGAAACTTTCTTCTATTCTATGACAAATTTTAAAATAAAGACAACTTCATACCAACGAAATATGGTAGTATAATCAAAGTCCACATGTCGTGTCACTAAGTCTTTTTTTTATATATATATATATATATAAAGAAAAGTCTAATAAAAGGGAATATCCTATCTAATAATATTTTATGACTCACATCAAGTTATAAAACTTGATATGACGTATATAAGTAATACGTTATAAAGTGGACGACACGAGATGACATCCACTTTCTTCTATTATAGTAAAAGAAAGAAATAAAGATAAAAGGTTTAGAAATTCTACCTCTGTTATTTTTAGAGGGTTACTCCTAAACCATACTCTTAAATTTTTTACTTACGTACATTTGACAATTCTTGATATGGATCTTGTTTCATGCATTATTAATATGCTGATCCGAGATTATGTTCTTTCTTTCATACTTTACCTCATTAATATGTACAATCCCAAAGACAAAATAAAAATCAAGACGAAAACGGTTTTCGTTGATTTTTTGTCCGTGTAATTTTGTGATAAAAGGTACTGGTTCCTTAAGGGCCTTTATTTCAGGTTTTACTAAAACAATTCGATACGACATAACCATCTGAAAGTTGAAATACAAGTGTGGAAGTAAATATTCGTCAAAACGTATAAATAATAAATAGAATCTAATACTTGAGGGTCTCCAGTCTCGCAAATGGATTCACCGAAATGTGTCCTGATACTTATATGAGTACTTATACATCACAAATTTATGATCGAACTCTCGTTTGTGTAGAGGTAAAGGATGTATAGTGTTCCTTCTTTCTATATTAGATATTCTGGATGAAAATGTCATAACTTAATATGACTGGACATTCTGTTTATCGTCCTTCTCCCTGATTTACTCTCACGGATATTTGGTCTTTCTAAAGAAAATAAGTCTTCTACTCGAAAGGTAGTTTTCCGTAAGACCTTAAAGTTCCAGTAAAGTGTATCAATACCATTCAAAATATTTCATAATTTTGTACATTTCTCGTGTAGAATGTAGAATCTTAGGGTCCCTGCCCCCTCGGGCCACCCGACGGCAGATACCCCAGCGTGTCTCAACCTGTACTGACTTCACTGAATCGTCGTCGTCGTCGTCGTCGTCGTCGTATATTAGTGATAACTAAACCGGTCTCTTTTCTCGTCGTCTCTTTTCTAGGTGACCACACGAAATGTCAACTAAAAAGTTTGACAAAGATTCTCAGTAAAATTTGTTTTGAACTGACCTTTACACTGATTTACTTCAGTTTCGAACTTTACGAAATTTGGAAAAGACAAAACTAAAAAAAATGGGTTATGAATTTTTTTCTAATTCCACGTTGAATATACGTCATTTTACGTGTCTAAAAATCGAATGTCACACTATTTAACACTTTACGCATGTGGGCACATTGGTAGGGACGTCAGTGATATTCAAAGATAGTCAGGAGGAAACTACGGTCAATGTTAGGGGGAAGGTGGACAGGGTCTATCGATGAAAGACTATAGATAATGTACGTATGTAATCAAAATGTATGACATCTTAAAGGATATTTACTTTTAGTTGTTTAACGTGTCAAAATACATACATAAGTGTCTAATAAACTCCTTGAGTGGCGATCATACCTCTTATGCCATCGAATAAGAAGAAATAACAATTCATCATAAGGTAAAATATTTATATACTATTAAACAACTAATTAAAAAGATACATAGACTTCCAAAAAAAGTCATAATCCAAGAATACTTACTTCCCTATTATTCGTAAATGTCACACCCGTTTACAGTTAAAAAGAACTAATTTATAGTCACCTTACAATACAGTGTTCTATGGATAAAAAAAAGAAAAAGAAAAATGTTATGTTTTTAGTTCGGTAAAATGCTTTAGTAACTTACTATTTGAAGATAATCCTTGTAACCTCTTCCTTTACCGTTGGGTGAGGTAACAAGAACGGATCTCTTACGGTACCTGTCTCCTCGGCCCACCCGATGGTATGGACTCCAACGTGTCCCAACCTGTACTGACTTCGCTGAATCGTACGTACGTAATCCTTGTTCACTCTCAAAAACCACAAAGTGTAGGAGGGTTGTGAATCATAAAAGTCGAAAAATTAATATCAATGACATCAACCGTTTGAATGTGTCACATAATTTTTTGTCTCTGTTGTCAAAGGGCTCTTTCCAGGTATATCGGTTTCGATACCAAAAAGTTTATTAACACGGTTCACGACTTCTTAAATACGAAAGCTTAACACTACGACTCTTCTAAGAACTCTTAGGAAACCTGTCGTTCCTCTAGTTTGGTTAGTTAGGGTTTCCTTTAGTTTGGACTTATAAGTAACCTTCCTGACTACGACCTCGACTTCGAGGTTATGAAACCGGTGGACTACGTTTCTCCACCAAGTAACCTTTTCTGGGGTCACGACCCTTTCTAACTTCCGTCTTCCTCTTCCCCTGTTATCTTCTGTTCTACCAAACTACCGTAGTGGTTGAGTTAGTTGTACTCAAACTCGTTTGAGACCCTCTACCACTTCCTGTCCATTCGACCGCACGACGTAGAGTACCCCAGTTTTTCTCAGCTTGTGTTGAATCACTGACTCGTTGTTGTTTATACAAAAATCCCGAAGGGACCACCGAGTCTGCCATTCCTTAGGTGGACATTATGTCCTCTGGGTTCGAACTAGGGACCCAGTCCTTCTAGGAGACCTCTTCCCTTACCGTTGGGTAAGGTCATAAGAACGGACCTCTTAAGGTGACCTGTCTCCTTGGACCACCCGATGTCAGGTACTCCAGTGTTTCTCAACCTTTGCTGACTCACTGACTTTTTATACAAAAATAGAAGGTACATATTCGAAATTTTCGTTCAATGAGGATTCCTGTGTAATTCTTAGTTTAGTAACAAATAGAGTATGAGACACTTTTTTTTTCAATTTTGTTAAACTTCTTCTAAATTATTCTAAAGTTGTAATTAATGGAACTTGTATCTGAGACTCTCACACACATACACACAAGTATTGAATTTTCAACATAGAATATGTTAAAAGACTATTTACCGTACCGACACGGATACAAAAATAAAGTGTACATAATTATTGAGTGGACATAGTTACAAGTAGATTTTTATTCTTTTACGAAGGGTTTTGTCTTATATTAAATGTAGTATTGGTTCTCTTTTATACTACTCCCCTTTCGGTAACAAGTATGTAGAGTGTCTAAAATTACAAAAAATATGTCTCAGCACATCTAATTAGAGTGATCTTAGAACTCAGTGTATATAGGTAGTTTAATCAGGTACACTATCGTGTTTCGTAAAAAGGGGAATAAGGTACTAAAGAGTTTAGTTCTCCACTTGACTTATTTAGATATTACAAAGGTCGACCAAACAGGTAATAAGTTGGACTCTTTTACATGACCTACTCTTTGGTTCATAAGGTGTATGGTACAGTCACTTCAGAAGAAACTACAACGACAATCCCATTCGTGTGACTAACTTTGATGGTTGACACCGGTTTGTGGTATCATTGATAAACACACTCAATAAAATACTGTCCTCCAGGACCATTCCTTGTGCTTTGATTGTTCGGTGGTGGTTGGTCTTCTTAAACCCTTTCTAGTTTTCCTCTGTGGTACACAGGGTGGTGGAGGGTCTTAGGAAGAGCGACCGTAGATAGAACCGACTTGTCACGCACGTGGTGGTCCTTCCTGGGACTCAGTCTTTCTAACCGGCCTCTGTTGGGTCTTTGATTAGGGTAGTGATATTTTGGGTTTTGACACTTGGTGCACCGGTTCATCAAGATCAAAGGGAATGGGAGGACGAGCGGTGTGTCCACGGCGAAGGGTTATTTCAGAGAACGAAACAGTTATGTATACGGAGGATCCTGTTAAGTAAAGACTCGGTATCTGTTCTCTAGTGAAAATTCGGGACCTTCCCCAGACGAAGGACGTAGTAATGGTCAACAAACTCAAAGAGACAACACGGACTTTTGTAGATAATACGATAGATTAACGTTAGTTAACAAATGGTCAGACACCAGGGAGTGATTTGATACTCTGACGAAAACAAATGGTTTCGAGTCGTGATTGTCTATACATGATTCGTACATAATTCATTTTTAAGACAACTTACTTCTTATGTACTTGATTTTTATTAATATCATAATTAACATTGTCCATATTAAATGTAAATATATTTATCGAGATTGATAAACGGTCCACGTACCATTATACCTAATAAAACGAAAAAAAAATGTTTCTAGAATACTACATCTATAATAGTAATGTGTAAACTGTCTATTTTCATCGTTCTGAACTTTACAAATCATTTACCGTCATGTCCCTAAACTTGTCTTCGGAAAGATAAAAGTCTCGGACTCTCAATCCTATCACACTACCGATTCTCGGATCATCGAAAGACCCGGTGTATTGGGTCCAACCTCGGGGTCGGGACGGTGAAGAGTGACGGATCGGAACCCGTTAAATACCTTATCGTTATTCTAAGATATAAAGTTATAAAGACACGGAATCAAAGGGTGGATGTTTAACCTCTGACATTTTTAATCGGTAAGTACTCTTCCACGACTTAATATTAACTAAATAATATAGGTTTCGCGAATCTTGGTTCGGACTTGGTACGATAATTATTCATGGTTCATTCTCACTCGTAAAAATAATGGTAGTCAAGTCAAGTCAAGTCAGCGAGTCAGCACAGGCTGAAAAACGAAATAATGATATCTAATGTAATATATAAATCGTAAATTTAAAGATAACGGATTAAATGGTGGAACAAAAGTCAAGAACTTATGTGACGTTTGGACGAGTTACAAGAAATGCCAGTATGACCATGTTACAAATGTACCCGGGAGTAGTGACAAAGAACTCTTCTAGTTTAGGGAGATTATGTTTCGAGTCCAATTTTAACCAGTTCGGGGACGTCCACATTGCACATGATGGGTTTGTCTTTTCTACTTACCTGTCTGTTCCACCGACTCATAAAGATCAACCTTTGTCTTAGTTTCCTCACTTACCCGACCCCGTAGTATACAGTACGATAATGTTCCGGTTAAACGATCAGATGATATAAACCACCTTATAACCCAAAACTCGTTTCTTTCCTTTACCATTCATTGTAATCGATTAAGAGACGTTCGTAAGAGACATAATCCAAATTTCGTCTAAATTTATTATTATCCTACATTTTTTCCTTTATCTCGATGTAAAGTTACTGTAACTTATCGTCGAGACAAAAACCTTCCAGCAAAATAGAAAGTCGCCACGGTCCACATTCTATATTCCTTCCGTATGGACTTCCGGTAACGTTCTTTGTTATCTTTAAGAATTTGTCTCCCTGAAGTGCTTGTGATCTTAATTCGTCCTACTAAACAACGGAAAGTTATATGTTATAGGTAAGCAATTGATACTCGTTCTTAATCAAGGTTCTCATTAATCACGTTCTTGAGGGTGATTAGAACTAGACGATACGGGACGTTAAACGAGAATTATAATTTATTTTATAATTTTGCACACTGACAAAAATATAGTAGTCGGAATTTTTTGGAGTGATTCAATAAAATTAGTTATATGAACAAAATTCATTTTCGGTAAATTAGAGGACTGAATATGTAATTGGAAGGTAATTCATAATCACTTCTTCAATTTACATGGAATCAGTTATTACCATTACCCCCCTGACAACATAATGGATACCTCTTTACGCATAAGTATAATACAATTTCACCGACAGGAATTGCTAATCGGTAATACACAGTCCTTTCACTATTACTTAAACTTTATAAGGTACTCTTTTACTTAATATTACAACTTTGACTCAAGAGACGTGACATTATTAAAACTTTACTCCAGTAGACGAAGAAGACCAGTCACGGAAAATTCCGTTACTATAACTTCACTACTTCGGTGGGACCCACTGTAAAACTGGAGTGGAACGTCAGAGTGAAGAACCACCTATTATTTACTCCGACGATTAACTTCGACTCTACATGCTTAGATAACATACCATCACAAAATTGTTCATGAGTAAAACACATTTATTACACGGTTATAGACATTGTACGAATGTCATTACGTCTTAAACAAGTCGAAGGTTTGGTATAATGTATGAAGAAAATAGAGAAATTTCTTTACACATGAGATTTATCACAAAAGGGTCTATAGAAGAAGGTCACAACGTTAATTTTACTTCTACAAATATGTAGTAGTAAAAAATACAGGTGTTTTAAAACAGGTACAAGTATAATTAACTGTATGGTTAATACTAGGGTACTGAATTCTTTTTGTTGATCTGCAAACCTCCACAGTGTTTAGTCAAATTTATTTACCAAATAAAAAGAACAGAAACGGTGGACATCTACAGGAACGTCGTGGAATCCTTTCTCCTATCAATTATAAAACTCATATATACAAGGTATATTAAAATCAAAAAATTCCTTCTAAACATTTGAGATTTATCGGTATTTTTATAAATATGAAAGACCTCCGTTCTTATCGGGAAACTAAATAACGGTAATTCTTTTTTTTATCTATCATTACAGATTGGACTAGTAATTATTTTATAAAATTTAGGATGCCACGATAAAAAACGGGTTATTCGTCAAATAGATTTCGATAGACTTCCGATTATAATTGTGTTATGACCGAGATAAAAAGTACGATTAACAAAGTCTTGAGACAAGGAAGGAGACCATTTCATAGTATAGGTACAAAAGTATAGTAGTCAATTTATTTTCAGTAATGTAAACCTAAATGTAATATTTACAAACTTAGTGATAAATAATATATTATTCGTATTGAGGTTTAATAAAATTAGATAATCAAATAATTAATAAAATGAAATATTTGTAGAACGATTGGTTCTGTCTTAAATAAGACCTGTGGGGATCAAGTATTAGTAGTGATATATTCAAAATAAAACAAAGTTCAACTTGATGTAGTAAAAAATAAATTTATCTGAGGAGATATTTTATAGGGTCTTTTAAGAACCTTAAAGTGTGAACCAAAATAGATATTTTTCCTTTATTATTTCTGTTGTTCCTGTACTTTTAACATATGTATGATAAGTATTTTCACAAATAAAATATCTTAGTGAGACATAATGAAGTAACTTGAGTATTCTCGGTATGAATAACTCACGATTGGTGTGACGTCTTTTTTAAAATTAGTGAAAGGTACAAAGTCAAGTAACATCGGAGTATCACAAGGATAGGTACAGATGGAGGAGGAGAGGACACGACACACGACACGATTCAACGAAGTCAACACAGACTGAGAAACACTGGGATACCTGTGATCGGACGGTCCGAGGAGACCAGGCACCCTAAGAGGTTCGTTCTTATGACCTCACCCAACGGGAAAGGAGGAGGTCCCCTAGAAGGGACGGGTACCTAGTTTGGACATAGTGAAAGTAGAGGACGTAATCGTCCGTCCAAGAAATAGAGATCGTGGTGGACCTTTCGGGTCGAAGGAGAGAATGTTTACACCTTTACCTCAATGTCCCTTCAATTCATTCAACGGGGAGTTTCTACGTATCACCAAACTGGTCTTAAACCTCGACCTGTTAACTGAGTTCAGATGTGAAATTGTTATGATACATGAGGGAACTACATAACATCATGTTATAATTCTTCTTTCCTGAATACTATAGTTTCTAAGAAGAAATTAGAAATCAAAAGAACAATGACTTCCTGTGTAAACTGTCCTTTGTTTTAATATCTTTATCTCTTAGAAATGTGTATTTAAGAATGTCTCAGTAGAACGGGGCGTTTTACCCCATTCTTTTCGTCTATCGAGCAACACCTTGTATTTCAAAAATTAGTGTCTCAAAATAAGTTGTATTAAATGGTAAAATTTAGAACTCTTTTTAGTCTGACTACTTTTCAACAGAAATGATGTAAGTAAGTATTCCTAAGAGACACTTATTAGTCTATCGTCTTTTATTCTAGTCCACCCGTTTCAGTCCCATGTATAAGTCTCTGATTTTAAGTTTGGAGTAAGACTGAACTATCCCTCGTTCATTAGTCAATGACGGATTCTTTGTTACCTCCATCTGACGGGGTTTTCTACCGTCGGACAAACTCACTTTTCCAGTCGAGAGATTGAGAAACCGTCGTGAACCCCTTCCTACTGTCTTTGTTTTCTGTTTTGTAACAGGAGGGCACCGTGTAAACATGGACCTTATTCGCCTGTGTAGGGTCCCTTTTCATTTATTATACTGGCTACTTACCTCTGGGTAAGAACTTTCCTATCCAAATAGTATACTCCTGAGATTTCACACCTCTTCCGTCTCTGTCTGTCTAATAGTGATCTTGGATATTGTAATACTTTCCGCCAGATCACACTGAACGTATCGAAAAGGGCACCTCTTGTCTTTCACTTTTCACCACTGGATGTCCCTACCCTACCCCTCACCCACTCTCTCTCCAAGTTCTCCCTCCCCTATGTACATATGTATCGACTAAGTGAAGTAATATATCGTCTTTGATTGTGTTGTGACATTGCGTCGATCTAGGGTCAAATTCTTTTTTCTCTCTCTGTATATAGTCGAGTTTTGTCAACCTCTTGTCAAATTTAATTTCTCCGTCTATCTACGTTGAGTAGAATACTTTATTACTCCTTTTAAATGTACCTAAATTACTGTCGACAATTGTCTTTATTCCTCTTAAAACTTCCGTCCTTCTCTCCCCCTACTGTCTCCTACTCTACCAATCTGCCGTAGTGGTTACCTGTCCTCAAACTCGTTTGAGACCCTCTACCACTTCCTGTCCCTTTGGACCGTACGACGTCAGGTACCCTAGTGTTTCTCGACCTGGGCTGACTCACTGACTTGTTGTTTCCTTGTAAACATCATTATATTAGAATTAAAAAATGTACTAGTACTTATAGGTCGAAAGATGTTTAGTCGACAATAATGAAAGTCTTTGTCTTATAGTCCAATTTACCCGGTACAGGTAGGTGTCAAGACACTCAAGTTGGGGTCCTTAAGATAATCATAAATGAGTTTAAATCTCAGCGAAACTATTCCACTTGATGTATATACATTTTGTACTATTTTAATAATTTACTACCACTATCTTTCTCTTTATCTATTATTATCTATTAATATTTACTGTTTTCACTAGAAAGTTAATTCCTTATACGTAGAAAAGATACTCATTAATTAAACATAGAAATAAAGGTTGTACTTGTTTAAATATACATAAATACATATTAACTAATAGTAGTTAACATTTCGAAACCTTTTAGTACATCAAAAGGAAAAAATAAAGAGGATTACTTATAAAACAACTATTGTATACGATCGTTTAAGAAGATCGATGAAGGACCAACATTCCATTCATGAAAACGTCCGATATAACTAAAAGAAAGTCCAGTGATCCCATGATAAATTGTTTACCTTTAAGTAAGGTATTATAAGATTTACCTAAATTCATAGTATGTAAACTACTACTAAATTTTCACACTTTTCTTATTATAGTCCACTGTATGTATATATATATAGGTAATTGTAAGTATGGTATTCTTCATATAAACAATTAGTTTCGTTCTAAGATGTATTTTCATATAGTCCGTATGAGAAACATAACAGACACATCTAGTAATTAGAACTGTGTATTAGAGGGAGAATTAACGTCAACCACACTTCAAAGTATCGTGTTATGATAACTTTACTACTATTCCGATAAACACTTTGGACGAAAGTAAGTATAGGAAATAGTAAAGAAGGTGACGACAAGAGGGAAAAGTCATACGAGAGACTCGGGTTTAAATTAAAATTTTTATTATAAAGTAACTAGTAGTAGCAGGAGAGTCTGATGGGGATGGGGAAGGAACTAATCGAACAGGACTCCTGGAAATGGGCAGAATCTCAATCCCAGAAAGAGCAAAGAGTGGTCCCGTTGAGTAGCAAATGCGAAGAAGAAAATATATTTTTCAGAACCTGAAGGGACCGTCAAGTCACCGATGCTTAAACACGAAGGTGACGTCCCCCGTGTTCAAACTGGGACCAGTCTCTTCTAGAACGTGGTATGACACACCAGTTTTTTAGGAAGAGAAAACAAAGTGACACAAAGGAGACACTATGAGGGTCGATGAATGGAAGTAAATGTCTCTCATTTGTACATGAGATCAGAGACGAAGTAACGTTTCGGATCGTAACACACTCTTGACAACGATTTTTCCCATGAGGTCGACATTCTCCCTTCTCAAACCGCGACCGAAGTACTTTATCTTCGGCGATTTAGTCATTTGAGTTCCTTGTAAAAAATCTTCCTATATCTTGAAAGTTCATGGACAATCGTAAGGAAGACTGTAATAGATTATCTTTCAAAATCCCTTATTTAGTATACCCGAAGGGACCACCGAGTCACCATTTCTTAGACAGACGGTTACGACATCTGTACCAAAACTAGGGATCCAGTACTCCTAGGGGACCTCTTCTTTTACCGTTGGGTGAGGTCGTAAGAACGGACTCTTTAGGGTACCTGTCTCCTAGGACCACCCGATGTCAGGAATGTCAGTGTTTTCTCAACCTGTACTGAATCAATGATTCGTTGTTGTTGTTATTTAGTATACTATAAAATAAGTAACTAAACTATACAAATAAAACCGTAATGACGAACTTCTGTTCGGTATCATGGATCCTTACGTTCTGGCTCTAACTCGTTCACGGGAAGTAGACCACGACTTAACAGACTTGGTCGACAGTCCGATGATTGAGGTGGCGAGAGGGACGAACCGGTAGTGACCTACCACGAGGAGGGGTGGAAGATGACAGGAAGTAAGACCGAACTGAAGTGGAATTCAAAACGTTGAAAGACCTGTGGTCCTCGGAAGGAAGGGGATTTAGGGTGAAAGTAGTATCGTAATGAATAACTAAAGGAAGTGAAAACAAAGGGAAACCTTTAGAAGACTAGGTTATGGTCAAAGATTGACGATACAGGGTAGAAAGGACCAGAGGTTGTGAAAATGAGGGTTTCATGGTAAAAGATACGGGTAGAGATAGTGAAATGGTAAAAAGGAAAGAATCGTTGGGATGGGGTATCAGGAAGTTTCTATTCGTGTTCATACGAGTCATAGTACCAGAAACATAAGAGGTAGACAAAGTAGTATGTTTCGAAGTTTAAACCTAGTTAATGAGGTAATTGAAAAGATAAAAGTATGAGGTCGACGGACGTCCATCTCTTTTATCTTAAAATTAACTCCTTTATAAAAGGTTAACGAATATTACACGGATTATATTTTGTCCTCTTTTCTACAGGGGATGGGATTTCCGTAAACGTTAAGGGATCTGTACGTTAGAATCGACTTGAACTCGTAATAAAATATGAGGGGAAAATTTAGTCATAATTAGAGAGAGAAGGTAAGGAGTGTCTTTGTAGTGGAAAGAAATTCGGTAGTTCTAGAAGGTAGTTTTCTGGAAAGTGGAAAGAAGTGACTCTTTTAGTTCCTGTCGTCTGTACTTATATAAGTTCAAAAAGACGTAGAAAACAAGTTCCAATTAAGAAAGGTCCATACGAAGTTTACAGTGGAAGAAATGAAGTGGATATGGTAGTCGGAAATGAGTCAGTCTATAAAGAATGGAGACAGAAGTTGAAGAAAGAACTATGTCTGAAAAAGAGTAGTCTTATATTAACATAAACATTTAAAGTGTGTTTTTCTTAGGTAAAACACCGTTTCCAATTGACTCACACATTATGTGCGGTCCGAGACCTTATTCAGGAAATGTATGTAATAAAGTAAAGTAGGAGTGTTATGGAGTCTCTCCATAATACAGTGAAATATCTAGGATTTCTCCGAGTGCTTCATCATTTTGAATTTTAACTCGTGTCTATAAAACAATTTTTCGGGTTCTAAGAATGGTAAAACATAAATAAATGAGAAAAGAGAGAAACTACTAAAATAGGTAATGAATGTATCCACTATCACAGTTTAACCAATCCGATGTCATGAGTCAAAAAATCGTTTATGATTGGATCTACAATAACCCCACCATAAAACATCTGCACCAATTGTATATATTAGTCAGTTGTCACTATTTCCTTTAATGAGATCTTTTATATACACCCGATGTAGTTTAGTCAACTTTCCGGTATTCTCGTTTTTGACTCCAAAGGACCTCTTCTCCTTTAAACTGGAGTTCTTATGTCCTAGTTGAGAATAGACTTGACGGTCGGATGGTCGGACGGGATGTCTAAAACTGAACGGTCAGAGGTATTAACACAGACGGTGTTAAGTATTAGCAATACTTAACAGTATTGTTAAGTATTAACAATTTCATTTAGTGTGTGGGTGTGTGTGGATGATAATTGACATCCAAGATAAAGAGATACCTCTTGAGATTGGCCATATTTATGTATCTCGTCTGAAAAGATATCGAAGTCGGGAATGGAAAGAGGACCAAAGTATAGATCTATAGATTGAAAGATAGTACGAAGAGGTACGTCTACTAGTTCACTTTTGAACCCAAGTACAGTTTTGACAAAAGGAAAGGAGAGAAGGGATCAGACAAAGAGGAGGTCAAATGACTATATCCACTCACCGAGATGGAACAGTCAATGGTTTAATCTGTAGACGGAAAGGGACTCAGTGAGGACGTAACAGACTTGTTTATAAAGAGGAAACAGAGAAAAATTAGACAACAGTCGTCGAATTTAAACGGTCGTGGAAATGAATCTGGTGGTGGTAAAACCAGGTGTAAAACTGTACTGAACGAAAAAGAATCTTAACAAAATCTAAGAGATTAATTTAGATTTAATTGTGTGGAGAGTTTACTAAGATTCAAATTCTGTAGACAGGGGAGACACATTAGAGTATAGGAAGTACCGAATGTAGATAGTATCCTTAATAGTGTGACCGAATGTTAACGTGGTAATTCTCGAAAAAAAGGGGGATTAATGTCATCAGGGAAGAATAGGTACCTCCTATGTAAGGTTCTAGGGATCACCTACAAGTTTTGAAGTCTATCATGACTTAGAGTATATATGATGAGAAAAAAGATAAGTATGTATGCATATATTTCAAATTCAATGTTTAATCATTTTCATTCTCTAACTGTTGTTATTATTTTATATTATTAATAAAGATATGTGGTTTCCAGACAGATCAGTTCCGATACCAAAAAGGTCACTAGTACATACCTACACTCTCAACCTTACACTTCTTCCGACTCGCGGCTTCTTAACTACGAAAACTTGACACCACAACCTCTTCTGAGAACTCTCAGGGAACCTGACGTTCCTCTAGGTTGGTCAGGTAAGACTTCCTCTAGTTGGGACCCTAAAGAAACCTCCCTTACTACGATTTCGACTTTGAGGTCATGAAACCGGTGGAGTACACTTCTCAACTGAGTAACCTTTTCTGAGACTACGACCCTCCCTAACCCCCGTCCTTCTCTTCCCCTACTGTCTCCTACTCTACCGACCTACCGTAGTGACTGAGTTACCTGCACTCAGACTCACTTGAGGCCCTCTACCACTACCTGTCCCTCCGGACCACACGACGCTAAGTACCCCAGCGTTTCTCATCCTGTACTGACTCGTTGACTTGATGTTGATATGATATTACTTTCAACGGCCTCTTCTGTTACCGTGGGGTCAGGTCGTGAGAACGGACCTTTTAGGGTACCTGATCCTCGGACCACCCGGCGTCAGGTACCCCAGTGATTCTCAGTCTGTGCTGACTCGCTGAAGTGAAAGTGAAACTGAAAGTACGTAACCTCTTCCTTTACCGTTGGGTGAGGTCACAAGAACGGACCTCTTAGGGTCCCTACCCCCTCGGAGTACCCGACGACAGATACCCCAGCGTGTCTCAGCCTGTACTGACTTCGCTGAATCGTCGTCGTCGTCGTCGTTATTTTCAACGTACTTATACCAGAGAGAGAGAGGGAATGTTATGGAATAACATGTTTAAACAGAAAAAGCAAGATTGATGTATGAATAGTGTTTAGTACCAGTATTGAAAACGTGAACCTCCACACTGTCGCTTTGATCGTACTTAAAGAATTAGAAAGACGTGTTAAAGTGTTTATCTTCTAAATAAGAGTGGTATCTAGAATCGTTAGAGGGGTATACTAAAAAAGAGGAAAGGGATAATAATTTTTCAGATTTTGAAAATGGAAAAGTAAATTTCCTTCTAAATGAAATGAAACCCGAAGGGACCACCGAGTCTACCATTTCTTAGTCGGACGTTATATCCTCTGGGTCCAAACTGGGTACCCAGTCTTTCTAAGGGACCTCTTCCTTTCCCTTTGGCTGAGGTCATAAGAACGGATCTCTTAAGGGACCTGTCTCCTAGGACCTCCGATGTCAGGTACCCCAGTGTTTCTCAGTCTGTCAAATACTTAAGAGAAACCGGATAGGCTTAACGGTCGTAGTGATGAGAACACGAAACCCGGTCATAATTCATTTTGTTCTAGTTCGGAAAAAATGAACCAGTTAAGAATGGGTAAAAAGTTTTTCAGAGTCAAGTAACCTTTTTAATCATCGTAAAGGTGTAGATATACTTTCCCTTCCGAGTTTTATGTTATAGACCGGTCGGTACATGGTCGTACTCATTTATTGTCTCCCCTTATAAACTTCCCGTTAATCGGTATAAACAATGTATTTAAGTGACTTTACATATTAGACAAGACATTAAAAGTAAATTTCTAACTTATAATAAAGTAACGTATGAAAAATTCATAGTATGAAAAGTTCTAGTTCGGGTTCGAAAGGTTCTCATTAGACGGAAATGGTGGACTAATAATTCCACCATTTCTTAAGTGGACTTTACACCCTCTGGACCCAAGTTAGGGATTTAACCCTTCTAAGAGACCTACTACCGTACCGTTGGTGAGATCATAAGAACGGACCTTTTAGGGTACCTGTCTCCTCGGACCGTCCGATGTCAGGTACCCCAGTGTTTCTCAACCTGTACTGACTCGCTGATTCGCGTGTGTGGGTGTGTGTGGGTGTGTGTGTGTGGGTGTGTGTGTGTGTGTGAACTTGCATTCGTGACTCTTTGACACTGTCATCTAGATTATTGGGTCTACCGATGATTTACTGATTGTACTAATCATCCCCTAAGGACTCTATCGACTTACTTCCCTACTAATGCAGAACCCACCCTACCTCGTCCTTCCGTGTTCTAAAGGAGTACGATGAGTCTTTCCGTGTGTTAAATTTTATACTTAACAAGTAAAGACCTTAAAAGGTAGATTATAAAAGTCCAGTTCAACTGGTGGTCATTGACTTTAGAACCTTTTGTTTTGATAGATATTCTTCCCTGATGATGATGATGTATGACATTCGAAACACAAAACACGTAGAAACATAGTGGTTACGGACCGTCTCGCGGACCGTATGTCTTCCTTTTTTTTTTATTTTCATACGTTACTTTATTATAAGTTAGAAATTTACTTTTAATGTCTTGTCTAATATGTAAAGTCACTTAAATACATTATTTATATCGATTACCGGGAAGTTTATGAGTAAGGGGAGATAATAAATGAGTAACGACCATGCACCGACCGGTCTGTAACATAAAACTCGGAAAGGAAAGTATATTTACACCTTTACGATGATTAAAAAGGTCACTTGACTCTGAAAAACCTTTTACCCATTCTAAACTGGTGTGATAAAAGAAGGAAAAAACAGTAATTTAAGACCGGGACCCAGTACCGTCTCGAAACACAACCTCCCTCGAATGCAGAGGTTCAGTGGTGTACCTCCTTTCGTGGACGACTGGAGTAACATAATATATACTTGTTGTTCATTTGTATTCACGAACGATAATGTGACTTTAAAATTCCTGATAAACGGTGTCGTCGATATAAAATAAAAGACTATGTCTATCACAAGTTGAAACCTGAAGGAACCGTCATGTTACCAATTCTTAGGTGGAAGGTTACGTCCCCTGTACCTAAACTAGGGACCAAGTCCTTCTAAGGTGTACGACGTCTCGTTGTTTCGGATACGCGGCGTTGATGACTCGGGTACACAGAGTTGATGACTTCGGGTCCGTGGACGTCGGACACAGACGTCGTTCTCTACGGCACTGTTACTCTTCGGACACACGGCGTTACTCCTGAGTCCCTTTATTTTTTAATTAATTGGTTAATTAATACGAAATTTTCCATTACAAGTTGGATTTTAAATTTTTAGTATGTAAATCTGATCCAATAAGTTCTATATCCTAACAGGGGTTCAATTAACAAAAATATTATACTTATAATCCTGCAGTCAGTTGAAATGGATTTAAGTTCGAATCTTCCAACTTTTCAGTGACTAAAACCACTCTCGTAAGCCTATATAAGAATCAAAAGGAGATGTTGTACACCAACAAAAGCAAAAAACTCTAGCTTGTGTCACAACTCGGTTAAAGTCTTTTGTCAAATTTTAAGTTTAAAACAATAATAGTCTTCAATTGAATAGAGATTACCTTAATACCGATAGAACTGACCGATGTGGGTCTTTAAAGTAAAAATTTCGAGAAGAAAAACCTTTAAGTAAGAAATCCTTAAATAAATTTAGAGAAGGAAACAAGTTGTCATTTGAAACAAGTTGTCACACGCACAAACACGAATCAGGAGGGACTGAGAAACTCTGGTGTAGCGGACATCGGGTGGTCCGTCCGAGGATACAGGTACCCTAAAGGGTCCGTTTTTATGACCTCATCCAACGGTAAAGGAGGAGGTCCCCTAGATGGACTGGGTCCCCAGTTTGATTACAGAGAATATAGAGGATGTGACTATCGACCAAAGAAATGGTGACACGGTACTTCAAGTTGTCGTTTCTACCATTTCTTAGGTGGACATTACGTCCTCTGACCTCAATTTAGGGACCCAGTCCTTCTAGAGGACCTCTTCTTTTAATGATAGGTGAGGTCGTAAAAACGGACTTTTTAAGGTACCTGTCTCCTCGGACCTCTCGATGTCAGGTCCCCCAGAGTCTCTAAAACTGTGCTGACTCGTTTATTGTGAAAGTGAAGTGAATAACTCAACATTACTTTTCGTTTTTTACTTAAAGTATTGTAATTTCATTTTTAGTACTTGATAAATCTTACTCATTAAATAACCTTTCTAGTAAATTGAAGGAAATGGACAGTCTATAAAAAGTATAGATACCTTATAGTTTCCGTTTTCTGGTTTTTATCGATAGTTCTATCAAAATACTTATTTTCAAATATTTTTAGATATAAGTACATGGTGGTTATGAGTATTCAATAGAATTACTATGTAACAAGAGTACTTATAAGTTCGGTTTATTTTTCTACATCCTTTTTTTACAATTAGTACTACAAGATGAAAAACATACTTCTTAAACGTGGTGTCAGGTCACCTATGGACCACTTAGTAAGTTAGAATAAATATTTGTTTAAAAATTTCTTACGGTTCTTTTTTTTCTTTGGAATATATACAAAGAAACTGACTCAGTTTCTGGTAAAAAGGGGTTTATTTTACCAACCTAAGATGTCGTCTCAAGTTCCATCAAAAGTCACCTTTCCGTGGACCTTTCTAACGTACAAAAGGATTTTGATGGGTGTTAGGTACAAGTCCTTTTCCAGAACTCTTATCTCACGGTCTTTGAAGAGCAAGATGTTTGTAGAATGAAAAGAGGATTAGCGAAACACCAACTTCGGTCTCACCGTCAGGAATGCCTGTGTCCGTCGTGTGATTACATAACTACAATCTATCTGGTCACTAGGACCCGAAATGGAGAGAAGATAACTTAAATTTTCTATATTACGTACATTTAGGAAATTTTGACAAGACCGTCTCATTCGTAAGTTATGACCTTCTCCGGCATATAGTATTTCAAATTCACGTACACGAGACCTCGGTTTGACGGACCCACACTCAGGGTCATGATGGTGTAGAAGGGTACACTGAAACTCGTTCATGGATTGGAGAAACACGGACTACCCAAAAAGAAAAGAAAAGAAAAAATAGACACTTCACTCCTATTATTAGTTCGCTGAATCATCCCATCAACACTCCTAATTTTACGATTTACATACGATTCACAAATCTCGTTATGGACAGGGTAATATTCTCGAGTTATTTATAATCGGTAAGGATGAATCATACACGTGTCACGAATTATTTACAATACGAGAAGGAGGATAGGGTTTGTCTTCAGTATAATAATCAATATTTACATTACGGTAGAAGGGAACCTATGAAGTGTGTCCAGTAAAATATTAGTGTTAAATTTAGTAATAATAAAAATCTTTACTAAAGGATTTGGAGGTATGTAAATTTTCTTTACTAAGGATAAAGTCTAGAATTTTTTCTAAATCAATCTAAATAAAAACTTTAACGTAATGTAAAAATTCCGTCTAATAAAGAGGAATTCCTATTACTATATCTCTTAAGTAAAACTCGGATTTCCCATATTTGTTTCTGTGATAAGTTCAAAGTATTTAAGAAAATTGTACGGTCTACATTTTGGTTAATCGATATCCTCTTTATACCGGAGCATAAAAGTCCTGACATTGTAAGATTAACGAACCAGACGTCCCAAAAAAAAACAAAATTGTCATTATATTCCCCTAAACCTGAATTTGTAAAAAGTAAAGATCTTACAAGGACCAACTGAAAACTTTTATGACATTGTATTTACCTGGTTTTTAGAAGAAACGTTTTAAATTTTGTCTTTTTGTGTAGACATTAAAGTATCCTGTAGAGTCTTTCTAGGGAGTGGGACGTTATTTATTTTCCGGTAGTCGTCCTAAATAGATACTATGATTCATAAACAATACTCACAAGTGTTAACCTATACGGATATGATCTCTGTGAGTTTTTACATAATAAAAAATTTTTAATCGTCTGATACTAACAAGTCAATCTAATTTATAACGAGTTCTTTTCTCTTTTTATTATGAGGATTTTTATGTCAGTACCGTCATTACTCCTACTCATTACTTATTGCTACTCTATTGTCTGTCATCGAGTGACTCACCGTTTAATTACGGAAAACTGACCTTTCCAGTTGACCAATAAGACCTGAATCAAAGTGTATGGATCAGATACATTTGAAGTCAGTGTAATAGTCTTTTTATTTCATATCTGTTTAACGAACTGAGTCACCCATCGAATGTTGGTTGTAGATAAAAGTTCCTGACAAGACAACCCTTCTATACAATTGTGATCGACAAACAGTCGAGGAGTGACGAAAAAAGGTTTAGTTCACGAAGGACTAAAAATGTGTTTTGATTTTCACGAAAGATGGTTTCAGTGAGAATTGGTACAGAGATTAGATCTAGTTTTCGTAAAGAAAAAGAACGAGTTTAAACTATAAAAACAGGTAGTGAATATTCTTCTGAAACTTCAATCTAATACAAAACTTTAAACTCTAAAAGATATAACTTCTCTACTTTACACTAAGTATAGGTCAGGTGAAGTATTATAGGAGTCGTTTCACAATCTGTAACAATAATTTTCACAATCGTATAAAAGATGTATGTATATATACGTATGTATATACATATATAAACGTGATTGATTTCATTTATTTATTGGATTTTATTGATTCAATGGTTTATTCGATTGATTTTTACAAACAAAATGTCTTGTAACCTCTCGAGTGTTAAACAAAGTATTATACCATACACCTAATTACCGAAACGTCACCACGTCACCATTTCTTAGGTGGACGGTCCCGTCCTCTACGTTCTCTGTACCCAAGTTAGGACCCAGTCCTTCTAGGGGACCCCATCTTTTACCGTTGGGTAAGGTCATAAGAACGGACCTTTAAAGGTACCGGTCTCCTCGGACCACCCGATGTCAGGTACTTTAGTGTCTCAACCTGTACTAACTCGATGACTCTCGAGTACATCTAATTATTAAATTTTTTACTTGATTTTCAATAAGAACTATCACTCAATGTCAATGACTTTGTGTTTAAAATATTTAATAATGGTCTTTTTACACTCACATCGAACTTAATATTATTGTTTAGGTAACTATTATCAATATTTGAGACCTATTCAATACGAAATATTTTTAAGAATTTTTTGTGACCTTTAGTTGGTCGTCATTTATCTTTGATCTCCGTTATGTTGACAACTTTCATCACCTGGTTGATCCACTCAACGTGTTAATATGTAAAAAACCGGGGATGCCTGAGAATGAGTAAGTATAAACTTATATCTTTCTCAAATTTGTTAGTCTCCACCTTAAACTTCATCAGTACTACCGATCTCCAATTTTTCCTACTGGGGTCTTTTTTCGGTGTTTCTCCTTGCACTAGACTTTTTTTTTTTTTTTTTTTTTTTTTGATAGAAGTTTAAGTTTCAACTATAAGGACTTACTATATATGTACTTCACTGTGTGCTTCGTGGTCTTTTTATTATCGACTTTCACACTTTCTCAGCTTTTCTCTAAAGTTTTTAGACGACTTCTATGTCGCAAAACTATATTACAAAGTGATTTAATCTCTTCGTACTATTTGAGCTGAAATGTAACTTGAGCCTCCGTGTACTCATTCCTTATTTCAGGTTTAAGAATTTTTTTCCTTAGACCGGATTTTTATTCCGTTTTAACTTTAAACAACAGCAACACGTCAGTGATTCAGTACAGCCTGACAAACACTGGGGTACCTGATATCGTACGGTCCGAGGAGATAGGAAGTGATAAAGTGTCAAACGAGTGTAAGTACGGGTAATTCAGCCACTATGATTCGTAGAGTAGAAGACGACAGGGGAAGAGGAGAATGGAAGTTTGAAAGGGTCTTAGTCCCAGAAAAGGTTACTCGGTAGAGAAGTGTAGTCCACCGATTGGATAACCTCGAAGTCAAAGTCGTTGTCAGGAAGGTTACTTATATGACCTAACTAAAGGATATCCTGACTCATCGAACTTGAGGAACACCAGGTTCCCTGAGAGTTCTCAGAAGTGGTCGTGGTGTCAACCTTTCGTAGTTAAGAAGTCGTGAGTCGGAAGAAATACCAGGTTGAGGGTGTAAATATATACTGATGATCTTTTTGGTATCGAAACTGATATACCTAGAAACAGTAGTTTCATTACAGTGACGAAAAATTATGTGACAGATCCTAACAGTATCGAAAGGAAGGTTCCTCGTTCGTAGAAAATTAAAATACCGACGTCAGTGGTAGACGTCACTAAAATCCTCGGGTTCTTTTATTTTAGACAGTGACGAAGGTGAAGAGGGGGAAGATAAACGGTACTCCACTACCGTGGTCTACGGTGCAAGAAGTAAAAAACTTACAACTCAAAGTTCTGTTGGAAAAGTGAGAGGAGAAAGTGGGAGTAGTTTTCCGAGAACTTAAAGAGAAGTGAAAGACGTCAATCTCCCCCATAGTAGATATACTTTCGTTTTCACAATCAACGAGTCAACACAGACTGAGAAAAGTTGGGTACCTGAAGTCAGGTGGTCCGAGGAGACCGTTCGTATGACCTCACCCAACGATAAAGGAGGAGGTACCCTAGAAGGGCTGGGTCCCTAGCTTGTGTCCAGAGGGTGTGACATCCGTCTAAGAAATGGTAGACTCGGTGGTCCCTACAGTAGTAGATATATAGATTCCAATAACTATAACTTTATAATAACACTAACTTTGTCCGAAGGAGATCATTTCGGATTTCCTTCGAAAGTATAATAATTCCATTAAACGGTCATTAAATTACTGGTTAATCTCATATCAAGTGATAAAAGGTTTCTTTCTATTATCTTAAGTATAAAATTGTATAGTAAGTGTTACAAGTCATATATAAGTTTTTGATTAAATTATATTTTTTCTTTATTCTTTTAAATTGGATATCTTAGTCACATCTTGTTTAATTCTCCATCTCTAACCTCATTAGGATCGTTATTATTTCTATAACTTTAATAGTCTGTTCTCTGATTCTATAACTCTAATCCTCTATTCTAAAATATTGATTCTACTTATATGATTTCTTACTCATCCTTTTCTATCTATATTACCTACTTCTTTGACTTAAAGTCCCGTCTATACCTTCGACATTTTGTTTTAGTTTACTTTTAGAATTTTGTCTTTTTATATTATAGTGTTAAATTTTTAAGTAATCCACCCTAAATATCGTCTAATATATGTGTGTGTGTTTCTCAGTCACTGGGTCTTTATGTCTATATATCTTTGTCATACTTAATTTTGTGTTTCTCTTATCTTCTAACTTTTCCTTTCATCTCGAAATTACTAGACACCCTAACTCAATCCTCTGGATTATACATACCTTTACCTCAGGTTTGATACCGTTACAATGAATCTTATGTGGACTTTTTTTTTCACGATAATTTTGTGGTCTTATCAGTTATTTTTCAGAAAGTCCGTTAAATAATTTTATTTTATTTTTTTGAAAATAACTCATAGACAACTCATGGTAATGAGCTCTGAAACCTCCGTGTCACTACTTGTCCTTCCTGTTTCAAAGACTGAAGCACTGTGAATGTAGATCGATCTCGTTTGTTTACGACTGGATTAATTACTGGAAATATTCTCATCAAAGTCTTATACCACATTTACCTCAGTCGACTCCTCTTTAAAGTTTTACTCTTTGATCGTTATCATTGATATCTTTTTAGAAAAGTTCTAATGGGACCTTTCTCTTGTTTTTTGTCTCCGATATCAACTTCTTCCGATACTTCGGTTATATTGTAAAAGATTCTAACCTTCCATGATTTTTTCACCCATGCGACTACCGTTACTGAGTCACATTCCTCTTTCTTCAACTACCACGTTTTGTTCTTTTTTATACGTCCTTGTATCGACAACCCTTCAACTCTCCTCGACCATAAAGTCTCACTTCACTTCCACTAACCAAACCTAGTCCCAGTTGTGTTTAGTAGGTGATTATTAATATTGTCCAATCTTCTGTCTGTAACACTGTTTAAACCCACTCAACTACCCGTATCACACCAACCTCTTTGATCTACGTGAAGTAAAATAATAAAGATGACGAGGAGACCCGGTCCTTACATTCACGAATCAAATTAAAGTACTCTTTAAGTACCGTACGAGTAATACATAGTCGGTATGAAGAGAAGACCTAGGTCTGAGTCCTTCTTATCTTTGTTCCTCAGTTTACCATTTTCTTCATAGTTGAAATAAGAAAGTTTGTGGTCTTTTATACCCTTTAATATATCACAGATGTCAAACTATAAACCTAGATCTCGAATTTCTCTTCGGACTCTCTCTCTGTTTCTAAATTGTCAATCACCAATTTTAAAACCTGACTCACGATAATAGATCCCAAGTATGTCACACTTTTTTTCCATCTCTTGACTTTTACTTTGGGGTTCCTTTCGAATTTTACGTTCCTCTTTTCTACTTGAAGGATTCTTCATTTGTCTTATATCCTTTAGTCTTAAGTTGTATGAACCAGATACCACAGTTTATGGTTTCTTTTTAATTGCCTCCATTCTTTTTGCTTCGTTTCTTAAAATCACTCGAAGTAGATTTCGACTTAAGACTATCTGGCGTCTGACTTTCCCTCTCTCCTTTCTATCACTACGACTTCAACCAGATTATAAAGTGCTTAAAACCGACATCATCCCTTCTTCTCCTTTATTCTTATCGGTCTTCCCCACCTGAAAAGTAACGTATCAAAAATATATACAAATTACCATCTTTAAATTAAGTCAAATAAACGGTTCTCGTTATTTTACATCGCCCCCACTCAAACGTCTGTATCCTTTCCTTTTAGCTACTTTGTTCATGGGGTTTCTATGTCTCCCTACCACGGGTATCCTTTTCTACCGTCTTTCTCAGAGTCTAGCCAGTCACCCATATCAAGTCACCCATGACTATCTCCTCTGTCTCTGGAGTAGACTTTAAGAGTCAAAAGAATTCGTTTTAACCTTCGTCACTCCTTGTCTTGACTAATTATCTCCCTTTTATTTCAGTTTACTCTGACAAAAGAAGGTCACCAGATAGATTTGGACCGGTTTTGGGTCCCATTTGTTTCCTTATTTGTATACTTAGGTCTTTGTTCTGTGATATGTTTTTGTATAGATAGTTTTATCCAAAAGGTCTTCTTTTAACAGTGAGGTGTCGACTTTTAATGAGGGTATAGGGGTCAGGGAGGTACTTCTCTAGTTACGGATTTTTAGACACTCTACTTAAATCTAAAAAAATTTCTTTTTTTTTTTTTTTTCGAATACTTTTGAACACCGAGTTTACCATTTCTTAGACAGATGGTACGTTCTCTGGACCCAAGTTAGGGACCTAGTCCTTCTAGGGGACATCTTCCCTTACCGTTGGATGAGATGATAAGAACGGACCTCTTAAAGTACTTGTTTTCTCGGACCGCCCTATAACAGGTACCCCAGTGTTTCTCAACCTGTACTGACTCGTTGTTTGTGAAAGTTTGTCATGTCTAGGATTCTAATTGGATCTCGGACAGATCTCGTAATTGGATTACAGAGTACAGATATATTCGATACGAAACTTATTCTAAAAATATTACTCTCTTTTTTCGCTACAAAAGGAAAAACTAGTAATTTTGTATAGTGTGGTTTAAACGGTGTTAAAAGACATAAAAGGACTATCTTATTGCGGTACGTGTTTTATCCCGAAGGGACCTCACGGAGTCACCATTTCTTGGGTGGACGGCTACGTCCTCTGTAGCGTCCTTTTAGGGTTCCTCTTCTTGTACCGTTGGGTGAGGTCATAAGAACGGAACCTTTAGGATACCTGTCTTCTTGGAACACCCGATGTCAGGTAGTCCAGCGTTTTCTCAACCTGTGTTGAATCCCCACCTTGTCGTTGTTGTTATGTGTTTTATATACTTCATGTCCGTAAACTATCTTTGAAGTGACCCTAAGAACAACTACTTGACTCCTTTTCACTTTAACTTTCGATCTGAATAGGTCCTCTTAAACATTGATTGTCTTTCTTAAGACTAATTATCTAACTCCGAGTCAGTCAAGTCAAGTCAGTGAGTCAACACATGTTGAGAAACGTTGGGGCACCTGACGTCGTACGTTCCGAAGGGATAAGTAGTGGTTGAGGGTCTCGAATGAGTTCGAGTACAGGTAACTCAGCTACTACGGTAGGTTCGTAGAGTAGGAGACAGTAGGGGAAGAGGAAGGTGGAAGTTAGAAAAGGTCGTAGTCCCAGAAAAGTTTACTCTGTCAAGAAGAGTAGTCCACTGGCTTCATAACCTCAAAGTCGAAGTTGTAGTCAGGAGGGTTACTTATAAGTCCTGACTAAAGGAAATCCTACCTGACCAACCTAGACGTAATATATTATAATATATTTTATACGTTATTTCATAATGAGTCGGTATTTTTCTACTTTAGAACAGTAAACACTACAGTACCTATCTAAATCTCCCATAATACGGTTCACTTTATTCAGTCTGTTTCTTTCTGATAACGACATACTAAAGTGTACATACATCTTAACCTTTTTGCTTTTGTTTACTTGTTTGTATTCTTGTGTCTTTGTCTGAGTATCTATGTCTCTTGTTTATCCACAAACAGTCTTCCCTCTCCTACCCCTCTCCGTTTCATGTCTACTTCCTTTAATTCTCCATCTTTAAAGGTGAACGTTTTATTTACTCAGTGTAACCATACTTTATATGTGTGCCTTATATTAGTTATTGATACATTATGAAAACATACTACTATAGTATTGATCTGTAGTGTGATTGAAACTTTACGTGTCTTTATAAATTAGTGAGACAACACATTGTCCTTAATTGTATCATAACATCCAGTCAATATGAAGTTTTGGCTTGTTTATTCGAGTATCTTTTTCTCTAGCCTAAACACCGATGGTCTCCACTCTCCACTCCCTTCCCCTAAATTTATTCCATTAGTTTTCCGTGTTTGAAAGTCAATATTCTATTTATACATGATCCTTATATTACATGGTATACTATTTCAACATAATAATCCACCCACAATGACGTTTTCTTTAAAGACAAAATGTAACCACTTTAGACGGTAAAAATAACCTTATGTAAGAATTTATTTACATCGGTACAATATGCAGTAAAATTACGTGTAAAGAACGAAATAAAAAAAGAACGATTTCTGTAACAAATAACAAGTAAAATATAAATAAAATCTGTTATCTTCACTACAATCTGTTTTTCGTTTAAGCTCTATAAAAAAGTAAGCTTAAGTTTTACCCAGCATTTCGTCGTTTTGTTGAACGTTGTAATTGTTACGTAGACCGGGTCCTTAACAATTGTTTGCATGTTAAGTCACCACCGAGTTTTGAAAACGTTTCCTCTATCGCAAATTCTACTCTTTACGTCAAGATAAGGGTCTAAAATTTCCTTAGAGGTGTGACAAGAGATATCACCGACATGTTCAAACGTAAGGGTGGATGTCACATTCTACTAAGGGAAAAGAGGTGTGGCAGAGTCCGTAAACAACAAACAGCTGAAAACTACTACCGGTAAGACTGGTCGGACTCTACTATGGAGTAAGACCCAAACTAAACGTAAAGAGATTATTACTCACGACAACTCGTTGGCGTCGGGTTAGGTCATGAGAACGGACCGTTTAGGGTACCTGTCTCGTCGGACCATCCGACGTCAGGTACCCCAGCGATCCTCAGTCTGTGTTGACTCACTGAAGGGAAAGTGAAAAGTGAAAGTACGTAACCTCTTCCTTTACCGTTGGGTGAGGTCACAAGAAAGGACCTCTTAGGGTCCCTGCCCCCCCGGAGTACCCGACGGCAGATACCTCAGCGTGTCTCAGCCTGTGTTGACTTCGTTGAATCGACGTCGTCGTCGTCGTCGTCTCGTACAAAAGTACACAAACAATCGGTAGACATACAGAAGAAACCTCTTTACAGACAAATCAAGAAAGCAGGTGAAAAAACAAACCCAACAAACAAAAAGACCATAACTCGACGTACTCGACGAACATATAAAACCTCTAATTAAGAAACAGTCAACAAAACAAACGATAATAAAAGAGGGCAAGACTGTAGACGGAAAAGTTGAACGAAAATCAAAGGAAGTAATACGTTTTCGAAAATTCAAATTAATCTAGGGTAAACCTTGATCTTGGTGGTATACTGGGTCATTAGGGTGACGACCCGTATGTGTTACTCCTTTGACCTTGACTTTCTCTGTGTACATGGGGTCGCAAGTAACGTTGTGACAAATGTTATCGGTCCTGTAACTTCTTTGGATTTACAGGTAGTCATCTCCTTGACTATTCTTTCAGTACCATGTGTGATTACCTTATAATGAGTCGATACTTTTCCTTACGTAAACTCAGTCAAAATTACTCCACCTACTTCGACCTCGGATAATATGTTTCACCTCAGTCTTTCCCTCTGTGTTTATGACATATAATCATATACATGTGTCTTAAGTCTTTCTACCACTACTGCTAGGATATACGTTCCGTCGTTTTCTCTGTATCTATATTTCTTATCCGAAAACCTGAGACACCCTCTTCCGCTCCCACCCTGTTAAACTCTTCTATCGTAACTTTGTACATATAGAAGCATACATGTTATCTACTGGTCACGTTCAAGTGACGTACCTCGTCCCGTGAGTTTCGGTCACGAGACCCTGTTAGGTCTCCCTACTCCACCACTCCTTCCACCCTTCCCACAAGTCCTATCCCCCTGTGTAAACATGGTAACGACTAAGTGTAGTAACATACCGTTTTGTGTAGTGTTATAACGTTAATAAGAGGTTAATTTTATTTAGTTAATTTTTATTACTCGAGTAACAATTGAAGACTACCGGTCGGTGACTTTCAACTGTTACTGGTTGACTCTCCTAGTTGTTTCGACTGGGACAATCTTCATATACTCTTCAACGACTTCTTGAGTCGCAACTGGTAAGATGTCAGTAAACCGTAAACTTCGTTTGACCTTTACACTTTTTAGAAATATTCATCCGCGGGGTACTCGACTGGTGTTTAGTTTTTTTATTAATAAAACTTCACAACAGCAGAGAATAAGATCCGTTGTTGTTACTTGGTAAAGAACTAATCTGACACTGCACACTACTTTTTTACCTAAAATATACTGTTGGTCCATACTGGTCGAGTCACCAACCTGACTCTTCAAGGGTTTCGGTTTGAACGTGGTTTTTTCTAAGTGCCAGTGAGAAACCATCAAACGAGACCAGTCTAGGTGATGTCAAAAGACTTAGGATCACTTTGATAATATAGACTCTTCATACGAGTCGTTTAACTACTCTGTATGGGTTTTCCCGTTGTGGATGACGGTCGTAACCAGTTGTCTTACCCGGGTCAAGAAGAGGTACCGTTACGGACTGACGTTGGTTAGTGTGTTGACTTCGAAGTTGAACTTACTTAACCCGATGTTTCAAAACGGAGTAGGTGGTATAAGTAGACTTTCACTTCAACTTTCGTAATCGTTCTTATGACCTCACTCTTCAGTAAGGGAAGAGGTGCCCAAAACGGGTTAGGTCCCTACTTTGGGTCCAGAGGGAGTGACGTTCTTCTAAGAAATACCAGACTCGGTGGTCTCTTCGGGCAGAGTGGTTGACTGACGGTGAAGAAGTTCGTAGAGTTGTTGAAATACGTCCATTTTTCGAAGGTGTTCGTCGTCCTCCGTCTTTTACGAAAGGTTCTTAAGCAGTTTAGGGTTTCGTACCTAGAAATATGATGTCCTTACTTGTTTGAATAAAGAGTAACCGTTTTTAAACAACTAACATTACCGAGGATAAAACTAATTATTTCTACACAAACTCGGATCAATATTACTGAATTTTAAGTGCCAGACTTTGGTGTTAATGAAAACATGGTTCGATTATGTAGGTGGCCTCTTCCTTTACCGTTGGGTGAGGTCATAAGAACGGACCTTTTAGGGTACCTGTCTCCTCGGACCGTCCGATGTCAGGTGTCCCAACGTTTCTCAGCCTGTGCTGATTCACTGAAGTGAAGTTATGTAAATTTTCATAATGTATGATACTTAATGTATAATACATTTTCAATTCTCTCACGTATTTTCTCTTATTTAGGATTCACAAGCAAAGGGTTCTTTTCACACAAGATGAAGAAATTAAAAAAAGGTATACTCTACTACCTAGAGATGATTTGAATAACACTATTAGTAAAGTTCTATATACAGTCAGTTTTGTGACACGACATGTGGAATTTGAATATGTCACGATTACAGGTAATATAAAGTCATTTTACCCTCCTTTCCTTACGGATCCACTAAAAAACGTTACCTATGTACTTTTCGACAACATCCTTGGTTGTCACTAATCGAAGCTTTTCTCTTCCACCTTTCCTGATTTCTTGGCAGAAGTATTTTCGTTGACAGAAGTATAAACTTATGAATGACAAAACTCACAGTATATAAAAATTTCAAATCAAATCTATCTTTGTTACCGGATGTTTTGTTACCAATTATGTGGTATTTTATTTCTTAACCCGATTCCTAATCCTTTTATAAAAGACTGATTTTAACGGTTTCCCTACATAAAGTCTCGTACATCACTCTAAGGTGAATAATTTCTACAATGTCGATTTCTACCCTTTTATCGTTCCGACGTACGTATCCTATCTCCTGTCCCGTTTTACCGATACTTTAAGGAAGGGAGGTAAACTTAAAAAATAAGAGGTTACATTAAAGGGAGAATAAGCCATAACGAGTACAGTCAAACTTACAATTAAACGTAAAAATAAACTTTTATCGGCGTTATAAGTGGTACGTGGAGTCTTTCTTCCAAGCTAGTGTTCATACAGTATGTAAACTTAATTCCTCAAAACTACGGAAATTTATAAAAAATAACGAATTAGTGATTTGCGTTTATAAGTGTGTGTGTGTATGTTTAAAGTTCGTTAATAAAATTGGATAAACTGTAGACAGAGACTTTTCTGATAGTATGATGACTATTTTAGTATTTATTGAGAAACCGAGACGAAATGAAACCCTTTTAGAATTTTATCTGATAATAGATATAGTGGATCGAAGTAATCAGGCTTGGGTGGTCTTTACGTCTCTGAGTCTCAAGATAAAAATTTTGAACATTTATGTACAACTCTTTTCTTATCTTTACTTCTTTAGTGATTAAAGAAAAAGTTGAAAAAAAAAATTAATGACCAGACTCCTTTTTTCTTTTTCAGTGACGATACGAACCGTAAAGACGAATGATTAGGTATTTTCCTTTACCACAACTAAAATAAAGGTCTGATTTCTTATCGTTTAGATATCGACAAAAAGAAGAAGACGAATGGAGAGAAAATACTGTTCTTACTTCTATTATTGGTTTTATATACGTTACGAATTTACAACAGTCTATAAGCAGTATAAATATAAGGAATGGCTGAAGTGACAGGTATCACTAAATTATGATGTAATTTCAGTTTGGACGCTCCGGTAGTATTTGTCGAGAACAAATTTCCCGTAACACTTCCTCTCGGAAATTAGACTAACTACTTTATTTACCTTTCATTAGATAGGAGATAAGTTGTCGAACAACTACTATACTTTCTTAAGGATGAGTTCGTTCGTTTCGAAATTTCTCTTTCTGGAGAAAGTAGGACAGTCGGAGAGTAAAAATCTTTTTTCAATTCAAAAAGTAGTACCAAGTCCCCTCAGGAACATTTTGCAAGTAACTTTTAAATTCTCGTTAATGTCACAGTCTGTCGATCTTTTTAACGAAAATGACTCACTCTCAAGAGACTGTCTACGTAACACCCTCTTAACTAAGAAAGATTCCCTATTCACTTAACAGTAACAATCCGAGAAGAGTACTGTAGATCGATCTACAGTAGACGAAACATTGTCTTCTAAACTTAGTCTGTTGACATGAGTTGTGATCTGTCACAGATCTAATCAAGACGTTTCTTTATTCCGAAACGAGACGTACCGTAGTTGACTCGAAAATTTCTAATGTCTACTCGTTCCCAAATTTTTTTTTTCAATCTTTTTAGTTTTTGTTTCGAAATATCGGTGAAGTCTTTCGGACCTACAAATTGGACATTCCTTCAGACAGTTTAGGAACACCTTTGGTATATCTCTTTTCTAGTTATCCTATGGATGACCGAGGTAATCGAACTACATTTCCCCCTCTCCCTTCGACGAGAAGGTGTTCTCTTTGATGTAATAAGGTCCCTAATACGCCCTAGTCAAGTGAAACGTCTCTTCTTCTTCTCTTTTACTTACTTCTAAGAACCACCCGGTCCTGACCTCTCTTTCCCGAACAGTCCATTATATTACCCACTATTCTTTCACCGAATAACTGACCCTTCACAGAAATTAATCTACAAGTAAACGTATCCTCTTCCACGGTCAAGATTAGACCTCACTCCGACCTCCTCTCTCTGAGTCTTTTTACCGACAGTGAGTTAGCCGAGGTTCAATTTAGATTGTATTAATCACTTAGCTCATGAGCGAGTAATAAATGTGACTGAAAACCTCATTTCCCAATATGAACGAAACGTTTTTTATACGTAAATTTAGTCATTTTACTGAGAGATGTACAGGATATAAAAGTGACAGAGGATATGTAATTGGTAACTTAATCCTATTTTCATAAGTCGATAGGTACATGAGTACCTATCTTTATAATTCATACTTAGTCACAATTTTTCCTTTTTTTCTTTTTTCAAATTTACAATATCTTTCTAATAAAGGTTTCACTTAATTAAAAAACAATAAATACTAAATGTCAGTTACGATGTAAATTTATACAAAATTTTGAATATAAATTATTTATACAAAGTGTCTTAATCGAAAACTTATAAAAATCAATTTAGTTGTACCGGTCATGATAACCCATCCATTTAGTACCTATCGAAGTCAAACCCCTACTAACCGTAAACGGTTTTATATGGAATAATAAGTATTTTACCAGGTTTTTATGACTTTTTAAAAACACATGAATATAAAGAACAAGGATCATTGACAACACGTGAATTACAGGTTACTGAAATTTTATTACAAAAATCTTTAAATGGAGTCGAAATCGTTTTGTGATTCTCTAATTGAGAGAGGGTGAGTAAAAAAATTTTTGACTAATTTTAAAAAAAAATGTGATAATTTTGTAATTGTCAGAAATCTTTGTGTTTGACAGTCTCGTTAGAAACGTTCTCTTCGAAACAGAAAGGTTTTGTCACCGGACACAGGACAAGGTTCGAAGAACGGTAAATACAAAGGACCCTCAGGAAATAGTTACAAATAAACTCAGGAGTTTACTTAACTATTACTAAAGTTATCCCGTTTGAGTGTAAGGCGATCATCTCACGTCAATTTTAATTTGTTGAGTGTTTAGACTGACGAAAGTAAAGACCATAAAACGAAAATTATAGAGACGGGTAAACAAAGTGAGTCCAACCGTTTCACGTAAATTCATCAAATGATTGGTGACTTGATAAAGTACACAGAGATGGGATTCGTCACTATAATTATGTAATAAGTCAAATATCGTATGTACCTCTCGTCATAAATAGGTCAGTTACCACAATACTAAGTTTAACACACCGTACTAGTTATCGTGTTATGTGTGATCCAAATTTTCTTGAATAAACTAACATATCTTAAAACATTCATATTTAGACTGGTACTCTATTGCGTTAATTCGACCTACGGTGTTTGTTTGTTTCCGACGTAGATAGTTTATAAATCTTTGTTTACCGGGGGTTTTAAAAAAAGTCGAAAGTATCTCTCGTAAGGATTTTCCACGAACACATTGGTCCGTCGAATGTCAATCGTTTGTCGTCTTCATTTAACTTAAATTATAAAATGTAATACAATGTTTTCTATTCAGTTAAGTTTTCACATATTTATCTTTATATGTTAAGAATATGTATTTTAAACTAAAATTGAATAATCTTTTGTAACGATCTATAAGGGTAAAGGTTTCATTTGGTGAGTTTTCCCATCTCGATACAAGCCAGTACATTAGATTCACGAGGACTTAAGTTGTGACACTTTATTCTTTGTATCGATTCTACGTAAATGAGTAATTACCATTACGTTAAATTCCATAAGTACTCTTTCGTTTACTCACTGAGTACTTTAGATAAAATAACCATCAGAATCCTTAGGTCCTCTTTATATAATACTAACACGTAAGACAATTTATTATAGTTCTATAAAAGGTAATTTTTTAGTTAAAGTGAAGGTAAAATGGATGACCTAGTCAAATGACTTTTAATAAAGACTGTGTTTAACAGTCATTAATCCCTTTTAATAAAGAGGAAATTCTTCGTAAATCTGTGTGAATCCACCGATCTTGTGAACTCGAAATTTGTCAATTTTTTTTAAAAAATGACTGTTTTTTTACTTGTCTTTTATTAATAAAATTATCCGTGTAAATGTAAAACCTTTTTGTATTTTAATAAAATTCAGATAGTGGGAATTATGTGTCTTTTTTAGTCATTCATAGTCAACTACTAAATGAGGGAATTTTCAGGTTACGGGAAATAATGTTGTCAGTGGTGACTCCAATTGACACACTTCAGAGTGGTGACCATAACTGTTGGACGACATATTATAACCCTCTTAAGAGACGATAAAGACTTTACATACAGTCTTTTTTTTAGGGATTGTTAACGACACTCTAAAAATACCACTGAGGTATAAATATTTCTTTGTTTTATTTGACACATTATAAATACCACCCTTACTTACCGAAAGGACATCGTAAGTCGACGTAATCGACTTATACTTTATTCAGTAGACATAGATACAAACACATTGAAGTGGTAGACATCGTTTCATATAATAGATCACAGTGTAATACTTTCAGAGTCACCTTGTCCGAAAAAAGAAGGGTTATTCATATCTTCTTAATGAAATTAGAAAAAGAAGATACTCTTTTCTATTTACAATAGACGACATATATGGACTACTTTGTGAATAGATAAGAGTATTAATTACTTAGGTAAAATTCGCGTACAATATAATAGGTAGAAAACACCAAGTTTTTACCTACTGTCACACTAATACAGAAACACTCTATTCATTTACACACATAAGAATCTAGTAGACCGAAAATTTTATGGTCGTTTCATTTTGACACCGTTTAATCAACAAAAAGAATTAGACGTGAAGTTTATACACCAAGACAGACAATAACCTACTCCTATATAATCTAGTATCAACTATTAAAGTCTTTCTAGTTTAACGTGACTTCAACTTATATATGACTACTAAATATAAAAAAATTACAAATATATAAAACATTTTACACATTGTATTTTGTATAGAGACCCGTTCCAACTATATCTATACTCGTTTTCTATATAAACCGATAAATGAGTAAACCCTCATTTCACAAGTCTTGTCTTCTGTGTACCTGGAGGAGCCTCACAGTGATACGACCACCAAGATTACTCGTCACTTAATCTTGTTAGTTGTAAAGATTGTTGGACTGGAAGGTGAGATTCACACCGATTTTGAGATGGAAAACGGTCGCGCCGGTGTTGGAGTCAAGACTCCTCCGGACTCCTTGTAAATGTTACACAAATTTTCTCTTTTTAAAAATAAGAAGTTGAATCTTTTTTTAACAATGGTAAAACACGGAATAGAGTGAATCTTCCCAAATTGTTTGGACAAAAAAAAAAATATAAATTCTATTATTTCGGGAGTTTTCGTAAAAAGATCGGATGATAGAGGGGTTAAGTAAGTGACTTCGTAACAGGACAGATTTTAGAACTTTCGAGAAGGGATTTAGGTACCTCTTTGAACCGAAGGTGTAGTACAACGGGACACGAACTTCAACTTTTTTATGATTGAAGACCTTAGTATTTTCACAAGGTTTTATATTACTCAACTATCATATTCTCCACTTTCGTACAGTTTGATTTTTCACATGGTTCTTGAACTCCAGTTCCAAACTTATCTTATCTTAATTTATGTAATATTTTTTTATTAAAAAGGGAAAGAGAGTGTGATGAATCACACGTTAGACCTCTAAAGATCAATGGATCAGTATGGGTCCTATATTATGTATATAGGTGTAGTTGACTGTCTCGGCAAAAGTGTGTTTGGTCACCTTTCGTTTCTGTTTTCCGTTTTATCCGGGTCCAACAGTTAAACAAAAACTATATAACACCTTCAACGTCACAGAAAGTAGTCTTAAATAAAATACACCTCCGTCCTCATTTCTCCTGAATTATACGAAGTTCTGAATGATTTACGGAGTTCAACGAATTCAACTCAAGTGAATGAATTTTTTTTTTTTTTGGATTACATTGTCTACAGAAAGGAAACTTAGTTAGTTAATCAACAAATCGTTATATATCCGTATCTCACTCTTTACTAATCTTGTTTTCGTCAAATTTGAACCTCGGACGAGATGAACTTGTCAAAACAATAGTAGGAGACAACATTACCGTACGATGGTAACCCTAAACGAAAGGGTTTCGCTAATTTCTTTATCTCTATATCTTCCTTCCCTTGACCAATGTCCCCGCTATTGTCTGATAGAGATACCCAATATAAATTTCGACACTACCGTAATTTAAGAAGGGAATTTTTATGTAAAAAGAAACACTACACAGAAGGTCTGAAATTCTAACTTTTATCACACATTATGCCTCTTAAGGAATATACTAACACTTAATTCAAAAAGTTACTTTTAATCAGAAATTAATATTATATTTCTCAAATCAGTATCAAAATTTACTACGTACAATATTATAATCTCCTACAGTTTGTAAAAATTTGAAACCAGTTCTTTTGGAGTCCAATACGTCGTAAGGGTTTCAGTAAACTGAATTCTGAAATAAGTTTCTTATAAATAAACCTGTTATAAAGTTACTTTACGATAGGATAGGATAGAACGATAATATCGTCATCTCCTATTCCAGATACATAAAGTTCTCTGTGTGATATGTATCTCTTTCGTTGAACCTTTTTGAATTTAGTGTTATAACAGTACAGACTGAGAAACACTAGGGTATCTGAAATCGGGTGGTCTGAGGAGACAGGTACCCTAAAGTGTCCGTTCTTATGACCTCCCCCAACGGTAAAGGAGAACTTCCATAGCAGGACTGGGTCCGTAGCTTGGGTACAGAGAAAGTAGAGGATGTAACCATCCACCCAAGAAGTGGTGACTCGGTGGACCCTTTGTGTCTAGTATCATATCTACTAAGATTTAAAGTCTCTTTTACTTCAAAAGGGTTCCTGAACTGGAACAATTTCTCCAATCAAGACTTTTTTTAGACTGGTCGTCCCAACTTTACGTACATATTTATAGTTCTTAAGTATCTTTATAAGTAAAAGAGAGAAGAACGTAATTAGAAGTAATACATGAACCGTTGCATTCAAAATCTTATTAGGGAAACGAAGGTTAGTAGGGGAGTAGTTTTCGACATGGTGGAACGTAACATGATTTAAAACTTCTATGGTGTATAAAGTTCTGTTGTATATTTGTTCCTGATTTTCTTTATCACTCCTAGTATTCTAGAGATTTCTTTTGTCTTTAGTGATACAGGATCTTACGAAACTTTTCCAGGAGTCCTTTTCACTCTGAACTCATTTCGGTAATATGTTTACAATTTCATTTCCTTATCGTACCAGTCTTTTTACGTACTCTTTTAGAAAAGGTTTCTGAGATTCATATATATGACATATTTTACAATACTAACGTCTACCACTGACGTCGGTACTTTAATTTTCTACGAATGAGGAACCTTCCTTTCAATACTGGTTGGATCTATCGTATAATTTTTCGTCTCTGTAATGAAATGGTTTGTTACAGATAGATCAGTCCGATAAAAAAAAGGTCATCCGTTCATACCTACACTCTCAACCTGATATTTCTTTCGACTCGTGACTTTTTAAATACGAAAACTTGATACCACAACCTCTTCTGAGAACTCTCAGGGAACCTGACGTTCCTGTAGGTTGGTCAGGTAGGATTTCCTCTAGTCAGGACTCGTAAGTAACTTCCCTGACTACAACTTCGACTTTGAGGTTATGAAACTTGTGAACTACGTTTCTCAATTGAGTAAACTTTTCTGGGACCACGACCCTTTCTAACTTCCGTCCTCCTCTTCCTCTGCTGTCTCGTACTCTACCAACCTACCGTAGTGGTTGAGTTACCTGTACTCAAACTCATCTGAGACCCTCAACCACTACTTGTCCCTCCGGACTGCACGACACCAGGTACCCCAGTACTTGTCAGTCTGTGCTGATTCGCCGACTTGACTTGACTCGACTTACACTAGTGACACACCAAAAACCACGATTAAAAGTTATAAACGAGTGACTTCGTGGTTACTTTTAGACCTACTCTACTGATAGAGATACGACGGATAATGGACAGGAGAAGACGTAAATTGTGACTCAGAGGAAGGACAAGAAGAAAATGTTTCTTCTAGTATTATCCAAGAATAATGAATCTAGGAACACAATCTTTGTGTTGTGTAATACGTTTTATAAGAACAGAGATTCAGTACAGGTTAAGAAACGTTGGGGTAACTGACATCGGGTGGTCGGAGGAGACAGGTACTCCTAGGAGGGTCGTTTTTATGATCAAACCCAACGGTACGGGAGGAGGTCCCGTAGAAGGACTGGGTCCCTAGTTTGGGACCAGAGGGTGTAATGTCCACTTAAGAAATGGTAGACTCGGAGGTCCCTTCGGGGAGAGATTCAGATGTTTATGGATACGAACCTGAACTTGATACACAGATACCGGAACGGGTAAAGACAGGGGTCTTAATGTGTTTTTTTCATACTGTTAAATACGGACTGGGTTAAATAAGTCGTTAAATATTTCAACGAACCGAGAAGTCTCGTCTTATGATAGAACTGTCTTAGGATGAAATTTCTTAAAGGTAATCGGTCAAATAGAATACACATTATGAAAGTTTACAATGAGTGAGATTTGAGACGGGTCAGTAATGTGGAACTCAAAGACAAGTACTTTCTTAAGTGAAAATGGGTATACAAAATATTAGTGTCGTATCGAAACATTTGATAACCATTAAGTTAACAGAAATTTACTTGGTGTATTTAATTCCACCGTTTATAAAAGGACCCTAAATTAGTCAGATAATTAATTCTGTTAGAACCAGAATTTAGAGGAGGGAGAAAACGATACGAAAAGTAAAAGACGTGTGTGTGTGTGTGTGTGTGTGTGTTACGAACGATAGATCGAAAGTCGAAAGTCTTTGGGAGACTAATAGTCTTAATCAGACTGTACTTTTGTTGGATTCTCAGTATTACCCACTTCACTAGGATTACACAGATTCTCAATGTTCACAACGAGGTTTTACCACCCTTTTATCTCCGACTTGAGACTAGGGATAAAATTACCATATTACACCCCGTAACGTAGTCTACCACTTTGAGTGTTGAACACATTTTTTGATGTACCACCTGTCTTCAAAGTTCTTCTTGTCTTTCACTAGTAAACTATACCATTCGATACCTTCACTCTTTGTCACCACCGTCGAGACTGTTGTTCCTTCTACTAAATGTTATCCTGATCACCGACATTCTCGTCGTTGACAAAGAATAAGGTTGGTCACGGTCCGTCGTTTAACGTCTGTGAGACTGTTACCTTTCACAATTTTTCTATTTTCTATCTCGTCGAACCGTGAGTCATCTATTGACCTACGACCACCTCTTCGTCGGTTAACGTTGGACTATGTAAAGGGTACTTCTCGAAGTCACACAGTAAACGTCCGTACGGTTAGTGACCTTAAGTCTTCGGAACCTTCATGTACCGTCACGTTACTCTCTGTTGTATGCGGAATCGTTACGTCTGGACCTAAACCTTCATCTGAGTGAAGGAACCGATTGAAACACTGAAACCTAGTTTGAGAGTTCGTAGACAAAGGTATGGACATTTAATCCTTATTATATTGAAGGAAGATACAAACGATATTTATGATTTACTATGGTGGATACATGTCATGTTTTACTCTTCGTGTAACATTCGTGAACCATTTATCGTAACAACACAATAAATCAAGACCCAAGGACGGTAAATGGTCTTGATAACTAAAAATAATACTTTTTATGAAACCCTTTACGTTGGCATTTAATAACAATTACTTATGCAATGAATCTTTATTGTAACTTGTATATGTTACCTTTGATAATAAATTCGTTTTTGACGTCTTAAAGTGAATAAATAAGTCGTAGATCATCTTCCATAGGTTACACTCACTGAATCGTTTATTGATTTCCAATAGAAAATTACGAACTTTATATAAAACCAGTTGACCATACTTTTTAGGAATGTTTTTACCTGTGAAGGTGTAAAAGAATCCTTTTTTCAGTTGTATTACCTAATCTACAGACAAACCCCGTTTATCCTACCACGATATTTCCCGATGTCAAATGATGGTAAGCTCTCCAAAAAGACAGACTGAAGTCCTGAAAAAAAGAAACAGAGATTAGGATCGAAGAGAGGATAGTAGTTCATGACAAATCAGATACGGAGACGTTACGTTGAGTTATTTTGAGGTTTCGTGTGTAGGTCGGTGGGGGGACTGTGTTTGTGTGGTCAAGTGTTAGTCTTTTAGTATTTATGGTTTGAACAAATCTAAAAACCATTTTATGTGTGTGTTTTACCTCAAACTACTACTCTACCCTTCTGAATCCTTCGATGTGTTCGAAACCACATCTCGGAATCTTATAAACAAACTGAAAAGTTCTCTGTAAAAAGAACAGACATGTAAGAACCGACGAGGTCCATCCGGTCTACTTACCGGGGATCTGTTCCCTTAATATTGATCGATGTAAAATCAAATTATTTTTTAAACGGAACAGACTTTTTCTATCGTAATAAACAAATAATTTCGTTTGTCAAAAAAAGGACAACATAAACATATATTCTATTCATTAAAACGTTTGTGAAGATACGTTGTCGAATATCTATACAAAAAGTTTCACAAAGACCCCCTTTCGTCAACCGTCTTTAAGTGTCATACACTTCTAGTAGGTCTACCCGACCTTTACATATGCTGAGAAGTGTCGTCCAGTCAACTGACACAGTTGTAGTTGATCTTGTTTTCGATTTATAATTTTTTTTTTTTAGAGACAGATATGTCGTATGTATCTGATATATTATAAGACGACTCGAAAATCTCAAATGTACATGACGAATGATTCAGGGAACTGGAACCTTAAATCGTCTGTGACACTTATGAAAAAATAATGTAGGTGTCACTCAGTATGTTTGACTTGGACACACCCACTTTATCCATTCACAGAGGTTGAAAGAGTCTGTGTAAGGAATGTAGGACTTATTACATCACGTTTAAGTAAAGATTTTTGGGTAGACTAGTGTAATAGAGACGAGAATTTTAGAATGTTACTATTTTGTACCACCTCTTCAAGGAAGTAATGACCTGGTGTCTAACGGTGGATCTAAGTAGAGAGAGTGGTGTTTGGGGGACAGGGGTCATAAGTGTCATATATACAGTTTTGTTGTAGGATGAGAGGTCGGTATAGATTCACACATCAGGGGATTTGTGTCCCTATCGTAATACAGAGTTAAGAAAAGTCGTACATCCAAAAATAACGATCCTAAGAAAAGGAAGAAGTTGAAGAAAGGAAGAGTTTGATCAATACGAGATAAAGACACTGGGTCGGTGAAAATGGATACAAACGATAAAAAACAACAAACTCAGAATGGACCTTTTAAGAGATTCATCCGAAAGATTTGGTAAAGGTATGGGTAGTGATAGTACAAACAGAAGAATTCGGGTATATATTGGACTTAGTTATCCACTACCGGTGTTTTTCACATACACCACTTGTACATGTTATACACATGTGTGTGTGTAACACATGTATACACACGTGTACAAAACATGTATACACACGTGTGTACATGTGTGTGTGTGTTTGTGTTTTTTGATGAAAGATCGTTAGTCTTGGGAGGTTTCTATTTTACCCAAAAGTACCCTTAGTCAAACCCGTCCAAAGTTCATATTGAACTGTTCATTTCTCCTGATATGACCTATTAGGATATAGTCCCTATAGTATGTTTTTTAAATTTATAAACTACCTTTACTTCGTTGACTGTTTGTTGATTGGAGTTTTTATATGTTCGTTGAATACGTCGAGTTGAGGTCTTTTTATTTGGTGGGTTAGTTTTTTACCCGGTTTCTTGATTTATCCGCAAAAAGGTTTCTTCTGTATACCTACCGGTTGTTTGTGTACTTTTCTACGAGTTGTAGTGAGTAATAGTCTCTTTACGTTTAGTTCTGGTGTCACTCTATGGTAAAGTGTGGTCAGTCTTACCGACGCTAGATTTTCAGATGTTCGTTATTTACGACCTCTCCTACACTTCTTTTACCTTGGGAGAATGTGACAACCACCCTTACGTTTGATCATGTCGGTGATACCTCTTCACACCTCTAAGGAATTTTTTAACGTTTATCTCGACGGAATACTGGGTCGTTAGGGTGACGACCCGTATGTGTGGCTCCTTTGGTCTTAACTTTCTCTGTGTACATGGGGTTACAAGTAGCGTCGTGACAAATATTATCGGTCCTGTACCTTTGTTGGATCTACAGGTAGTCGTCTACTTACCTATTCTTTCGACACCATGTATATATGTTACCTCATAATGAGTCTGTAATTTTTCTTATGTAAACTTAGTCAAGATTGCTCTACCTACTTTGAGCTCGGCTAATATGTCTCACTTCATTCGGTCTTTCTTTTTGTGGTTATGTCATATGACTGTGTATATATGCCTTAAATCTTACTACCATTACTACTGGAACATACGCTCTGTCGTTTTCTCTGTGTCTACATATCTTGTCTGAAAACCTGAGACTCCCTCCTCTCCCACCCTACTAAACCCTCTTTCCGTAACTTTGTACATATGACAGTACATTCTTTGCTTCACGGTCAGATACAAGTTATGTCTTATGTCCTACGAACCCCGACCACGTACCCCTACTAGGTCTCTCTACTATACCCCACCCTCCACCCTCCTCCTAAGTCCTAACCCTCGAACATATGTGGGCACCGCCTAAGTACAGTTACATACCGTTTTGGTTATGTCATAACGTTTCATTTTATTTCATTTTTATTTTAATTTTTTTTTGTTTTTGTCTTCTCGATTTAATCTACTGGAGATTCTCGAGAGGTTGAATCCTTTTAGAACAAAGAGGTATTTTTTGACATGACCTTATGTTCAGTATTATCACTAACATCACCATTATCATCAGTATCAAAGGACAGTAACTTATAGAAAACAAAAGGTCCGAGACATGAATTGGAAAACATTAGGAGTGTTGATCGGGTATTCAGTCAAAGTAACAATACAAATTATATATGTTCCTCTTTGTCTTCAATCCCTTTAAAAGATTGAACGGAATCTTGTGTGACTTTCCTTCAGGTCTAAATTTGTGTCTATACGTACTTCTGTCTGGGGTGATGAGTCACTTAATCTCAACTTAATCATCAGTTTTGACGTAGTGTGTTATTACGTTTCAGTTAAGTTTCAGATACGTTCTCCCTCTCAAGAGTCAACCGATGTCGATCTTTACAAACGGGGATCAGTTCAAATGTGTGACCAGAGCTGAGACGACGTGAATGATTCCTCTTCTCGTTTATTTACAGGACATACACTTATAGTGGTTGAGCTACGTGTACTCAAACTCACTTGAGGCCCTCAACCACTACCTGTCCCTCCGGACCGACCGACGCTAAGTACCCCAGTGTTTCTCAACCTGTACTGACTCGATGACTTGACTTAACTTGACTTGACTACATCTATACTCGATCAATAAATGAACTCATTCAATTCGAGGAATTTTTCAGGTAATTAATCAAAACTCAGAATTTTTTATTACAAACATATGATCTCATATGTTTGTTCCGGTTCAACTGATATTTTAAATTAAAAAGAGGGGTTTTCAAATTGGAGATAAAGTTTCATTAAATATGTTACCTTCTTAGACACATTAACGGGAGGAGTTCGGGGTATAGAAGTGTATATGGGTTTATCCTTTGTATAATAATCTTATAAGTATCTTATTAGTATTTTGATATAGACGTCCCATTGAATGTTTATAATAAAATACCTGTATTTTTGTCTTTATACCTCGTTAATAAATCAAGGGATGAAGTGTGTTTTTTTTTGATCGAAAAAATCTCGATTATATGTCGACTATTTTTGTCTCTTTATCACGAAAGGTATTCTAAAAAATTTAATTAAATAAAAACATTTAACCTCCTATTAACGAAATGTTATAACACAACCAAAGACGGTATGTTGTCGTGTTTAATACTGTACAAAAGACACGATTTTTTACACACTTATAACTTCTATCTTATATGAGAGACGACAGTTACTTGACTCTCTTTGTGTATGTATATGTATGTATGATCGTTTCGTTCTCTTCACATATACTGTTTACGTAAACCTCAATAATCGGATTTCATTTTCTTAGACCTATCCTAAGACTAGATATAAACTTCTTCCTTTTTTACACACAGTCTCTTCCGATTATTTCAAAAGATTTGGTCCCTTTAATTTACTGTCTCTAAGATTTTACTCCTTCTTTGAACCATGTCTTACTCTATTTTAATGTACTACTTCTACCCACTTTTAAGGACTAGAAGTAAGATAAAGGTAAGAGTATTTTGAGTCAAGATAGGCAGTATATGTGTTACTTATGAGGTGGGCTAATAGGTATAAGAATAAGACAAACAGTGAGTGTCAGGGTTTTCCGAAAACCGTGATAAAGACATATCGAATTACTACTTATGAATGAGATTGTTACTTTTATCCTTTTTCCTTCCGTTACAGTATATAATTATAAAAACATAGGACTCCGTTTTACCAATGTCCATTAAAATTCCAGATCTTGTGACTTCCTTCAACTAATTATATGTCTTTTTAAAACTTTCTCATTCGTATTCTGTACGTTTTCAATTGTGTAGGTATAAGAGATGAAAGGGATGGGCGTTTAGTTTGAAAAAAGAGTTTTAATTTTCGAAGTATAAAAACATAAGACCTCGTTAAGGTGAGGTATCGGAGGACCTTCTTACCTTTCAGGGAAATATCGTATTTAAAACCATTGAGTAAGGTGGTACTTTTATTTGATGGACACTCTAAAAAGATACAAGTCTGACCAAAGTTCACCGGTGAAAGGTCTCTAAGGGACGGTCTTGTTCTAGTGGAGTGTGAGTTCAGTCCTGTGTCTTGGTAGTCTGGGTTTCAACGTGTTCTCTTTATCAATAGACCATAGTTAGAGACTACTACTCTGACTCGTCACCGAAAATCCAATCCTCTTCTTTTATCTTTACTACAGTACTCAGTAAGGTGTAAACTCGTTCATCTTCTCACCTAACACTCCGTGTCTTTTCTTCGGAGGGTTTTCTCCTTTTGGACCTTATTCTATTTAATTACGATTGGAACTCCCCTTTTCCTTCAGTGTCTTATCTTTGGGGATTTTCGTCTCTCTCCTTCAGGAAGGTCCACCACCATCACCCTTTCTTGAGTTGAGAGTTACGTCCTCTGAATTCTCTGTATCCAAGATAGGGACCAAGTCCTTCAAGGGGATCTCCTCCCGACCCGTTTGGTGAGGTCATAAGAACAGACCTCTTGGGGTACCTGTCTCCTCGGACCACCCGATGGTAGACACCCCAGTGTTTCTCAGTCTGTGCTGACTTTGTTGAATTGTGCTGGGACTTCTCTTTTCCTTCAGTGTCTTGTCTTCAGGGACTTTCGTCTCTCCTTCAGGAAGGAGTCGATTCCCGAACTCGAACGAACGGAAAACTTATATCGGTTCGTCGTCGAATGTAAAAGTCTACGTTTGGAACGGTCAGAATGGCGACACGAAAAGGAAAGTCGGCATGACTTCAGGGCCGACAAGGAGTGTACACCCGGGGAACAAACAGAGACCGGCAAATAACAAAGGGTTCAGACCTTAGGACCGTGGGAGTACGAACGGGAGACTGATCAACTCTCTAAGTGTACTAAGTCAAATTGGTAGGCAAAGTAGTGTCTCAAAAAACTGTGGACGAGGGTGGAAATTTTAGACCCAAACTACAAAATGGTACCGTGGGACAGGGAGGAGGCATTTCCGGGGAACAATCCCAGTACCTCGATTAACAGACATAGGAGATTATCTGATTCTGGGTACTACCATCTCTGGGAAAGGAAAAACAAGTGGAAAAATGGAAATGACGAATCGTCTCATGGGTCGCATACCATTGACAAATCATTTGTAATTCAGTTACCGACTCACTTACTTCTGAAAGGGAACCAGACATCTCCGAGACAATATTTTTAATATTGTTTTCAGTATTACTATTGGTTATGAGTGATTTGAGACAACACATGGTCCGATAACACACAATTCATATAAGTACATAATAGACTAAATAGGAGTTTTGGTATGTAATTTCTGGTAATATTTGGGGTGGAAAGTTTACTTTTTAACTCTAAACCTCTCAATGTCTTTAAAGGTTATATTTTGTCGACTGTTTGAACCTTTGTTTATAAAACGAACTCAAGACATATTAAAGTCTACGACTAAGGTTGGAATTAAATTGTGACAAAGATCGTTAAAGACATCTAAAAATCTTATGTAACTATTTTAGTTTGTTAATAAATCACTCTTAAATGATGTATAGTAAGGTCGAACGAAAGGAACCAATAATCTAAGTGGTAATATTTTAATCCTTGACAATAGTATTTGGGTCCCTAGTAGTCTCACTTTTATTTTTGTCGAGTGGTCCGTCTATTTCATATTTGAGAAAAAATTTTCATATCAACTAAATGTTACAACATAATCAAAGGTAACATGTCGTTTTACGGAGTAAATGGGTACATTTAAAAAAGTCTATGAAAAGTGATATCCACTAATGTTCTATTATTTATATCAAGGAACACACTATGTCATGTAAGAAAAACAAAATAGATAAAATATATATCATCACACATAATATATATCGAACATAAGTGATTTTAAATTAAGTTCTAGTTTACATGTTTAACGGGAAAAAAAAATAAATGATTACTTCCCTTATGTGACACTCAGGTAACAACCGATTCAGGACTCGTCGTGAGTACCCGACACACATTTGTCCCAATAATTTTATGACCTTAATGTCGGTTTAAACCAGGTTTTCTCTTGAGATATTACGTATGTATTGGTAAGAAGGACCATAAACTTTCCACCGGACTGTTGTCCACCACCTAGAGTCGTGTTCGCGGGGTCGAGCGAATCCGGACCAGAAAGTTGGAACGGTAGACTCCCCTTCACGTCAAATTACCGAGTAGATGGTGGACAACGGGAGTGTTATTCACTATCGTTCTCGGAATGTCTGAGACTAATGATTGAGAGAAATCCTCCTTCATAACGTTTGTCTTGAAAAAACAACAGAGATATTTCTCTAGACAGGACAGCTAAGACTACCTTTGTATATCTTCCCGAACCCATGTTCCTAAAGCTTCTTTGTCTTAGAAGTACCGACTTACTTTATCCATCCCCTACTTCTTCTCGTTGTCCCCTTTCTTTGGAGTCTTTCGTTTAAAGGCATATAGTCAGATCTCAAAATCCGTGGGTCCCACAATTTACCGACACGACAGTATCGAAAGTCGGTCTGCATCGAGAACTTTTGAACTTTGTACCAAACAAACTTAACTCTACGTAAAATTCACAGTTTGTGTGTGATCCAAGACTTCTGAATTATACTTTTCCTCACATTTCAAAGGTACTTATTAAAATTCAACCAATGTACAACTTTATAAAAGTCATATCACCTAATTTATTTATATAATAATTTTAATCGAAGTGTACAAAGAAAAATTGAAAAATACACTGATGATATTTAAAATTTAAATGTATATACCCGAAGTAATCACCGAATGAAATATGCGGAGAATCGTGACCAAATATCCTACCAATGTACCTAACGAAGGTAAATTAGAATGAAATAGTCCTAGAAATTAGGAGAAATTTGAGATTCAAAAACTAAATTTCTCAGAAATGAGAAATTTACTTAACTTTTGTGACAACAATGGTTAGTAGTTCTTTTAAAACAAAAAATATAAAGTTTTACAATGTATTTTACAAGAAGAAATCTTGTCAGAAACCCTGAGATACCCTCTCCCTCTCCCACCCTACTAAACCCTCTTACCGTAACTTTGTACATATTATAGTGTATTCTTTGTTTAACGGTCAGATCCAAGCTACGTCCTATGTCCTACGAACCACAACCACGTGACCCTATTGGGTCTCTCTACTATATCCCTCCCTTCATCCTCCCCCCAAGTTCCTAACCCTTGAGTACATGTCGGCACCGCCTAAGTACAACTATATACCGTTTTGGTTATGTCATACCATTTCATTTTATTTCATTTTAATTTTTTTTTTTTGTCATTTCTTTATTATGTGGTATTTTTTTATTTTTAATTTTCGTTTAATGTGGTTTCTTTTCTTTCTTTCTTTTACAAGAAGAATATGAAGTTATAAAAAATGAGTTAAGTTGAGCAATTTACAATTATCGATAGTACTTGATTTTTCATTCGTAAACTATTGTAGGTCACACTTGTTCGACTTCTTTATTACTACCGGGAATTATGGTCAGGACAAGTACCTAGTGTTGGATAGTACCACTTCCCCGAACACATTGAGTTATTTCAATATTCGGTACAACACGTCCCGGTGAATTATGTCTACCCAGTACCACCTCTCAAAACTATTTTGTACCAGGTGACCTCCTCCTTTACCGTTTGGTGAGGTCATAAGAATGGAACTCTTGGGGTACTTGTCATTCTTTTCCGTTTTTCTATACTGTTGCCTTATATTCGGGGAGTCCAGTCTTCCACATGTTATACGATGACCCCTCCTCGTCTCTTTATCGTCGTCTTTCTTACTTCTCTGACCCGGTTTCACCATTACTACAAGTCAACACCTGTACAGACCACCATCTTCATTTAAGGTCACGACAATTCTCGTTATAAAGTATCCTTGGATCTTATTCTGTAGTACTTAATTCCATTTAACCTGCACCAGTTGTCCCCTACCGTTCTCGTCTATAGTTGTAGAATCCTTAGTCACTTGATTTTACCTGTCCTTACCCGTTTAAATTTAGTCTACTGGTAATATAGAGATGAGTCTCGTTCTTAGGGAATCTTCTCTACCTTACCAGGAATATCAGTTGTTTTCTCAGACTTAACTTCCTGAACCCACGTTAGAGTTTTTTCTTAGTAGAACCAAGCAAAGGTTCCGTTTGGTAAGTTGTAGTGTCATTAAGTTCAGATACGGGGTTGGTGATTACGGTTTCTTCTACTTCAACTTACCAAGATACTTCTGAATATTCCAGAAGATCTTGGTTGTGATTCTTTCTACAGGAAAAGTAGTGTACCTGAATCTTACGTCTCTATCCTTGAGTTCTCTATAGTACGTATTGTCCGTTCAAACCAGAACCTCATGTTTTACTTCGTGTGACTTCCGATTGTCTAAAAACGGTTCTCTTTCATGATCTGTATCGTTTTAGGAGAAGGTTGTTGTATTCTCTACTGAAATGTACACATGTAGTGGTCTACTAGTTGTGTTCTCTACTACGATATGTTTCCGTAGTCTAATTAATATAAGATTTTAGTCTAACTGATATATGAAACATCAGTTTCTACCTCTTCGGGATATGTCAGTCGTTTTTGTCCTGGATCTCGACTGACATCAAATCTAGTATTCGAGGAATAACTTTTTAAGTCCGAATTTAACTTCTTTCATCCCTAGTGGTCCGGTAAGTCCATACTGGATTTAGTCGAGGAAATACTAATATGTCATTTCCCCTGTTTATTTAAGTTTCCTAATCTACGCCATCTGTCTCACGGACTTCTTGATACCTGTTTCCAAGTGTTGTAATGTCCTCCACCACTAGTTTTGGTTTGGTATCTCTTTTTACGTTCTTCCGTTAACCAACAGACTCCTCCGAAATGTTTATCGATTCTTTTCTTCTCTTCATTTTCCGTTTCCTCTTTTCCGTTCTATATGGATTGACTTCCGTCTCAAGGTCTCTTATCGTTCCTTTCTATTCTTTCTGAATTCATTTGTTACGTTTTTTTTTTTTATGTCTTTTTGTTATCTTATTCTTTCTGAACTCTAGAGAAGTTCTTTTAACCTCTATAGTTCCCTTGTAAAGTACTTTCTTACCCGTGTTAATTCCTGTCTTTACTTTTCATGGATTGTCTTCGTCTTTTCCAATTCTCCACCGTTCTAATGTGTCTTGATATGTTTTGTCCAGAATTACTGGGTCTATTGGTGCTACCATAACAACGAGTGGATTTTGGTCTGTATGACCTCATACTTCAGTTTGACCTGGAATCCTTTGTAATGATACTTGTTTCGATCACCTCCGCTACCTTAAGGTCGATTAAATAAAATTTAGGATTTTCTACTACGACAATTTCACGACGTGAGTTATATGGTTGTTTAAACCTTTTGAGTCGTCACTGGTGTCCTGATTTTTTCTAGTCAAAAGTAAGGTTAGGGTTTCTTCCCGTTACGGTTTCTTTCGAGTTTGATGGGATGTTAACACGAGTAAAATGTACGATCGTTCCATTACAAGTTTTGGGAAGTTCGATCCGAAGTCGTCATGTACTTGTCTCTTTAAGGTCTACATGTTCAACCTAAATCCTTTCCGTCTTCTTGGTCTCTAGTTTGATGGTTGTAAGTAACCTAGTATCTCTTTTGTTCTCTTAAGGTCTTTTTGTATATGACGACGAACTAATTGATACGATTTCTGAAACTGACACACCTAGTGTTGTTTGACACCTTTTAAGAATTTCTCTACCTTTATGGTTTGGTGGAATAGATAGAGGATTTTTTAGAAATACGTTAAGTTCTTCGTTTTTAATCTTAGTCTGTACTTTGTTACCTGATCACGTTTTAACTCTTTCTTTATGTAGTTCCTATTTATAACAATGGGACAAATAAATTCAATGTACGTCTCTTGTAGGACGTTTTACGGTCCGACCTGTTTAGTGTTCTACCTTAGTTCTAAAGGTCCTCTTTATAGTTGTTGGAGTCTATACGTCTACTATGGTGAGATTACCGTCTTTAGTTTCTCCTGGATTTGTCGGAGAACTACTTCCACTTTCTACTCTCACTTTTTCGACCGAACTTTGAGTTGAAAGTTTTTTGTTTCTAGTAGTGTAGACCAGGGTAATGAGGTACCGTTTATTTTCCCCTTTTACACCTTCGTCACTATCCAAAATAAAAGATCCCGAGGTTTTTAGTGACGTCTGGTACTAACGTCGAAACTTTAATTTTCTGTGAACGAGGAACCTTCCTTTCGTTACTGTATGGATCTGTTCCATAATTTTTCATCTTTATTGTGAAACGACTGTTTCTAGACATATTAGTCTCGAACCCCAAAAGGTCATCAGTACATACCTACGTCCTCCACCTGATGCTTTGTCCGACACAACTGCTTTACTACGAAAACTTAACACCACGACCTCTTCGGAGGACTCTCAGAGAACCTGTCGTTCCCCTAGTTTCGTCGGTTAAGATTTCCTTTGACCAGGACTTATATGTAACCTTCCTGACTACCACTTGGACTTCGATATTATGAAACCGGTGAACCACACTTCTTGACTGAGTAACCTTTGCTGAGACTACGACCCTTTCTAACTCCCTTCCCCCTCTTCCCCCGTTGTCTTTTACTTTATCAACTTACCGTAGTGACTGAGTTACCTGTATTTAAACTAGTTTGAGGTCCTTATCTCTTCTTGTCCTTTCGGACCATACGACGTCAGGTAACCCAACCCAACCTTTTATCGACATGTACTGAATCACTGACTTGTTCTTGTTATGGTCGTCGATAAACAAAAGACACTTTTCTTACTGGACTTCACCTTGGTTTTACTTCCACTTTTGTGTCTTTAAATACTTTAGTTTATAACTAGGGAACACTAACGATAACGAAATAGCATTCCGTATAAAATAGACTCTTCCATATATAACAATTGTATTCAGTTATCCTATATCTCCCTAAAAACTTATAAACACACACTAAATAGAAATCGAACTTTTATAAATGTACCTGGTGTATAAAAGGTCTGAAAATTTTAACTTTAATATGAGTATCTAAAACATGAAAGGACCACCGAGTGTACTATTTCTTAGACGGACATTACTTCCTCTGGGCCTAAGTTCAGAGGAACTTCTCTCCTCTTCTATCTTCAGTTCTTCTAGAGGATTTTTTCCCTTGCCGATGGGTGGGATCATAAGAACGGACCTCTTAAGGTAACTCTCTCCTTGGACCACTCGATGTCAAGTACCCCAGAGTTCCTCAGTCTGTGTCGACTCACTGAAAGTACAAGAAAGTACATGAAAAAGACCGAAGGGACCACTGAGTCTACCATTTCTTAGACTGACGTCACGTCCTCTCCGTCCAAGTTAGGGACCTAACCTTCTAGGGGTCCTCCTCCTTTACCAGTGGGTGAGGTCATAAGAACGGACCTCTTAGGGTACCTGTTTCATTGGACCGTCTGAAGTCAGGTATCCCGACGTTTCTCAGTCTATACTCACTTGTTGACTGTGAAAGTGAAAGTATCGAAAATTCCTGTAACTAATTTTTTTTTTTTGAAAAATGTAGTCAGACCCCGAGAAACCTTTATCTTAAAAGGGACCTACCAAATTTATTTCTCTAACTTATTTACCGTTCAAATTCTTGTTTTATTCCTTGTTTGCGAGTTCCGTCGTTCTGTACTAATGGTGAAGGTTTCGACTACCTTGTACTAACAGTTTATCAAACGGTCTCTATTTTTTTTACGAACTCGATTCCTCCTCCGACAGAAGTCTCGATGGACATCAAGTTTTACGTCCTGGTTCATCCTTTTATCTACTCTTTATAGAACTTAAGAGAGAGAGGAAGGTGGAAGACTGGTTGTGATGACCTTCTTAGGTCCACCTTCGGGTGGTGGAAGGACGTGTTCGTAAGTCTCTTCCCACCTCTTGTTTTTCGTATGTCCTTATTTCATCTCCTATTTATCGTGTAAGTACTTAGTGAAGAATAAGTTTAATAAAACAGATTCTTGATCTCGTGACACTTATGCGTATCACCGGTAGCCCTCTTTAATTCACCCCACTAGTTAGAAGTGACTTTCCAATAATTAATTTATTCTCTAACATGTATTATAACTTCTTGTGTTTATACCTTATTCAACACGTCACCATTACCTTTAGGTTCTCTCAGTATTACGATATCTTTCTATTTCTTTATCTACAGTCTACATCTTTCCAACATCGTGAATTCAAAGAGAAAACTAATTAAATACTTATATTTACTATTGTGTAACATTATTTATTCTTAATTTAATTCTCCGTTACTTCAGAGTTAATCTGTAAAACTTTTACCCTTTACATATTAAACCCTCTTTGACGGTTTTCTAATCTTAAATTATTAATCTCTTATGAGAAAAGTTTAAGTTTGTAAACTGTAGATAAAACTAGTATAATCACTAAACCTCAAGTAATCTTGAGACCTCTTTTAAAATTCGGAGTTCATATTTATCGTACTCCTAAGGGACCACCAAGTCAACCATTTCTTAGACGGACGTCACTTCCTCTGGGCCCAAACTAGGGACCCAATCCTTCTAGGGGACCTCTTCCTGTACCGGTGAGTAAAGTCATAAGAACGGACCTCTTAGGGTACCTGTCTCCTCAGACCGCCCGATATCAGGTACCCCAACGTTTCTCAGTCTGTGCTGACTCACTGATTGTGGTGATGATGATATTTATCGTATCTATTAAGTTATGAAATAGTGTATGGTCATGAGACACATTAGACTAAAATATCTGTTTACTTAAAATTGTCGTCTTTGTATAGGTACTATAATACGAATTATGACCATACAATTGTGACTAGTACGATACTTCTTTGACTGGGTTTGAACTCTTACCGGTAACGAGGAGTAAGGACCTTTATTTAGTTTCACGGGGTGAGGTCTCTCGGATGGGATTGACACGAGAGGAGGGATCGAGTAGACCTCACTCTCGTCGTAGAATCCTATGACACACGGTGTCTGACAACTTGATTTTACTTCTGAATCTTTTCATCTCCTTATTGTATAACAAAGACAGCCACAAACCGACTCTAAAAATAGTCAACATCAACGACTGGGTCTTTGTCGTCACGATATTAGATGTAATAACTTCTTTTCTTGTATGTATATTACGAAAATTTTTAAAAATAACCTCGTATTAACGAAATATAACACAATAAAAGACGACATGTCGTTTCACTTAGTCGGCATGTATATGTATATAGGGGAGAAAACCTAAAGAAAGGGTAAATTCAGTGGTGTCTCGTAACTTATCTCAAAAGACACGTTATCTAATCAAGAGTAATCAATAGATAAGATACGTACCATCATATATATACAGTTAGAGGGTTAAGGAGGGTGAGAGTGGAAGGGGGATGAACCACAGGTATGTAAATAAAAGATGTAGACACAAATAAAGACGAAACGTTTATATAAGTGGATGGATATGGAAAAGGATCCAAGGTGTATATACCTAAGTATACGTTATAAACAAAATAAGAAAGATAGTATGAAATGAGACATACTGTTAGAGATCCAGGTAGGTGTAGAGACATTTACCGTGTTAAAACAAGGAAAAATTGCGTGTATATACGTTACCTTATAATGGGTCGATATGTGTGATAAGTCTCTTCCGTTACTGTGGGGTGAAGTCATGAGAACGGACCTTTTAGGGAACCTATCTCCTCGGACCATCCGACGTCAGGTACTCCAGCGATTCTCAGCCTGTGGTGACTCACTGAAGTGAAACTGAAAAGTGAAAGTACATAACCTCCTCCTTTATCGTTGGGTGAGGTCATAAGAACGGACTTCTTAGGGTCCCTGCCCCCTCGGACCACCCGACGACAGATACTCCAGAGTGTCTCAACCTGTGCTGACTTCGCTGAATCGTCGTCATCGTCGTCGTCAGATTTAATCTGTTGAGGATACATAACGTGACAGAACGTCCCTTTTGATGACGTTGTTTACTTAAATGTACATTTTGGTTTAGTAATTCCTTAAAAAGTAGGTTCGTATAGAGACCCGTAAGTAAAAATAACAGATTGGTATCACTAAACTATAAATTGAATCCATATATTTATATGTTTATTGAAATCAAATATATTTTTATATACCGTATTCTTATACTGTTGACTTTCGAAAAAAATTTTTTTTAAGTCAGTAGTCATTTCTTACGACTACCATAGTGACTAACAATTACCGATAATCTTATGTATGGTATCTCTTTTTATATACGAATTTAACTAAGGATCCTCTTATAGAAAGATCTTTTTTTATTCTTATAGGGGTCCCAAGTATTGGTTTAGTTACTTAAACGTTAGTAGATAACTCTATAAATCTTTATGTTCCTTCCTTGGTATGACAAATTTATCACAGTTAAAAATTTTAACGGTACGAAAATTCTAAAACGAAGACGACCAATAGAATGGTAAGGGAGGATTTGTTTCATTTGTCTCTTTATCAGAACTATTTTAAAATTGAACAGTCGTTTTTATGAAGTTTTGGTGTCGTATTGACTATATACATCCGATATGTACACGTATGTGTTTATCATTCACTGTTCTTAAACAAAAATATATGCACATACATTCACATCAATAATCTAAGATTTTACCAGGAACATCAAAAAACTTCTTAAGATAACAACTAAAACTTCTCGACATAGTCGGTAATTCTTTATATAAAAAACGTAGATTCTCTTTAAAGACCTATTAATACGTATATCATGTTTTCTTTAAGATAAAAATAAAATGAACTATCAAATAACAGTATACGAAAAGACATCAAAAACCTAAACTTAAAATTTCTCCAATGTCGTAAACCTTACGTTTTTACTGTGAAGAAGTTTCATTTAACATTGTAATCACATAAAGATCTTAAAATCAGGGAAACACAGATACGTCGTATCAGTGATTATCATTTTTACTTATTGGTTTTATTGAGTTTTACTCGATTTTCAAATTTTAGTATCAGAAAAAATACAGTAATTAAATTAATCATTGTGTTTAATCTAATCCATGTTCCGTAGAGTCTGAGTTTTTATTGTATTACTCAGGATGACCTATTTAAAGTGAGGTCCCTTCTTTCAGAGTATAGTCGAAACACTTTTTAATAATATTCTACAGTGTTTTTTCTAAGATATCATAACTAATAAAAATAGTAATATTATCATTGAGAATTACTAAATATATGTATATATGGATGTAAATTGGATGTAATATCGACATTGGAGACAAAATGATAATAAATTCGTTTACCTGTTTTTACCGGAGGTACAGGTTACTGAAGGTAAAAAACGTGACTCCACAAAACACAGTTTGTCACAATTATTCAAATCACCAGGTGCAACAACAGCAAGTCAGTGAGTCAGTACAGGTTGAGAAACTCTGGGGTACCTGATGTCGTGTGGTTCGAAGGGATCGGTGGTAGAGGATCTCGAACGAGTTTGAGTACAGGTAACTCAGTCACCACTGTAGGTTGGTAGAACAGGAGACAACAGGGGAAAAGGAGGACGGGAGTTAGGAAGGGTCCTAGTTCCAGAAAGTATTACTCAGTCGAGAAGTACCAGATACTCCCTCGGAGTATACGGAGTAATATAAGTACAAACCCGTTCGGGGAGTTTCGTCGGAACGAAATTTCGATCCAATAGGAGTATAGTCAGACATACTTTTAGGTCTTGTCATCGACGTAGAGTTAAGGGGAGGTCTATCTTGTAAAATATTTTGTGAACGATGTAGCCTTTTGTTACTCTTGAAAATACTTTTCTATAATCTTCTTTTGTTTTATATTTTGACGTGACTTCGTTTTTGTTGTCAATTGGATTTTAATACAACTTCCTTTATTTACAATTCGAACTAATTTTTTTATTATTACATGAGTATTTCACTTCCACCCAAGTACCTAACTGATGAATCATTCTTTGACTTATGTTTTAACGGAAACCCGCATTAACATACATATCAAGTATCGTGAGTAGATGTCTCTTTCAGGTGAATTTTTGTAAGAGACCTTTTTTATAAAAGTTTATAGATAGACTGTTTAACATAAGTCTTGTATATTTCTTAAAGATTTTTAATAGTTCCTTTTAAATTTGTGGGTAATTTTTTGACTTTTATTGGACTTTTCTTTCAAGTGTTTTCTTTTATTAACTTCCCGTTATTCGTGAGTGTTTCCACCAGTTTAAAGAACTGTATTCCCTTTACGTTTCAATTTGTTGTTACTTTCTGGTAAGTTGTAGGTATTTTACGAACTGTATAAGGGAGAGGGTTTTCAGGACTACAATTTACCACTACCACATCTAGTTGACCTTGAGAGTGCACGTCAATCACCCTCATAATTTGCCATTTTATAAGATCTATGAACCTTACTACTAAAAGATATTTCTATTCACATGTAGATACAATTTTCGTCAAAGTGAGGATACACCTTGATTCTCTTTACCTTTATATGTAAATATTATTGTCGAACATATTGTATGTACGTATTAGGTTTAACATGTTCTTAGAAGGATCTTTTAAGTCAGTATTGTCATTTTTCGATGTTTGGAGATGTACAGATAGTTCTCCTCCTTTCTACTCGTTCAACACGACATAGTATATTACCTTGTGTTGAATCTTTACTTTATTTTACTGAATGACTATGTGTAGTTGTACCTACTTAGATGTGTATAATACGACTTACTTTCTTCGATCAGGGGTTTTTTATGTAGGACATACTAGGGTAAATATACTTAGAAGACCTTAGTTGTTTTATTAGATACTACTATCTACATTCTTTTGACACCCTTCACCGAATTCTCTTATAAAATATAGATAACACTCATCGTAAATTTAACTCAATTTATGATTACTTAACACGTAAAATTTTATAACTTTGTTTAAAATTATTTTGTAAAAGGAATGTCATTATTATTATAAACCCGGAGGGAACACCGAGTCGACCATTACTTAGGCGGACGTTACGCCTTCTGGACCCAAGCTAGGGACCCAACCCTTCTACGGGACCTCTTCCCTTTCCGATGGGAGAGGTCATAAGACCGGACCTCTTAAGACACCTGATGTCAGGTACCCCAGTGTTTCTTAGTCTGCACTAACTCACTGAAAGTGAAGTGAAGTTATTATTCTAAAATTTTATTTTTTCTTATGTATGTTTAATTTAGTACTTTATTTTTATATTTATTTTAAGTTTGTCGAGGAGAAGTTTCTTTTCTGAACTATGTATCTAATTATTTGACAGAGAACAAATATATAATTCTTGTTTTAATTCCTTTCCTTAGTAGTTCAACTTAATTGGATTAATTTACAAACTTAACATTTCGATTTATAGAGAAGTTGTAAGTTGTTATTTTACTAATCAGTGTTCTATGTCTTTTATAGTCCAACCGAAGGTTAAAAACTAGGTATAATTTATGTTAAAATTTTACTAGGTTTACTTGAATAAATGTTTAATCTTTATCTGGCTGTCTGTATCATTTGTTTGAACACCAATTGTTTCCTCCTTCTCCCCGCACTAATTCAAGAATACATAGAACCTCGTATATAAAATTTTACTCTAAGAAGATTCTTGTTAACGACGATTATATAAATTATTAGAGTTCTCTTGTCTGTTTAAAAGAAATTTTTTTTGGAATATTTATTGGTTTTGATTAAGTTATTTTTAATTTTTTTTAAAAACTATTTTTTTTTGTTTTGTTTTTTTCCCTCCCTTGAGTGTTTTTGAGTCGTGTTTATCTTTTCGTAGAGGTCTCTGTCTACGACAATGTGATTAAAATTCAAAAGCTCTGTGTCTATTACAGACACGATTTTTTAATGACTCTTTGTCTAAAATTTTCTTCCTTTCAATAGTCAAACGAAAAAATATTTCGTTCTTAATAAGACTTTTGTTTTTGACTGTTTCTATGTGACTTACCTTTAGACACATAGGTTAAGAAATACTGACGTCTGAACCTTTAAGAATTTTGTCTGTTGTTGTTTTACCAGAAATCAGGTTCTTAGTTTGATAAGTAGTACTTTAGACAATTATTTTAAATAGTGTATCTGTTCAATTTATACTTTTTATTATGTTAGAAAGGTTAACCTATTGGGTCTTCCGATGTCGTTTTAGGTTCTTGGTAATCGATCATATTTAAAAATTATATACTTTTATTTTTACGAAGGACTTGTACTACCTCTGATAGTTCAAACCAGGTTTTCTGTGACACCCTAAATTAGGTTTTGACGTCCTTCTGTGGTAATGATAACTTGTCACAGGATTCAGATCGATCATGTTGAACCTTTCCTCTTTCGTTTTATTAATAAACGTCTACTATACAACAATTTAGACCTTTTGGATTTGCATATTTTCTACACTTCGTCAAATTGTGAAGTTGGGGTGAATTTTACTTTACACGTATTTTCTTCGGATCTTATGTTTCCTATAGAAACTTATCTTAAAAACAAAGACAAGTCAGCGAGTCAGTACAGACTGAGAAACGTTGGGGTACCTGATGTCGTACGGTCCAGAGGGACGGGAAGTCATAGAGTGCCTCAAACGAGTTTGAGTACGGGTAACTCAGTCACTACGGTAGGTTGGTAGGGTAGGAGACAGCGGGGAAGAGGAGGACGGGAGTTAGAAAGGGTCCTATTCCTAGAAAAGGTTACTCAGCCGAGAGACGTAGTCCACCGGTTTCATGACCTCGAAGTCGAAACCGTAGACAGGAAGGTTTCTTATAAGTCACAACTAAAGGAAATTCTAACTGACCAAACTGGAGGAACGACAGGTTCCCTGAGAGTTCGCAGAAGTTTTAGTGTAGTGTCAAGTTTTCGTAGTCAAGAAGACACGAGTCGGAAGAGACACCAGGTCGAGAGTGTAGGTATGTACTGATGACCTTTTTGGTATCGAAACTGATATGTCTGGTAACAGACGTTTCACTACATAGACGAAAAATTTTACGACAGGTCCAAACAGTACTTGAAAGTTATAGATGAAAAAACGGTGGAAAACGACTAAAGATTTAAAAGAATTACATATACATGAGAATTCGTTACCTTTGTTTGTTTGTTTTTATTGTTTTATAAGACATTTGGGATCGTGATTCCTTTAACCGTCTCCCACCCTCTCTACTCCTAAGTAAGGGTATTACAACTGTAGTAATTGTCTAAACATGTATGTACAAATACTGTTTATACGTGGATGAATAGATAGATTTGTAAAGAGACGTACACTTAAGTATGTTAGATATTACTATAAAAAGGTGGATCTTATAATAACTGAAGTATGTGGTACCTGTAATAAAATGTATTTATGTACATATATAGGGTCAGTAATAAAGTTGTCAGTATATATACCACCAAAGAACACACTCAAACGATGTTTTAAGAATTGATCAGGGAGTACTTACCTTAAATTTTACAAAGGTCCAGAATTAAAGATGTTGAATTAAAGATGTCAGTTACTAGTAAAAACACGAATGCACGATGTCATTAGATAACCACATATTGTCTGATGGTGTCTTAAATTGTCGGATTTTAAAGTAAATAAAAAAAAAGAGAGTTCACAAACTTACAGTCCTTAGAACTCACTAAGAAGACAAAGTGTGTTGTACTTGTCTTTAATGAGTCACCACAAATCTACGGTCTATACGACCAGAGCCCACGTTCCACTTAAAGGAGAGTACTGACCATGGAACTGTTCCTACCGACCTTTCGACCCGAGTCGACCCTGTTCACTGTCCTCACGGATGTACGTCTGAGAAGTCGTACCGTCAGAGTCTCATCAATCGTAGAATGTGTCGTTTGAGTCTCGAGATCTTTCTTACAAGGTTCTCTTGGTCTATCTTTGACGTTCTATACAATTCTGGATTTGGATCTTTAAGATATTATAACGGAGAAAGATGACCTGTTCCTTGGATGATCTCGGTCGGATTTCAATTTTCCCTCCCCTTATCTCAGATGCAGAGTTATTTCATTATCACTTATTGACATCAGTAGAAATTATAAATTATTGTGTCACTCATATGGGTCCCATGGAATTTCGCATCGACATCCCAGTTTCACGTAAATCTAAAATTTAATGAAAGGTTTTTCAAATATTGTTTGTCTAAAATTTCTTTAAAATGTCACATAAAAGTTTTATCTACACGTGTCATGAAAGTTTTATCTAAACATGTCATTGCTTAATTAACAAGGACTCACCAGGAGTTTTTGTGATACAAGATGACCCGAGAAGTCATTCTCAGTCGACCATTATACTTTTTCGTCGATTCGTTTACTTTATATTGAAGACTATATTTCATAGTCTTTGAATTCTTTATGAAAGTTCTATTAGTTAATTCAAAAGAGGAAATGAAAATTCGAGTCAAGTCAAGTCAAGTCAAGTCGGTGAGTCAGCACAGACTGAGAAACGCTGGGGTACTCAGTGTTGTGCGGTCCGGAGGGACAGGTAGTGGTTAAGGGCCTCAAGTGAGTCTGAGTGCAAGTAACTCAGTCACTACGGTAGGTCGGTAGAGTAGGAGACAACAGGGGAACAAGTGACTTTGAGATTTTGTGTCTAAAAATCTACCGAACGTAATAACAAGTTCTGACAAAGAATTTCCGTCTACTAAGTAACACGACCATCCATTTCGAAGATTACCATCCTAATTGGTATAATATTAATCTGGATATGACTCTATTATTTAGAGAAACGAGAGACTTAATGGAAATTTAGTGAAGGTACTTAACGGAACATCTAAAGGTTAAAAAGACAAGAGATTCCGACTATCCCATTCTTTTTACACCCTAGAATGAGGTGAGTCCACTTCTACGGTGAGTGTACGGATTAAGAGAGTGATAGATTTCCACAGTGAAGATTTATTATGACCGATGTTCATTGTCTCTTGACTTGATTATTACTGTATATTGTAAATAACAATTATTCTGACCCTTACACATCAGAGTTCTGTCCAGTCATTAAGGTGTTATAAAAGGTACTCAGTTAAAGAAAGATAGAAAGAAGAGGTGATAAGACTTGATAACAGTAGTAATAAAAACGGAACACCCCCTTGTAACCGGCGAAATCGAGGTTTGTGTTATAGGTATATGTTTTAAAAATTTTTACCTCTTACTTGAGAGGACAATAAAGGAAAATATTCTATCGTTTTTGGAAGAAATTTCGAGGTGTCATCCGTAGAGTAACCAATAGAGTAACCAGTGGGAATGGGGTTACCCCGACCCTTTCTCTGATGGACTCTAATGGACTCTCTCAATCGTTGTCTCAACCCTTCCTGTTTCTTTAAACCACCCGTACTGAAAGACAACAACTTGTCAGGACGGTGTGTTCTGTTTTGTCTTTCGTCCAACTTGGAACCCTATTCCAATTTCTTTATGTGAGTTCGTACGAAGATCTTATCCTTGTTTTAAGAAACGTCTGACGTATACTAGGTCGGATTGAAGGTCATGGAGTCCACTGTGTTACCATTTCTTATATGGATAGTCACGTCCTCTGTGTTCTCTACACCCAAACTAGGAGACCTCATCCTTTACCGTTGGGTAAGGTCATAAGAACGGACCTTTTGAGGTACCTCTCTCCTCGGACTGTCCAATGTCAGGTACCTCAACGGCTCTCAGTCTGTGTTGACTCACTGACTGGCGTGTATGTTGAACCTCATGTCTGGATCGGTCATTACTCATGGTTCTATAAGAATCAGGAATAACGTTGAGTGGAAAGAACCTCTGGTTGTTCCCATCTAAAATTACTCGAACGTCGTCTAGTCCCTCAAATCTTAAAAGAGAGAAGGGAAAAGAAGGAGAAGGGAAGAGAGGAGGAGATTTATACCGGAATCATAGACGAAAGGTAATCATTTTAAATACGAAAAATAACAACCCCCTTTCCTGTTTCCTTCAACAGTCAATCTCTTTGTTATTTTACATCTCCCTATTTGTTCCTGAACCCTCTGGGACGTATTCCTTAGTTTCCAAATAAGAACCTAGACTCGATTAGTACTTTAGACTCCGAGAACGAATTGAACAAATTCAGAATCAAAAACGTAGTCATTTACTTCTTTACTGTCTTCTAACGTAAGTGTCGAGATCAGATAATAAAGTAATACTGAAACAGTGTATCACCGGTTTTCGTCTTATTGGATTCCTTTCGACCAAATTATGATCGACCTCAGTGTAGTAGTTAATAGTTGTAGTAGAAGTAGTAGTTGAAGTAACTCATACTTCTCGATCCGTTATAGGTTTCATGACATACACTAAATATCGTATATTAGGTTAGAAATGTTATCGGGTTACGATATTGAAAATAAAAGACAGGCGGGAGAAATCTTTATTATATCAACTCTAATTTTCACCAATAAACGGGTCTTAACGAACCTTTAAATGTTCCGGTTCTTAATTTGATTCAATATTAACTAATGCCTCTGATTGACGAATAGATAATGTTGTAACTATTCGGCTCCTGTTAAAGTCACTCGATACTCTGACCGTATTAACAAAACTAAAAAGTCTATTTTTAACAAGTAATTTTGTCTTGGTTTTATTATTACATGTTCGAAAACTATAAAACGGTTGTACGAGGACGGTCTTACTAGATTCAGATCCCAGACACAGGTGAAACTTACGAATGTTCGTCAGGTGTGTCTAAACCTTCTGTGTTCCCATAAGTTCTTACCGGTAAATGTTCCACCAGGTTTATAACTACTCATCATACTATCTGACTAAGAAAACTATCAAAAGATCGAAGTTATGGATTGTCGATTTGAAATTTTGTCTTTTCTTCACCACCTTGTCGGACACCATTCTATTTCATTAACTTCCCAGATAGTATAAGGGGAGTTCGTCCATCTAATTTTTCACCGGGACGAATCCTGTCTTACTATCCGTTGTTTAGTGTGACTTGTCTATGGTGTCCTTCGAACATTATCGAAGTCCACTCTTTCTTCGTCTAGAAAACGGTTTCAGTCGAGGACGGTTACAAGGAGATGTGTTTGGTCCAACCGTTATCCGGACGTCACACGACAAACCCTAGTCTGAGGGGACTCCCCTGTCACACCTTGACGAAGAATGTCCGAATCTTTCATTATTTTCGTTCTGAGAAAGAAAAGAAAACAACGACACTAACTTACCGTTTTATAAAAATAAAAGACAAGTTCCGAACCTTCCAACGAAGTCTGACGACACATCTCTGTAAATGTGGACTTGTTTTTTCTTTGGTTTAGGCTTTCTCACGACTTCACTTATTTTTCAGTGGGAGATAAATTACCGTTAAACCACCTTTACAGACAAAAGATTCTGTCTCGGAGAATTTTTCGAATCTTCGGTCGACACGGGTCTTAATTTGTGGTTTTCGGGTTGTTTGTTTCACCCTTCATCTTATTAAGTACTTATTTCCAAAGAGAAAGGACGAATTTGTATCTAAACGTTTATAAACATAAAAGGTAATTTTACGTCAGTTCACCATAAAACTTTGTATGGTCTATCTTGACGTTCATATTTTCGGTAAATGTGGGAACGTGTAGTTGTCTCTTCTAGAAAATGTCGTCCTTGGTGTGTACAATTACTCAAACTTAAACTTCTACTCTTTCGTTCGTCTCTTATTTTTAATGATAGAGGTACCCGTATTGGTATCACCTCTTAACGGTCACGATCGTAAAGTCTCCACACAGATTTGTCACTGAAACGAACGGTTTGAGAATGACCTTAACCTACACACTCGAAAACTGAGTTCAACGTTTGTCTACCCGGTACTTGTCATCCCTCTCTTCTACCTTTACCCCTCTTTTTGTCGGTCCTTTCCACTCTTACTCGTAAAACCAAAACGAATGGACCTTGGAGGATCAACCTTTTTCTTTAATCTTTACTCAGCTTTCTTGAGAAAAAAAAAAAAAACAGTTATTACTATTATCATTAATTATAGAAATCTGTGACTCGATGTACTCGGATGTGACGAACAACCTCACTACACTCTGTTTCGTCACAAGAGCTCCTACTACCGATTCTAGAACTCCGTCTCAATCTAATGGACTTTCTACTACGTTACAGTCACTGGTTTCCACATTATTAGAATTATCCATAAAAGGACTTTACCTTTAGGTCGTTTGATCCTAAGGTATCTATTAAAGGTCACGATGAATTAAAAAACGTTGGACTTACCTGTAAAAGATCAATGAACATAAAATATTGCGATAACCCTTTAACTCCAGTAAAAAAGGGGGGTTTTTTTTGTCTTAGGTACGTGAATTTTTATTGAGACTCAAGTAAGTAAAAAAAGAGGTTGTTAATTTTATGTAAATAAACCACCTTTACTGAGATACAGGAGAAAAATAATCTTACATAGTTGACTTCTTTGGTTTCGTCACGGTCAGAAGGCATACATAATCAGTCGATTAGTGGATTACCTATACCCAACTTTCTATGGTCTTCTGACAGGTTTATTTCTACGACGGAAGACGTAACGACCACGTAGGTGATAAACCACTAAAGTACTGTGTCTTAGGGTGGAGGTTTGCAGGAGAAAACGTTTTTTTTTTTTTTTTTTTTTTTTTATGATCAGGACTCAATCATTTCAGATCGTATTTCAATGGGTCATTAAAAAGAGGGATGTACCAGTGATGTCTTTTTTTTTAAGGGAAGAGGCTGTTGAGGTCGTCCGTTCGAGTAAAAACAGAAAGTTTTAGCTCGAGTTAATGTCCTGAAGTCGATAAGATGGAATCATCCCTCTAGTAAACGAGGAAAAAGAACCGGAGGTATCTGAAAGATAAATAACAAGAGTGTCGTACGTAGTGGTATAAAATATTAAACGACAAATATCTACAGAGAATAAGGATAGTCCAATACTGAAAGGTGTCCGGTTACTCTTCCTGACCCAGACTAAAAATAAAAATATAAGGGTCCTAGATGACGTCGTTGAAATTATACATCGTCTACATGTTCTGACAAAGATTCTTCTTAATTACTACATTCCTTACGGGTTTGGTCCATTAAGGAAATAATAGAGTAGATCCCATATTCAAACAGGACGTAGAATGGGACACATCCAAGTCAGTTTTACCAAGGAACAACTAGGGTGTGTATAAATGACTCGTTTTAAGTTCTTTTACGTACGGGGTTTATAACCTATTAGTTTTATATCGACACATAGTTTTCCCCTTCCTGTATTAATAAGTAGACACTAGATAGGTAATTCCCTGACATAATAGGTGTCTCTTAGAATTTTGTTGTTATTTGGTAGATTTATATTCAGACATAAAATAATAATGGTACACGACCATTAAGATTTACTCAAGTCACTATAGTATATGGAAGGGTGATTCTCTCTAATATAGGTACCGGTGACGAGGAACCATGTGGTGACGGTTTCGGGTAATCGGAGAAAATATAAATAAGAATAAAAGGTTTCGTACGTTAAAAAGTTCAAGTAGTGGTCATATCTTTAGTGTCTAATACGAAAATCCATAAAATAACCGAAAAGACAAGGTAACCGATATTTTAACCCAACCCTTTATTAAACTTAGAGATAGAAACCAGAATTTCACCCAGATAAAAGATGATGTTTAACTCACTTAATATGTTAATTAATCTCTTACGTTCAATTTAATCAGGAGTAAACCAGGGTAATTTAAGTAGTAGTCGTTCTCTCCCCAATACTCAAGTTGTAGAAAAGTTATTATAAAAATTGTATCTTAGATAGAATTAAAAATTTAAAAAGGTTATTTTAACACAGAATAAATGTAACTGTTCTGTTTAGATAGTTAACTGTCATAATTCATATCCTTTACAAACAGTAATCATCTACGGTTCAACATGGTCGAACATGTGGGTGAGACGATTACCGTCTGAGGTTACCTCTTTTTGTACGTTTTATAAAAGTTCTTGGACGCATAGGGACATCACCCAAGGGAACGTCGAGTCAACCATTTCTTAGACGGATGTTACGTCCTCTGGATCCAAACTAAAGACCCAGTCCTTCTAGACGACCTCTTTCTTTACCGTTGGGTGAAGTCGTAAGAGTGGACTTCTTAGGGTACCTGACATCGGACGGTCCGAGGAGACAAGTACCCCAGTGTTCTCAACCTGTACTGAATCACTGATTTGGTGGTGGTACATATGGACAACGACTTAATACACGAATTTCTCAGTTTTCGTCACACATAAATGAAAATTCTTTACAATGGTGAACTGGTATGTCTCTTGTATATAGTTTGTTGAAACTCCGTGGTAAATTTATTTTACTTTATACACACAGAGTATTCTTAACGGTTTGACTTCTGTGTGTCTGTTAACCAACGGTCGATTCCAATACAGTACTCTAAAACCCTAGAAACAACTATTCTTGGAATGCCGAATCTCTGGAGAAAGACACGTTCAGGAAGTACATAGAAAAGAAGTTTTTCTTCAAGTTTGTGACCGTCCAATTATAAAACTATATAATCGGTTGTCCTAAAGAGGGACATTAATACATATGAAGTACTGGAAAGGGTCTCGAGTGCGTCGATCCCAGAAGGTTTAAGTAAAGAATCCTTTTCCTACATTCTCTTTAGGTCTCGGTTGTCTTCTCAGTTTAATGACCGAAAACTCTTTCGGACCTAAATGTCAACCCTCACTCTCCGTACTCAGGTCTTTGGAGTCTCTTCTTTTTTTACCGTTGATCAAACCAGGTCGACCTTGTCTTCTGAGCAAGACCCCAGAAACTTATATGATAGGTAGTCACAAACTTCCGACTACATCCATCTAAACCTAGATCATCCTTTATTCTTTATCGTAGACATGTTTCCGTTCACGTGAATGATTTGTTTAGTAGATCGAGACTTTTTTAGGTCCCCGTCGACCTCACGAGTGAAAACCGATCGAGAGGAAGGGGTTTGGAAGACCTTCATAAAATAGTGACTGTATTGACATTAGTTTACCACCTCACACCTCCTTTCAAGTTCAAATAGAGTTTTCTCAGGATACTCACGGGTATAAAAATGTACCCCTGTAGATTCTTACCCGAAGAGCCTTTTACGGAATGTAATCACTACCGTTCGATGGAGACGAGTAATCTCATAGCACCTCTTCTCGAACTCTACCGACTTCTGATATAAATGGACAAATTTGACACTTGTCCATCGGGAAGTGGATCTACTATGGTAAATGGAGGTCAGGTGACCACTTTCTTAGGGGGAAGTAATATTTGATTGACGATTAGACGATAAGAGACTCCTTGGAGTTGTCGAACTTTTCTAGTCGAAAGTCCAGTTCTCCGTGATCTGGTTACAATTGAACCCCGAAGACCTTAGACTAACGGTCTGAATCTTAGGAATTGAAGAGACAAAGACGGACTTACGGGTGATTGTTGTGTTAATGTACGTCAACTAGATTCTGAACTATGTCTTGAACTCTTTCGAGAGTGGACATAAGGACACACCAGTAAAGTGATTATAAAAAGGACACATTTCTACGTGGTTCAGTGAAATCTCCCATTTCTCTTTTTTTCATACGAAAGAGTTCCTTGGTTCGTCCCTTTATCTAAGAAGATTCCCAGTCTACTTCGGTACTCCTGGACTGTCACTGTCGAAAGACGTTTTGGTTTCTTAAGGGGTTTAGAAGACTCCTACATTATTTTCCCTGTTAAATCCTACTGCCCTGTAAAAACACGGTCGTGGACAACAGTAAGTCCTTCGTGACTGTACAGTAATGGTCGAACTAAGTATGTCTACAGTACAGAGAACTACTAGGTCGTTCGTTACACACCTCTACTGTTGCACTACAAGCCAAGCCAGGGAAGTGGACATCATTGTACAGACTTTCGCAGTAAAGCCTACCTTTATTAGTGAATTGGACTTCGTAAATCACCTTTATCTTTAGTTCACCAATTGTACATAGACGACTCTGGTGGGTGTTGAAAAAAGAGACAAAAAAGTTGTTTCGTTATCACTGGTGGTATCTGATGTTTAGGTGGTTCTCTATCATTCGTTCAATTATCTTAAAAAAAAATTACTGTAATTAACCTTTATGTACTTAAAAAAAGTTTCAGTGTGAAATCTTTTTGATACCTTTGATTAAGAAAAGGACATCATTTTATGTCTCACGATTTGTTACACTTGTTTTGTGTTTTTTAATTCAATTAACTTATCTCTTATCTTTTTACTAAGACAGAAGTATATCGTCACACCTTTGTTGATAATTTAAGTATTACTATCCCTGGAAAAATTTTCTTTTCAAAATCTTCATATACATTGTTACGTTTCACATTATGATGTCAAATTTTTACCCGTTTAGTATTAGTATTCACACCCACCAAACTCCTTACTTTTCATTTGATATAACATTAGTTTCAATAAATACTAAACGTGTGAGACCAAAGACACACTACTCTTTATTTTTCGGTTTACTTATAAACCAAATTACTTGAGTAAGTAGGTGATACTTTGATGTTAGGAGATTTTTTGCACTTTCGTTTTGACCTTTTGTACGTTTAGTATAAAAAATTGAAAAGTTTTCTATGTGTACGTTTCTATTATATTTGAATCTGAAAGAAACCTGACTTTTTCCGATTCTAAAAAATTTTTATGTTTTCTCCGACTCATCCACGTCTCCATAAAAAGAAAGGAGGATTTCGTCTAATTGATCAACCCAAAAGGAAACTTATCGAATTTTCCAAGTTCAATATAGACCGTCTCACTTATCCATTATTATATACGGAGTAAGTGGTTTCTTTGTTTACAAAACAAAGGGTTGAGATTAAGACATAAAACATCATTCGATCTCACTATATTATATGTGATCATAATAACATTTTGTTCTCAAATAATGAACCGATTCATTCAACTAGAAACCTTTTCACATGTTCACGAAACTTTATTTTATTTTTGATGAATTAGGTTAGAAGAGAGTATGTTAAAGAAAGTTCCTCTTGTCTGTGTCGGACAATTTTATTGTTTCTTACATCTCAAAGGTAAGTACCTGTTTCACAGGAGTAAGTTTGAAGGTGAGATTCGATGGAACGGGGAGAAGAGTCGAAAGAAACGTCGTCCCTTTACACTAAGGTACTTTGACGGTCCTAAAACAAAATACAATTGACCGACTCGAAAAGTGCAGAGTGTCTTGACCACTGTGGATTTACTGTGTGTGAAACCTAACAGGAGAACACACCTTTTCTGTCTATTTCCCTCCTCCTCTTTGGATTGTGTCCACCCGCTCCCGTTGTACCGGTAGTATTTACAAGGACTCTACGCCCGGTTTGACTCCTAACAACCCCTCTATTTTGTTTCCGAAGTCACTTTACTAACGTGTTCTCCACAATTTAATGTTTGGATCAGGACTCTTCAGAGGTTTTAGACCGTCGGGATCTGACTTCGAAATGTTTCCTTCAACTTAGAAGTCTTACAAATCGGTCCGATACTTGTCTTTGATAGTATTAAATTTATATTAATAATCTGGTACAGACTGAACGTTTCACTGACGTCTTGACACAGACGTAAAATGTGTTCTACCCCTAACTACATTTTACGGTTGTAAAGGTCGTCGAAACCTCCTATTCTCCCCGAAGGGGTCACCGAGTCACCATTACAGTAGACGTTAAGTAGACGTTACAACCTCTGTGTCTTCTGAGTTCAAGATATGAACCCAGCCTTTCTAAGGGACCTCTTCTTTTACCGTTGGGTGAATCCTAAGAACGGACTTCTTAGGATTACCTTTCGCTCGGACCACCCGATGTCAATGTTTCTCAGTCTGTGACTCACTGAATCGTGTGTGTGTGTGTCCTGTGAATCAAGTCAGCGAGTCAGTACAGGTTGAGACACTGAGCTACCTGGTGTCGTACGGTCCGGAGGGACAAGTAGTGGTTGAGGGCCTCGAATGAGTTTGAGTACAGGTAGCTCACCCACTACAGTAGGTTGGCAGAGTAGGAGACAGTAGGGAAAGAGGAGGGCGGAAGTTAGAAAGGGTGGTAGTCCCAGAAAAGGTTACTCAGCCAAGAAGCGTAGTCCACCGGTTTCATAACCTCAAAGTCGAAGTCGTAGTCAGGAAGGTTACTTATAAGTCCTGACTAAAGGAAATGCTAACTGACCAACCCAGAGGAACGTCAGGTTCTCTGAGAGTTCTCAAAAGAGGTTCTGGTGTCAAGTTTTCGTAGTTAAGAAGTCGAGAATCGAAAGAAATATCAGGTTGAAAGTGTGTCCTATTCTCACTTATAAAACCTTACTTTAAGATAAACCAGGGTATATATACAAAAGATCTTAAGTCGATATCTACAAATACACCACAATAAATAGATCTAAGAAACATTCTTTAGTACTTGATACGTCCAAAAGACTAAAGTCACTAAATGTCGTTATCTAAAGTAAGACTAAAATAGTTTTATAAGGAACATATGGAAACCTGAAAGATCACTATACAGAAATTATAAGTAAGGAGTCTCTAAAACAATTTCACATGAGTTTACTTTTTTTTTTCCAACTCTACGCTAAAGGTGTTCTAATGTGTTACATTTTGTTTACAGTTTCATTTAAAAATGTTAACGAAAACTAATGTCGTAAAACTCTAAGATCTCGTAAAATCCTTTAAGAATTTGGTCATAAAAAAGAAAAGAAATCGATTTGTATTGGAAACAACTTGGATTGGTGTAAAGAAAGGGGAGGACAGTCACTCAAGGGACACGATTAAAACTTAGTGATAAACATTCTGTCCGGGGATCCCGTCTTTCGTAAACAACCCGATCGAGCGTAATATCTTTCTGAAAAGTCTGCTAACCCTACGAGAAGTCGTAATTCTTTCGTTCCGAAGAAGATCCTCCAGACAAAATAGTCGGAGGAACAAGGATGACAGTCACACTCATCGAGTGTCGAAGACTCTTTTTCTTACTTAAGTTCACACTTCGTTCCTCTGTTTGGTCTCGAAAACATCAGTTACTCTTTAAAAAAAAAAAGGAGGAGACTTTCAAGTCACGACCGATCTCAATGATTACCCTGACTAGTGATGGTTTTGTATAGACATAGTAACCGACCCAAAGAAAAAAGGTCAAGACTTGGGTTAATATAATATGATGTTGTTATTTTACGGAGGAAATTCAATTACTCAAGTTTTGACTTAGATTAGAATCATCAATATACTCATTTCGTCGTACTGAGTGAAGGTAAATCCTCTCGCAAAAACATATCATAGTGTTTTCCCGGTCCACCCTTATTTTACGTGTCGATGACCTAGGGAAAAGTCATAAAGTGGATCGTCTTTGGGACCGAGGTAGGTCAAGGTAAGTTAACCGACGACTAAACTGTAGTACTAATATATGTATTTCAATATTGAAAGACAAATAGTTTGTGGTATCTAAGACTCTCCTAACATTAAAACTTGAATCAGATAAACACAGTTTAACGGACTTTTATTATTAATCTCTATTAAATTGTATTACTCATGTCATCAAAGTCTATTTAATGGGGGTGTCTGTAATTAACATAAGTAATTTGTCTTTCCCTATTTTAAGGTTCCAGTATAGATAATGCCAAAATAAAAAACTTTAGTAGAAGTTAAAGAAAGGAAAATTAAGTATTCTATTATTAAATCTGTCTTACTTCTTTATAAGTCGATCATTTTACTAACGTAATCCTTCAATAAAAATTAATTTTAAGGTGATTTTAAGTTGTTTTTCGTGTAAGATCAACGTAAGGATTCTACAAAGAAAAACGTAACGATACTCAAATTTTAGAGAAATTATAGATTCGTTATTTTCTCATAAGTAAACTAAAAAAAAGGACAAACGAACAAAGTGTAATAGGATTTATTTACTTACATCTTTATTTATATCTCACTTTTGGTGTATCTTAAGTGGTGACCCTCCAGATCGACGTGAAAAAAAAAAAAAAAAAAAAACCATTAATTACTCATCAGTTCCCGGAGGGACCACCGAGTCGTCATTTCTTAGACGGACGTTACGTCCTCTGTATCCTCTGTACCCAAACCAGGGACCCAGTCCTTCTAGGGGACCTTATCCCGTACTGTTGGGTGAGGTATAAGATCGGACTTCTTAGGATATGTGTCTCTTCGGACCGTACAACTGAGAAACCTTTTCTGAGACTATGACCCTTTCTAACTATCGTTTTCCTGTTCCCCCACTGTCTCCTCTACCGATCTATCGTAGTGGTTGGGTTACCTGTACTTAAACTCGTTTCAGACCATTGTCACTTCCTGTCTGTCACCTCTTGCCACACGACTTCAGGTACCCGAACGTTTCTCAGTCTGTACTGAATCGTTAACTTGTTACTGTTGTATTTAAGTTATACAAATTGTGATCCTTTCAAATCTTATAAACCACGACTTCGACCTGACCTTTAATTACGAAAAGGATTACTTTTTACAGTATTTTGATACTCTAAGGGGAAAGAATGTAAGGTCCAAGTTATACATCTGAAGATGAACGATTAAGTTAAAACAACAACAAGTCAGTGATTTAGTACAGACTAAGACGGAAAATTTAAGAATTATTTCCACTTTCAAGTTATTACGGTTGTCCAGATAGAGGTTGAGTTTACGAGGTTGTAAGGGTGACCCAGTGGTTCAAGGTCCTTGTGAACGGAGAACGAGAAGAAGATCATTTGGTCGGTGCATACACGAAGTTCCGAAGACAGTAACGGTAAAACGGTCAGTTCTTATAAGAAGAACGTCTATCGAGGTAGAAGGAGAAAGTCAGAGAAACCTAAAAATGAGTTTAAAAGTGGAGAACGTACTCGGGAAGGTACTAGTGAAGTTCATTATGTCATTAAGGAGAAGGGATGACACTAGATAAGGAAATGGAAAGAAAGGTAGTAGTATAACTAGCAACTAGTATTGTACCTAGTAAATAGACGAACAAAAACTGGACAGAGGGTGTGATTTGACATTTTGATATTCTCGTCCCTGAATCGGACAATGCGAGTTAGGAAGTAGAGGTCGTCAGTCTTGTCGTAGTTCCTATGTCACATCTATTATATTTATAGACAAATAATTTGTTTTCTTACTAAGGGACCACCGATCTACTATTTCTTAGACGGACGTTACGGTCTCTGGACTCAAGGTAGGGACTCGGTCCTTCTAGGAGACCTCTTCCTTTATCGTTGGGTGAAGTCATAAGAACGGACCTTTTAGGGTGACTGTCTCTTCATACCACCCGACATGTCAGGTACCCCGGCGTTTCTCGACTTCCGTTGACTCACTAGAGTGAAAGTAAAAGTGTGTTATTTTATTTAACAAGTTCACCTGGACCACTCAGACCAGACCCGTATTCTTTATGTGCTACTACACTAGTGAGTGGATCGGTCTGTAGGACGTTACACTTCAGTTCACCCGGAATCTGTCGTAGTGATGTTTGTTTCGATCACCTCCACTATCTTAAGGTCAACTCGATAAAGTTTAGGACTTTCTACTGCGACACTTTCATGACGTGAGTTATACGGTCGTTTAAACCTTTTGAGTCGTCACCGGTGTCCTGACGTTTTCCAGTCAAAAGTAAGGTTAGGGTTTCTTCTTTCACTTTCACTTTCACTTCAACGAATCAGTACAGACTGAGAAACACTGGGGTACCTGACATCGGATAGTCTGAGGAGTCAGGTGCCCTAAAAGGTCCGTTCTTATGACCTCACCCAACAGAAAAGGAAGAGGTCCCCTAGAAAGGTTGGGTCCCTAACTTGGGCCCAGAGGGCGTAACATCCGTCTACGAAATGGAAGACTCGATGGCCCTTTCGGGTTAGGGTTTCTTTCCGTACGGTTTCTTACAAGTTTGATGGCGTGTTAACGTGAGTAGAGTGTACGATCATTTCAGTATGAGTTTTAAGAGGTTCCGTCCGAAGTCGTCATGCACTTGACACTTGAAGGTCTACAAGTTCGACCAAAATCTTTTCCGTCTCCTTAGTCTCTAGTTTAACGGTTGTAGGCGACCCAGTACCTTTTTCGTTCTCTCAAGGTCTTTTTGTAGATAAAGGCGAAATAACAGATACGGTTTCGGAAACTGACACACCTAGTGTTATTTGACCGTTTAAGAAGTTCTCTACCCTTATGGTCTGGTGGACTGGACGGAGAACTCTTGAGACATACGTCCAGTCCTTCGTTGTCAATCCTGACCTGTACCTTGTTGTCTGACCAAGGTTTATCCTTTTCTTCATACAGTTCCGACATATAACAGTGGGACGAATAAATTGAATATACGTCTCATGTAGTACTCTTTGAGACCTGACCTTCTTCGTGTTCGACCTTAGTTCTAACGACCCTCTTTATAGTTATTGGAGTCTATACGTCTACTGTGGTGGGAATACCGTCTTTCACTTCTCCTCGATTTTTCGGAGAACTACTTTCTCTTCTCACTTTTTCAACCGAATTTAAGTTGTAAGTCTTTTGTTTCTAGTACCGTAGGTCAGGGTAATGAAGTACCCTTTATCTACTCCTTTGTCACCTTTCACAGTCGAAATAAAACCCCCCGAGGTTTTAGTGACGTCTACCACTGACGTCGGTACTTTAATTTTCTGCGAATGAGGAACCTTCTTTTCAATACTGGTTGGATCTGTCATATAAGTTTTCGCCTCTGTAATGAAACGGCTGATTCCAGGTAGATCAGTTCCGATACCAAAAAGGACACCAGTACATACCTACACTCTCAACCTGACACTTCTTCCGACTCGTGGCTTCTTAACTACGAAAACTTGACACCACAACCTCTTCTGAGAACTCTCAGGGAACCTGACGTTCCTCTAGGTTGGTCAGGTAAGATTTCCTCTAGTCAGGACCCACAAGTAACCTTCCTGACTACGATTTCGACTTTGAAGTCATGAAACCGGTGGAGTACACTTCTCAACTGAGTAACCTTTTCTGAGACTACGACCCTCCCTAACCCCCGTCTTCCTCTTCCCCTACTGTCTCCTACTCTACCGTCCTACTGTAGTGACTGAGCTACCTGTACTCAAACTCACTCGAGGCCCTCAACCAGTACCTTTCCCTCCGGACCGTATGATACTAAGTACCCCAGTGTTTTCAGCCTGTGCTGACTCGCTGACTTGACTTGACTTGGACTGCTATAGGTACTTCAAAAACAAAAACAAAAAAAATGAAAAGGTATAAAAAGTACTATTTCACATTGTTATCTGGAATAAATCCAGATTACGAAACCAGTTCGGTCCGACTCACTAACACACAGGGGGAGGAGAATAACTCTGAAGACAGAAGACACTTGGAGTCCTTCCTGTGGTAGACTGAGGTCACAGAAGGGTTAAACCCTGTAGGACCGGTTATGGAGGGTTCAATAGAAAACTTTGAATTGAGTTGGTTGTAGTTCATTTAAACTACTGAGGGGAAACATCGGTATATCGGGGACATTTATCAAAAGGTATGGCGGACTTCATAAATAACGAGAACAAACAAATGACCACGTAGTTAAAGATGAACCATTCAAGGACCTCTGATCTTAGATAAACAATCAGTAGAAACACAAGGTGTCTACTTCATGAAGTAAGTAGGGTTTGTCAGGGATACTTGATACCAGGTCCGTACTCAAGTTACACGAAATCACTAACTTTCTTTCGGTCGTATTGATCTCTCCTCTGTTATTTCGACTCCACCGTCCTCTACCCTGTCTGGTCCTTTGTTAGTATGACCCAACAATGTCCGTTTCTATTCTTCAAACGTAAAATAATAAGATTCGTAACAGTCAAAGTTCTTCCCCCTCTATCTTAGACTAAAAAAAAAAAAGGTACTAGTATGACCGACGACGCACCTCTTATCCGAAATTTTCCTTGTACTTCAATCCTTCAAACAATCCTTCAAGGATTTTTTTACTTCGGTTCTCTATGGTCATTCATCCTGATCCTCTCGTCGTCTCATATACTTCCGTTCAATTAGTCAAAACAAACAAACAAACGACAACAAAACCCAAAAAACCCCCCCTATAATAACGAATTATCACAACACAATCAAAGACGATTGTGTCTTTGAGACATCTCGAAGACGACATGTTGTAACACTTAGTCGGAATACTTACGTATATAGGGGAGGGAGAACTCGGACAGAGGGTTGGAGGGAAAGGTCGGTAGGTCCAGTAGTGTGGGTAGATCCAGTAGTGTCTCGTTGGTCAACTCGAGGGATACAATATTCCGTCGAACGGTGATCGATCGACAAAATATGTGCCATCATATATATACAGTTACGATGAACAGGTTAACTGACCATACTCCACTATTGAGGAACGTCAAAACTAAAAGTAAAGAAATTATTAATCACTCGTAAAATTTTTTACACAAAGTACCGGTAGACATCCAAAAGAATTCTTTCTACAGATTAATCCAGCAGACGGGTAAAGAACTAACCTAATAAACCCAAAAAAAAAAAAATATAACTCGAGGTATTTGACATATAAAACCTCTAATTAGGAAATAAACAACGAAGTAAACATTTATAAAGAAGGTAGGACTTTCGACAGAAAAGTAGAACAAATACCAAAGGAAACGACACGTTTTCCAAAATTAATCCAGGGTTAACAAATAAAAACGAAAATAAAAGTAATAAAATCCTCCACCCAGTTTTCTATAGGACGAAACTAAATACAGTTTCGGGTCTCTATTTTGGTACGTGGAGGTTGGTGTTTTAGATACTGTTTACTCCGTTCTTATATGTTACCTCTTTTGTGTCAGAAAAGTTATTTTATTCACCAGGACCCTTTAGACCTATCGTTGTGCATTTGCTTACCTTAATCTTGTGAGGGATTATGGTATGTGTTTTTATTTGAACTTCTCTCAAATAACCAAAACCTTCATTACATGTTCCATATAATCTATTGTCTTTCTTTTCCTAGATTCTAGTGACGATCCTAAAAACTGAACTCAATGATTCACTTAACACAACAACAAATGACTCCTCTACTACTCCTCTCTTTCCGACCCTAGCTTAGTTCCAGAAAAACAAAAAATACAAAAACGACGTGAATTAAAATTGACGGAAGATTTGAAGATTCACTGTAACAGTTCATCCGGCAACTTATATGTTTACATCTCGAGTCATGACTACTCACTTTTTAATTGTTTTCTTGTGGAATACGTTCTAAGAGTTTGATAAGGAACAGTCTTGTGATTCTAAAATACTAACGTGTTTGATTTGTTTACACTAAAAACAAGTTATTTACCTTTTTACAGTAACGTTCTTAATAGAGTTTACATTTAAAATAGGATTGAAAAAAAAGAATTCAAAGAAAATAGTTATCATCTTAGACCTTTATGTATATGTACATATATATGTGTGTATGTATGTATTAGTATATATTTTGTACATATTTATATTTACGTATGTATATATAATACATTACGAAATAGTATACCAATTAACAATCGAGAAATACCGAAAGATGGTTCTACCGTTACAGAAAGTTAAACTCCTGATCAGAAGCGCCCTAAAATTCTCCACAGGGTACATAGGTCAACACTATTAGAGGTTCCAAGATAATAGATAAATAGGAGAAGTCTCTGAAACTTCGTTCGACATGGTCTAGATTTTGATATCTTATTAATAGTCGTGGTAATTTCGGTTGACACAGGAAAGATTAATAGTACTTTCCCTTTAGTACCTCGGAAACCCGGTTAAAAGTCTTACAGATATTGACTTGGACGATACTCTTTCAGTAACGAAGTTAGTGGTCCTAGAATGGTTAGTGTACGATGGTAGTTCTGTCTTCTTAATGTATGTCTTAATCTTTGTTTCCTAAAAGTATTTCTTTTTTTTACGATGGGATTTCTTTCACTTTCACCGGTTCTCCTCTATTATCTAAAAAATAACCAAATAATTGTCATGTAACAGTTAAAATTTACTTCGAGAAAGACTGGAGTATTACAAGTGTGTACCACAATATTTTTTAAGTATCTTAAAATACCCGACACCGACAGTCACGAAGTTATTAACACAGAGTGAACATCAACTACAATAAAAATATATTGAATCTCTTGTAAACATAGATTAAGTCGTTTTAAAATAAAAGATGTACTCAAAAGACTACTAAAATCTGACATAAATCAAAGGAACAACCCTTTAAAGAATTTTGAAAGGGAATTTTTTTTCCGTTAAAGTTTTAAATATCTGTAACTGTGACTAGAGAAAACGAAGTTATTTTTTTATGTTTAAAAACATGAAAACTGAAACTATGGATCCTTTTGTTAAATCTTCAATATCATTGTTTTGGTCTTGTTTTGTTACCTAATGTGTATTTCTAGGAAGTTTGACTGAAGATCGATTATACAGACGTATCTTCTTACGGACAAAGGAGTAAAGGACTTGTCGTTTTAGTACATGGAGTAAGAATCTATATCAAATTCAATATTTTTGTTAAAATATGAACAATTTTTAAAATATAAAATATTTTATATAAAATATAAATATAGTTATATAATATATAAATATTAACATATAATTATTTACTATATATTATTATAATTATATACAAATATAATTTTTTGTTAAATTTATGATTCCTTAATACTTCTAATCACCGTGATAATAGTAGTTGGACGTAGGATAGAACAAAGAGAGGACTTTTCATTAGTGGGTTATAAAAACAGACGTAAGACAGACTAATTAAAAATTTACATACCAAATATGTTTCATTTTATGTATATATACACATATAATATGTATGTATACACATATAATATATATATGTATGTATGAACATAGTATTATATACATATACATAACATGTATAACCCGTGGAACGAACAAAGGTCGAATTATCTCATAGAACAGTTAGAAAAAAAAGGTATAAAGTGAAAAACATAATAAAGTGTCGAGCGTACGTACGAGTCAGTGAAGTCAACCGAGAATGAGAAACACTGACATACCTGACATCGAGCGGTCCGAGGAGACAAGTACCCTAAAAGGACCGTTCTCTCATTACGTTAAATATATCCTATATATCATGTAAAACACTTGGTAAACACTAAGGTTTGAAACTACTACACGTCATACGTTATGACGATGGTAAATTTAGGGAAATGAAGGACTCGATACCTTTGTCTGAATATTTCTTTATGTACAATAAGAGATTGGTTTCTGTAAACCCGTTCGTTTGTCTATCCGTCTATCTGTTTATCAACCTGTCTGAAACGTTTCCTAAGATGTCGACGGAACCGAAACAACATTTTATAAAGACCTTTTTTACTCTAATATGTTTCACAGGGTCTACCTCAACTTAATTAGTGTAAAAACTATAGGGTAATCTACAAACGGTCGTGTTAGTACAACAAAAGGATCTATTTGTGTTCTTTTTCAATAATTAATTATGAACCCGATTTGTAAATGTGAACAGTACCATTTGGGTTAAGAATTAGGAGAAACATTTCCTTCGTAGACGGAACGAATTTACAGTACCAGTTATTTCCAGATGTGTCTTTTCGTCTTAAAGAGATATAGTGAGATGTCACAGTTTGTGTTACATATGACTAATTCTATTACATGATAGACTTTCGATACGTACCCATCCTTATTCGGTACATTCGAATAAGTGGTTCCTTTGAGACACTAAGTTAGAATAAGGGTCTCGTCCTGTGAAACATTTATTTTTAAATTAGGTCTTTAACAATTGTCGGGTAAGGGATGTTTAACACATTTGTAATGATTGTACTCTATCGGTCCGTCCTATGTCTTCGTGGAGTAAATAAAGGTCTGTGTTCGTTATCACTTGTTTAGTCAAAATTTTTTATCTACTCTATAAGCAAATTTTTTAATCCTCATTTCGTTCGTAACAGTAATCCCTACGAAAGAGATACGTCCAATAAAAATGTGAAGGAAGTATAAAAATTAAATCTTCATTCATCCTTCTGTAAATCCTTACACAATCCCCATCTTATTATATCGTAGAGAAACCTTATCTACAGAAGTTGAACTTTTATTGAGGATAGTAACACGGTATGACTACGTGTTTAAAACCAATACTAAAGTTGTAACTACATTCTAAAAAGTCCTCTTCTTGATACTTTTGTTATGTCTACTCTTACTGAATACGTATAAGACCTACTGTTCTAGTTTGATCTGGTAGGTGTGGTTTACATTCCACTGTCTTTTGTGTCGTCAAAGTTACTGAAGAGTCAATCCTACTACTTTAAAAAATATTCGACGACATACCTAATGACTCTAGTACTTTCTATGTTATAGTTATTTACCTGGAGTTTATAGTATCTCCTCAAATAAATTCTAACTACCATTTTTTTTACAATTTAAGACAAAGACTTTTTTGAGTCCGAAAGGAAGGAATCTTCATAAATTCATGTAGCACCTATTGACAAACATGATTCATAAAAATGTTGTAGGAAGGGACACTTACGGTGAAAATAACAATACAATAGGAGACTAAAGAGAGAAACAACGTTCAGGAGAGTTGGATCTTCGATCACGTAAAATTTTTTAGAAAATACAAATAACGTTATGTTTAAATGTCTCAAAAATTCGATAGGTTACTTTGTCTAATGAGCTTTATAGGCACACACTCTTTCACCTTTGTGACTGTAAAGTCTGTGACTCAAGAACGACCAAAACGAGTTACCCAATCTCCCTTCACCCTTTACCTGACAAAAGATCTTTTAAAAGTTTCTATTTTCCGAGCCGATTATCGCAGCCCACTCACAAGGATCATAATCTTTGGTGTCTAATATAAAGGATTTTTAAGACCGTTAATCAATAGAAACCTGATAATTGGTTTAAAGAGTCGTAAAGGAATTCTTGACGGGTAGTTATATGACGGAATTAGGTTCTAGTCTTTCCTATTGTAATGTTCTACTATACCGACTTCCGGTTAAATATAAGAAAAACACAAGAATTTTGATGTCTACGTGTGGACAAATTCCTTGATTCTTCCATCAATTTAAGATTTATGAGATGTCTACGTATCTCATAGAGACCTTTTTGCAGAACATTTGTAACTGATCATAGTAGAGTGTAGGAAGGGTCAGTGTGACGTAAAAGTGTTCAAATACGTGTAGACGTCCGACAATTAGTACTCGAACCAACATTAGACCCTCCTAAGTTCGGAGTCAGTCTTAGTTACTAGAAAACATTCAAATTACATAAATAGCACTTCAAATTTCTGTTCCTGGTAGAACGAGAATAATACGAGGGTTATCGTTTATCATATTTGTGACCTACAAATTATTTAGGTATGACTTAACTTTACTGAAGTCGACTTAAATTCTTACATACGTTATTTGAAGAAATAAATAGTATTTGTACTTGCAATAATCAAGGGTTAAAAAATTGTGTATAAAAGAAGTCACAAAGAGTCTACAGATGACATAGATAAACAGAATTCAAGCCAAAGGACCCTCCTCCCAGCACATGTCCTTCAAACACTTTTCTCGGAAGTTCTCGTTGTCGTCTCTCACTTCAATCTCACCTCTCTTCATCAACTAGACGTTGCGGTAATGTTACTTCTGGAGTAACCTATGGTGACCCCTAAGACCTCGACTAGGGGTCGGAACAGAGGGGAGTTCCGTTCTCTGAACCGAAAATATGGTCAAGTAACTGGGTAGAACCTACGTCAGACGGAGGTCTTCTCCCCGGTACTGGAACCCACTCACTCGTAAGAAGTTCTCGTTATGACCCTCTCTGAGTCGATTCTCCACAGTCGGGGTCGTAATGGTCATCGATCTCCTTACTCTTAAAGTCAGGTCTTACCCCCAATCACATCATATTAGGTGGTAGGTGATGTGACGAAAATAAAATTAGGAAACGTTGGACTAAAGAAATGAGTCATGAGTCGAAACATTTTTTTTTTTTTTTTTTAAGTTAGAAGTAACTACTAAAAGAAAAAGTTGTCAGTCGTAAAGATTCAGATATTTTCACTGGTTGATCTAGAACTTTTTAAGAGGAGGGAACGAAAGGTGTGATTTACTTAAAAGAAGGATGGGACTAACGATTGAACAAGAGAACGAGAAACATTATAAAGACAGTCTTTTAAGTAGTGGAATGACAGAGTCAAGAATTCTCATGTACATCTCATGTAGTTTAGTCATAGAGGTTAAACAGGTGTAGAAGTTCACTAAGAAAATAGGGGTTTGTATAAAATGAACTTACAAAAAGAGGTAATAAAGTTTCATTTGTGATTCTGTCAAATTTTTATCGTTTGGTTACAATAAAATCTTCATTTTTACTTACAAGAAAAGAATGATAATGACAATCACAATGAACTACAATATTAACAATGAACTATAATATTTACGAAAACAGAAAAGGGGTATTTCTGTCAAGAAAGAGAATTATAGAAATAAATGAGGTTACCTGGGAACTAGGGGACATATTGATTAGAGTGTGAGTTTAAATAAAACTAAAGAAAGGGAGAATAGGTCATTGGTCGGGAACCTATAATTAAGAAACAAACATTAATCAGAGAAGAAACGACGTAAGGTAAACAGGTGTTCTACAACATTTAATGACATTATATGAGACTTCACCAGAAGAAAAGAATTTGGAAACGTCGAAAACTCTTAAGACACATAAGTTTGGGATTAAACCCTTTAATTAGAAGGATGTTGTGTTGAAGTCACATTAGAAATGACAGTTTTTCGAAGGTATGACAAGGTTTCGGTTCGTTTGTGTTAAGATTCAGAAACCGGATTACGAGTCCCGAAAGTTTTTTGTAAAATTTTAAACAAAATACTTAGTCATGACTCGTCGTCGGTGTACTACCCTCGAGAAGATCCGTGACCTCGGGTCGTTGTAAATACATTATACTTAATGTAGTTAACTTCTCTACATTTGGTTTATTTAATTATTTTAATATGTCATAAACATCACTCTTCATGATTCCTTCTTTCTATTTCGTCGTTTTCCCCATAATTCATAACTCTACATCCCTATACTAAAATATTTCGTGTTTTAACCGACTTTACCATTGATGACTCATTACAGGACTGTTTCTCATACACAGTATATCTATAGAAGTCCCCTGTTGTTAACGGTCCTAGGAGTACTTCCTGGAATAGAAGTACAATAAGTTTTTTTTCTTTTCTTCTTCTTTTTCTTACTATACCCTCTTTTTACTCACTCCCGTATTCATGATTCTATATTCCAGTCTCCCTACGAACTAGTCATCCTGAAACACCAAGTAACATTTCTTAAATCTAAAATGAGATCATTCTTCTTTCAGTAACTTTCTAAAACTCGTCTTAACATTGTACTAGACTGAAAGTAAAATTTTCGATGAAACGACTCTTTCGTGACTTTTCACCTTCACACTCCACCCTCCGATACCCTTGGGTCCTTTCTCTAGTACCATCGACCTTATTCCTATCGTCAACATTTCCTCTACTCTTCACCATTGTAACATTTCCTCTACTCTTCACCATTGTAAGACTCAAGTAAAATTTCCATCTGGGTTGTTCTAAATGACTATCTAAAGTCAGGTAGTCATACCGTTACTCGCCTTCACCTTTAGTTAAGGGACGTGTTGATATTCTTATCTCGATATTAAATTGCTTTACTTCTTAGGACGTTTCCTTTTCCACCACCATTACCCTCCATTCAGAAGGGACCATCGAGTCGACCATTTCTTAGGCGGACGTCACGTCCTCTGGACCCAAGTAAGGATCTAACCCTTCTAGCAGACCTCTGCTCTATCCGATGGGTGAGGTCATAATAACCCGAAGGGACCACCGAGTCGACCATTTGTTAGAAGGGCGTTACACACTCTGGACCTGAGCTAGGGACCCAACCTTTTAGGGACCTCTTCCCTTTCATAAGAAGTCATAAGACCGGACCTCTTATGTTACCTGACACATCAGGTACCCGAGTGTTTCTCAGTCTGTGCTGAACCGTTGATTTGTCGTTAGTTTATACAGGGGTTTACGAAGACGATAGAGAAAATGGAGGGTAACAAATGTCAATGTCACTTTCAGAGGGTCAGAAAACACTGGGGTGCCTGACGTTGGACGTTCCGAGGAGACAAGTACCCTAAAGGGTCCGTTCTTATGACCTCACCCAACGGTAAAGGATGATGTTCCCTAGATAGAAGGGGTGGGTCCCTAATTTGGGAGCAGAGGACGTAACGTTCACCTAAATGGGGACCCGGTGTTTCCTTAGGGTAAGTTAAAATATACGAAATAATTTATATATCCTTCACTATCGTTCATCTGTCGATTATTGACTTACACTTTAAGTCCCTTCATCTTCTACCTTTAAATAAACCCTCTATAGGTAAATATCGTATCTTTCGATACATTGACTTTAATATCATGAAGACTTTATACATATCCTTTAGTAAATTTTTTAAATTTTTCTCGTAGGTTTTTTCTTCTTATTCCTAGCATGTACGAATCTCAGTACCTTCGGTTCACTACTTAAACAAAGTCTCCTTTCTCACTAGTCCGACTACTCTCCAGTTCATTTTACTTCTGATATTTGACTAATAAAGTAAATATGACACCTATAGGGACCTCCGGTAATTACTGGTTGAGTTAGAAAAAAGGTTTGTTGACAAAACATTCGTAAATTTTATCAAGGAAAAGTCAGGTTAAACGTATGAGTTACAGGATACTTTTACTACATAAACGAACGTTAAAAAAAACATATGAGAATCCACATGTAAGAGGTTAATTTTATCAACTTAAAGACGAACAAGTTTTCGACAGGTACAAATTTTAAGATTAAAATAGTAGGTAATTGGTAAGAGAGTCGTATTAAATATAAGGTACAAATCCTGTTGTCTTCCGAACGATAGTGAAAGTCTTAGTATATAACTAGTTAATAGTATATTTTATAACGAACTACCTCATATCTAAATGTTTCAATCGTTTGAAGTTCTTATATTTATATCCTAAGGACGTACGAAGACTAGAGCCTAAAGAAAAAAAAAACCGATTCGAACGTAAATTTAGTCTTTTGGATAAGGTAAAGCTTAAACATTTAAATTTCTTCAACTTTGAGAGTAAAAATATCGAGTTCGGAACAGAAGAAACTTGAAATGGTAATGATCACTCAGAAAAACATATGTTTTTTTTTATGAGGAGAAATAAAACAACCAGGACATTTACAAATTTTTATCTACCAATAGTACAAGGAGGTTGGTTAGGTGTCGGGGTAGTAAGAAAGGAAAACGTCTGATTTGTAAGGTCAAAAAAGATTTGTAAGGAATACACTGTGGTACAGATCGGGAAAATGATAGAACCAACGGGATACATAATCCAGGTTAAACAGTTACAGACAAAAGATCCTACCGTTTATTTTGACTTGGGTCGTGAGAGCCCACGAAGGGTAGACACACGTTACGTCACTCTTAGAAGTGGAGTCATAAGGTTAGTGATTTAACCGACTCAATTAGAATCTGATGATATCTACCAATGATATATCATCATTAATAGTGATTATCATTCTATTTAGAATCTGATGGAATTGGTTGAATGATAACCTATAAAGGTGACTGTATATCAGTTGATCGTATTTCTTATGTAAGGTTATGTCTATCTTCATTTAAAAATTAGTATTAACCTACTTCAATGTGAACATACGTACTAATTTAAAGGAAAATAAGGTAGAAATGAGGTAGAAATTATTGTCGATAATCGATAAACGTTTAAGTGGTTTTATTCTTGTGACTTTTGTAATATTTAACTTTATTCAACTTACTATATACTTTAATTAGTAAAATTCCAGTATTTTGTATTCCAGTATATTTTTGTTAAAGAATTTTTCCTATCATTTTTATAAATCTATATTTCTATGCTATAGTGACAAATCTAAGTCTATTTTTTAAATCTACTATGTCTCTCTTCTCCACCTGTAATTTTATACGTTTTAAAAATTAAACTTACTTACCTCTCAATGTATAATCATAGATATTTATAGAAATTTTACTCAAACTACAAGGATTTGATGTTTGATTATTATTAGTAGTAGGTTAAGATCTTTAAATGATTATTAGTAAATTACTAATTTTAGTAATTTACTAATAATCATTTATTACATGTGAATCTTACTTATTTAATATCGTATTATTTCGATGGTTTTTTAAGACTTGTTTCCTGAACATACGTTTTATATATTTATTGAGAGTTTAAAATATTATTCTTTTGTAAGGTTGATTTTTTGATCGTTTTCTAAAATTGTCTGGAAAACGGTTTCTTATATATGGTTACTGTTTGTGTAGTTGTGTAGTTTACCACGACTAAGTAATCAAATAGTGTTTTTACTTTCATTCTTTGTTCTATAGTTTGTATGGATAATCTTACCGATTCTATTTTATATATTTTCGACTTTTGGTTTACGACCCTTTTTTTACGTCTTGACCTTGTGGGTATGTTACTACACGTATTTCGTTTTGTCATATTTTTGAAACTTTTTATTTTAACATCTCGAATACAGGTGTATTTTTGTATGCGTTTCTACTTGTATCCAAATGGTACAAAAAGGACGACAACAAGTCAATGATTCAGTACAGACTGAGAAACGTTGGAGTACCTGACGTCATACGGTCCGAGGGGACAGGAGTCATAGAGGGTCTCAAACAAGTTTAAGTACAGGTACCGGAGTCAATACGGTAGGTTGGTAGAGTAGATACGTTAGGTCGCTAAAACCGGTATCCATTAATAGATTGACTAAACTTTGAATACAGGTGAGTTTTCAGACGTGTGTGTACAAATGTCGTCGAAATAAGTTTTCGACTTTCGTTACTTTTACAGGAAGTCGCGACGATTCAGTGAAGTCAACACAGGCTGAGACACGTTGGTATACCTGATATCAGGGGACCCTGGGAGACAGGTACCCTAAGAAGTCTGTTCCTATGACCTCACTCAACGGTACGGAAAGAGGTCCCCTAGAGGGGTTGGGTCCCGAGCTTGGACCCAGAGGACGTAACGTCCATCTAAGAAATGATAGACTCTGTGATCCCTCGGGGTTCAGAAAGTCGTCTACTTAGATGTTGGTGTGGTACTTTGTAAGTATGTTACCTTACTATAAGTCACTGTTTTTACATACCTGAGCACAGAGAATGTTAAAACCAAAGGAGCCATATATCCAACTCGTCACCTTAAAGATCCAGTATACCGTCAAGACAAGGATCAAAAAATACCTTAGAGGTGTGACAAGAGGTGTCACTGACATGGTCAAACGTAAGGGTGGTTGTCATATTCTCCCAAGGGAAAGAGGTGTGGGAGAGGTCGGAAATAACAAATATCCGAAAAATTACTACCGGTAAGACTACTTATACTCTAATTATAAAATAATACCAAAACTAAACATAAAGAGAATATTACTCACTACAACTCGTAGAAAAGTACACAAATAATCGGTAGATGGACAGAAGTAGCCTCTTTACAGACAAAGTCAGAAAACGGGTGAAAAACTAACCCAACAAGTAAAAAAACCATAACTCGATGTACTCAACGAACATATAAGACCTCTAATTAAGAAACACTCAACAAAGTAAACGATAATAAAAGAGGGTAAGACTCCCAACAGAAGAGTGAAATGAATATTAAAGAAAACAACACGTGTTCGTAAATTTAAATTAATCCAAGGTAAACAAATAAAAACGAAATAAAGGTAATGAGACCCTCCACCCAGAACGACATTAAATACAGTTTCGTACAAGACGGATAGAAAAGGAGATTCTCAAAGTATCAAAGACCGGAATGTAAATTTAGAAATTAGGTAAAACTCAAATAATGACACATACCATAATCTTTCACAAGATCAAAGATCAACTGGCCAAAAGGGTTGTGGTGAACAACTTATCTAACAAATAAGATGTAACATATAAAAAAGGAGGAAACAGGTATCCACCTACCTAAATAGAGACCTGAAAGATAAAACAAGATAACGAGACATAAAGACAGAAAACGTTCATAGTATGATAGAACTACTGACATTGAAACAACATATTAGAATTCTCCAACTAAGGAGGTCAAGGCAAGAAGAAAGAGTGCCAACGAAACTGATGAGACCCAGAAAACGTAAAGGTATGTTTGACACTTCAATAAACAACATCAAGACACTTTTTATGGTAACTATCAAACTATTCCTAAAAACTTAGATATCTAACGAAAGCTACGATATGAGTAAAAGTGTTATAAGAAAGAAGGGTAGGTTCTCGTACCATATAAAGAGATCGATAAATACAGTAGAAACTACAGAAAGTAGTCACAAGATATCAAAAGAAAAGAAACATCGTGATAAATGTTATCGATCCTGTACCTTCGTTGGATTTACAGGTAACCATCCACTTACCTATTCTTTTAACGCCATGTATGTGTGTTACCTTATGATGAGTCGATATTTTTCCTTGTGTAAACTCAGTCAAGATTACTCCACCTAATTGGATCTCGAATAATATGTCTTACTTCATTCAGTCTTTCTTTTTCTGTGTATGACATATAATTGTGTATATATACCTTAGATCTTCCTACCTTGACTACTAAGGTGTACGTCGTTTCCTCTACATCTGTATTTCTTGTCCAAAGACCTGAGTTACCCTCTTATTTTCTCACCCTACTAAACTCTCTTATCGGACATGTAATATACATCTAACCTACTGGTCACGTTCAACTTATATACTTTGTCCCGTGGTCCTGTTGGACCTCACTACCCGACCTTCTTTTCACCCTTCACCTAAGTCCTACCCCCACTATGTACATACGGACACCAGCTAAGTACAACTACAGACCGTCTTCTGTAGTGTTATAACACTTCATCAATAGGAGGTTAATTTTATTTACTTATTTTAAATCTTTGTTTTGTTTACATACCTGAGTGTTTGGTCCGTTTTGTACCTACTTAAAATTTGACTTCAACGATTTACTTTTCTCAGTCAGGTTTTTACAATAGACAAGATGAGAAGGTAAATAAGTTAAAAGACCCCACTATTTCGTTTAGATATCTCAGACATTTGTCTTTTCACAAACTGTGTCTAAACTCTTTATCGTTTACCTACTTCGTGTCTACTAAAACATTCCACCACTTTAATAAAAAGCGGTTTAATAAACAAATAACGACATTACTCCATGTGTGCTGTGACGTGAAAAGTCACGGGTATCTTAACATGTTGTGTTTTGTAGTTTGAATTACATACGTTCGAAAATTTTTTAGGTTAGTAAATCCTGTAGTTTCCTATAGTTATAGCTGATGTCTTACCTTATTTTCTGAGATTGTTATGACGATTGTATATTGGAGTAACCTTCCACACCCCCCTTTCATCGGCTAGAAACCTCTCCTCACCTCTAACAGTCCGATTTCCGTTTTCCTTGACATGTTTTTAGACATAGGGTGAACTATTTCAACAAAGGGTGTCCGTATGTTTAATTGTCAAATCATTGGTGGTACTGATATACCTTGAATGGTTCATTCCTTTATTTGCCTCTCACCACCTTCGGTATAAAAGAGTGATACCCTTACCCTTCCATGTCTATTTGGTCCGATCTTACTAGGTATACCGATACATCCTACTATCATCCTCTGTAGTATTACTTGATGCAAATCATATTATTGTTTCTATTAATTTCTCTCTTCCTAAATATCTGACATTTATGTCCTTAATCATACATGTGTATGAATCTAGAGGAACGAGACAGTCGACTCGCCTGGACACTCGTTCATCAAGTGGGTCGTGGGTGTAAAGTCAAAGTTTATGGTAAAAGGTTAATTTCCTTCATCCGAAGGAACCTCTTTGTGGACTTTGATTTGACCCCTGTCCCTCATATGTTTTCCTTGGTCTTTGTAAAACAACGTTTTTTTCCGTTCTTTAATGGCTCCCTTTTTTCCATGTTTAGGTTGTTCCCCTCAATACAATTTCCTTATGTGCTTGGTTGACTCTCTCGAACCGACTTCACTTTCACTTTCAATGAGTCAGCACAGGCTGAGTAACGCTGGTGTACCCGATGTACATCAGGTACCTCAAGAGGTCCGGTCTTGTACCCCCACCCAACGGTACTGGAGGAGGTCCCCTAGAAGGGTTGGGTCCTAGTTTGGGTCCAGAGGGTGTAGCATCCGACTAAGAAATGGCCGACTCGGTGGTCCCTTCGGATAGGGAAGAGGATATCTAGAAGGGTTGGGTCCTTAGTTTGGTCCCAGAGGAGGTAACACTCACCTACGAAATGGTCGACTCAATAGTCCCTTCGGGGTATTACCGATTTTGACCTTGTGATATTTTTATAAGTATTCAAGTATAACTATATTTATTTATTTTCTTACCCCCTTTTACCCGTTTAAACATTGTCTTTTTTTTACAGATTTATTAAATACATCTAGAAGGGAAAATTTCTCCGATTCGTACTGAGGGATTGGAGAATTACACTCAACACGTGTCACTGAAGATAGGTTTCTCATGTCGTACCGTTCACTCTTTTTTCTATTTAAAATATCATTTCTTTAAGTTGTTTGTGATGGGTTGGGTCTATCTACCAGTTACCACTACGGTACGATTATTAGACATATGAGAACTATACTATACTACTTTTTACTGTGAAATAGAGACATCAGAAGGAGGGGGTTTGGGGGTTTAAGAAGAGATTAGTACTCTTTTTGTCAACTGTTGGTCGTGACTTTCTCTAAGATATTTTATAGACTGGTCACGAATCGTTCTGACAGTTCCAATAGTTTTCGTTCCTTAGACTTTGGGACAGTGTCACATCTCCTCGGATTCCTTTGTACTGTTCATTTTAATTATACTATAAGACTTACTCTGGTACCCAGTCGTTTCCTATCATACATTTCTCGTTTCCTTCTCGACTCATGATCTCTTTTGTCACCACTACTCAATTAATAGGAAATCTCGAAGAAACCCGAAGGAACCACTGAGTCGACCATTTCTTAGGTGGACGTTACCCCTCCTGGACCCTAGTCAGGGACCCAACCCTTCTAGGGGACCTCTTCCCGTACCGTTGGGTGAGGTCTTAAGACCGGACCTCTTAGGGTACCTTACATATCCGGTACCCCAACGTTTCTCAGTATTTGAGTCTTGAAGATGCGAATACCAGTAATAACCACTGAAACCTTAATGAAACGGTAACGTCCCTCACCTCCTACTATAATCCTTGACGTTCAGTAAGGAGTGGTCGTTTAAAAATTATCTACTCAAAGTCTTTTAGTTTGATCAGAAATTACATCACACTTATATGGTTTATATGGAGTCAATATTCCTCTCTCCTGTCTACTTTTGAAAAGGTAGCAAGTAGAGTTGAGTGACACGATCGTACTAATTTTCAGTTTTATATGGAAGTTCAATATGAGTTATTGAACTTATAATATCTTCCGATATTGAATTTACACCTTCCGGTGTAAGAGTTCTAAAGTGTTCTCTTCGAATTATAAAATACTCAAATAACTTTACATTGTCTCTAATTCTAAAAGAAAAAGATAGATACACTTTTAGACAGGATTAGTTTAGACAAGATCATTAAAACCACCTCTCCCCTTTTTTAAAGATAAAGTGTTGACATCTTTTTAAATTTCAATAAAGTTTTCAAGATCTACTAAATGTATGATAATATACCATGTTATAAACTTTTTGTAATTTGTCTTCGTTTCCTAGGACTTTTCCATTAATCAAAAGAGGATTAATGATAACTTTAAAGACCTAAGGTATTAGTAGAGGTATCGGTTTATCATCTTCGAGGACTAAGTGAGATACCAGGTAGGGGTTCCGGAGTACTGTTCTTTTATGTGGTCAGATAAAACAAATTTTATAACATAAGTACGTACGATTAGTTCTGAAGTAAATGTCCTGAGAAGGTTCAGTTTTGATTAGAACGTATACAAAAAGTTTAGTTTTTCACATATAGAAACAGATCCTGTAAAATCAAACCGAAAGTGACACTTATTGTCTTCACCATAAGGTTATTACCGTACACCAGGATTTTACTCTTGGTAACGGTCCTCGTTCGTCTCTCGAGTTATTACGTCAACCTCTTTTACACCGAAGAGAGGTTGATCGTTTAAAGGAAATTTGTATAAGAGAGTCTCGTATAATTTGTCTTGATCTTACAGACCAATTACAAAGTCAGTCAAGTCAAGTCAGCGAGTCAGGACAGGCCGAGAAACGCTGGGGTACTTAGCGCCGTACGGTCCGGAGGGACAGGTAGTGGTTGAGGGTCTCAAGTGCGTCTGAGTGCAGGTAGCTCAGGCACTACGGTAGGTCGGTAGAGTAGGAGACAGCAGGGAAAGAGGAGGAAGGGGGTTAGGGAGGGTCGTAGTCTTAGAAAAGGTTACTCAGTTGGGAAACGTACTCCACCGGTTTCATGACCTCAAAGTTGAAGTCGTAGTAAGGAAGGTTTCTTTAGGGTCCCGACTAGAGGAAGTCTCACCTGACCAACCTAGAGGAACGTCAGGTTCCCTGAGAGTTCTCAGAAGAGGTTGTGGTGTCAAGTTTTCGTAGTTAAGAAGCCACGAGTCGGAAGAAGTGTCAGGTTGAGAGTGTAGGTATGTACTGATGACCTTTTTGGTATCGGAACTGATCTGCCTGGAAACAACCGTTTCATTACAGAGACGAAAAGTTATACGATAGATCCAACTAGTGTTGAAAAAGTGGAATATTCTAGAGTGTACATCAGAAGTCTAACACATGGTATCATGTAGGTATTATTTAGGTGACCTCCAAAACTAGAACTCTAAGTATGAAAACTGGTAGTGAGTTTTTCAGAGTGAACTAAAGTAAATATTCTAGTCAGACTCTGTCGAGGTGAAGATCTACCGAGTTTCTCCACCACCATCACAAATCAGTGACTCAACACGGACTGAGAAAACCTGGGGTACCTGACATCGGGTGGTCCGAGGAGACAGTTACCCTAAAGGGTCCCTTCTTATAACCTCACCCATCCGTGACGAAGAGGTCCTCTAGAAGGGCTAGGTCCCGAATTTGGGGACAGAGGAACGGGACATCCGTCTAAAAATGGTGACTCGGTGGATCCTTCGGGAGTGTCGTCCACTTCGACAAAGTTAAATTTTTGGTTCTTCGTCGTCACACACACTGTTCTTAGAGGACGAGTCTCGGAACCCTTTACATTATGAAGTACGATACTAACAATCAACAGTCTGTTTATGGACTTTGGAAAAGTTTAGACTAAGTAGAGACCATTAAAATCAATTTAAATCTTTATAAAACACTTTATAGAGGTAGAACATCCGTACTCAGTATTTTATGATATTAGTCAGTTACATATAAAACCAAATCGACACTTAACAGTGGTGTTCTTTTATCTTTTAGGAAATTTATAAACGTTTATATGGGGGAAAAAATTGTAAAACAAAACATAACCCCATCTCTCTTTATTGTTACAACACTATCAAAGTCCATTTGTCACTTCCTTGAGTCGGTATTTGTATGATAAGAGGAGGTTTGAGAGGAGGGTAAGTTCGACAGTGTATTGTGACTCGTCTCAAGATACACGATATGTCATCCAGGAACAACTAATACGTAAAATTTATATCGTCACACATGTACAGATGGGGTTTGAGGGATTGATAGTGCAGGAGAGTTGGAAGGGGTGACTGTTGGTATCCAAGTAAGAGAATTCAGACACTCAGAGAAAGACAAAACATTCATTCAAGTAAACATATTAAAGAAAAATATAAGAGGTATGTTCCTTACAGTATGACCCACTTCGTTCAGTCTCTTCTTCTTTATAGTATTTATATAGATAAAGTTACATCATCATTATTATAAGACGGATCGAAGGGTTCCATTCCTTTTTTTAGTGTAAAGAAAGGTTTAGTTAACAAGTATTGGAAAAAAGGGGACTAGAAATTCACTTTAATCTATGTCTTAGAAGTATGGTCAATCATACTTGAAATCTATTCCCAGACTAGAGTAACCCCAAAATAGGTTTGGATGTTTAGAAACCTTTAAATATGTAGTGGTGAAATTGAACTTAACCCTGAATGTCGGTCCTTGTTGTCTCTTCTTCTCGGTTCACTTAATATTATGGATTATCAATGACGTGACCCTTCTTGACCAACTTTTCGACCCGGATCTCGGTCTGTTGAAAATCCATGAGTGTGATATGTGTGTTTAGTACCAGGTGTAAAAGTCGTGTCCAACATCATCATAGGGTGTCTCGAATGTCTGTTGAGGGGGTTTCATGATTTAGCACCAACCGAATAGAAATTAATTTTCTATTCTTTGAACTGTCTTTAGTGAGACAATGTAGACAGTTAAGAGTATGATAAAACCCTTTCGGACATAACCACTAACAATTGAGACGTTCCAGGTTACCATACGGGTTCTTTCCAAGTATAATTGTGTAGGAAAGGTCGACTTTGGTAAAATGATCGTTATTCGTCAATAAATATAAACTTCGAAGACCAAAAGTCATATTTATAAGAAAACACCTGTCTCTATAATCCATTCATAATGTGTTAACGTTAAACCTTATAACATCCGTTTATTTGAATATTTATTTCTTTTATAACGTATTTACTAAACGTATCTCTGTGTTACTATATCAATCTACACTTCATGTAAAGGGGTAACTTGACTGGAGTGGTAATGGAAAACAACGACAACAAAAATCAGTGATTCAACACAGACTGAGAAAACACTGGGGTATCCGATATCAGGTGGTCCGAAAGGACACATACCGTAAAGGGTTCGTTGATATGACCTCAGACAAACAAATTTCACTTTTTTTTTTTGGTAACAATATAAATTAAAAAATTATTAGAACCTACCGTTCCGAAAATGTTCTTCTATGTTACCTTTGTTAAATTTTATCTGATGTTAAATAAAAAATTAAGACATGTTATTTTTACAGTATTTGTTTCGTTCTTAGGTTTAATACAAGTCCTTTATTATAAAAGTTGAGTACAATCCGTTTCAAGATAATAGGATTATAATTTTTTCACTTTCACCGAGTCAGTACAGGTTGAGACGCTGAAGTACCTGATAAATCAGGTACATTAAGAGGTCGAGTCTTATGACCTCACCCATCCGAAATGGAAGGGGTCCCCTAGAAGGGTTGGGTCCTTTGTTTGGGTTGAGAGGGTGTAACGCTCGTCTAAGAAATGGTCGACTCGGTGATCCTTCGAGTTATAAAAAAAAAAAAAATTTTTCCTACATATTAAGTTTTCATGTCAAAATCTTGTCATCTGAATACCTTTTCTTTTCTATGACTACTCGAAAGTATTAATTTCTTTAAGTATAGTCTTTGCGTTACGAGAAAAATAGATAGTGTAACTAATTTTAAGACATTTCCTTATCCTTATATTATCCGTAAGTATGATGGAATCAGTTACCATTTTAGAGACCACCTTCTATAAAACAGTTATGGGTTTGAACTTTATAAATTTTAAAAACTGGGTCCAAGAATAAGATTTTAATCAAGACACTGATACAAGGGGTCACGATGTGTTTTTCTATATAAAGTTATTTTTACTCTTCAAATTCTATTCTAATTAGTAGATATCTTTTGACTAATTTGGTTCCATGTAGGTATTTACCCAAAGATTCGATATCAAATTTTATTACAATATACATAATTTTACCTTTTACCGGTTTTATATAATATTTCACAATTCTCCATTCAACTCTTCTCATATATAACATTAATATATGGTATTAGGTTAGACATTGTAAAATTTTTCTGAGGAGGACGGAAGTCAGTCAAAAAACGTAGTCCACCGGTTTCGTAACCTCGAAGTTGAAGTCGTAGTCAGGAAGGTTACTTATAAGTCTTGACTAAAGGAAATCCTAACTGACCAAACTAGAGGACCGTCAGGTTCCCTGAGAGTTCTCAGAAGAGGTTGTGGTGTTAAGTTTTCGTAGTTAAGAACCCACGAGTCCAAAGAAATACCAGGTTGAGAGTGTAGGTATGTACTGATGACCTTTTTGGTGTCGAAACTTATCTACTTGGAAACAACTATTTCTTTACAGAGACGAAAAATTATACGACAGATCCAACCAGTATCTAAAAGAAGGTTCCTCGTTCGTAGAAAATTAAAGTACCGACGTCAGTGGTAGACATCACTAAAACCTCGGGTTCTTTTATTTCAGACAATGACAAAGGTAACAAAGGGGTAGAAACGGTACTTCATTACCCTGACCCACTGTACTAGAATCAAAAAACTTACAACTCAAAATTCGGTAAAAAAAGTGAGAGGAGAAAGTAAAAGTAGTTCTCCAGAAATCGAGGAGAAACTAAAGATGACATTACCACCACAGTAGACGTATAGACTCCACTGACTATAAATAGGGACGTTGAACTAAGGTCGAACACGTAGTAGATCGGACCGTAAAGTGTACTGCATGAGACGTATATTCAATTTGTTTATCCCACTCTTATATGTCGGAACTGTATGAGGAAAGAGTTAAACCTTGGTCAGACAACAAGGTACAGATCAAGATTGACAACAAAGAATTTGACATATGTCTAAAGAGTCCTCCGTCCATTCCACCATACTATCAGGGTAGAGAAATTCTTAAAAGGTGTCAAACAACACTAGGTGTGTCAGTTTTCGAAACCACGTCAGCTACTTCGTCTTTCTACAAAAAGACCCTGAGAGAACGAAAAAGCTACTAGGTCACCCACAACCGTCAAACTAGAGACCACAGACCAGAAAGGAGACGGAAAAGATTTAGATTGAACTTGTAGATATTCAAGAACCAAGTACATCACAACTTCGGATCGAACCTCTTAAAACTCGAAATGAAACGATCGCACACCCTACTCACGTTAACACACCATCAAACTTGTAAAAAACCGTAACGGAAAAAAACCTTGACCTTACTTTGGACTGGAAAAGGTCAGGACACCGGTGACGACTCAAAAAATTTAAACGACCATATAACTCACGTCGTGAAAGTGTCGTAGTAGAAAATCCTAAACTTTATCGAGTTGACCTTAAGGTAGTGGAAGTGATCGAGACAAGTCTCACTACGAAGGATTCCTGGTGAACTGAAGTGTAAGGTCCTACAGTCCGAGATCCACTCACCAGTGTGGTAGTACCAATAGACCCGGTACCTCTAGAAAAAACATATCTAGCAGACACATAAAAACAGTGGAGAAGTATAGAAGACTTTATAATCCAGGTATTATAAAGACATGAAATAACACGGGTAGAAACGTACTTTACAAGGGAAACATAGAGATTAAAAGAACTTCTCTAGAGATCAAAAAGGGTAAAATAACAAAAGGAGATAAAGAGACGTAACTAGTGAATCCTCCCGAAAGAATAGAGAGGAACGATAAGAAACCTTGAGACGTAAGTCTACCTATATAGAAAGGAAAAGAGGATATGTAAAACAAAGAGAAGAAAAGAGTCGATAAACATTCGGGAGGAGTCTTTTGGTAAAAAGGAAAAACGTAAAGAAAAAAGAACCCCTACCAAAACTAGTGACGGAGGACATGCTTCAGTACTTGTAGGTAGGTATCAAGAAGTCCGTGAGATAGATAGTCTAGATTAGGGAACTTAGATAGACAGTGAAGGTAACATATTAGGATTGCGTGAACTAAATCCAGTGTGGACTTACCAGATTACCAAAAGGGATGAAAGAAGTTAAATTCAGAATTAAAACGTTATTCCTCAAGTACTAGACTCGGTCTCAGTCGAGGACCAGAACAAAAAACTACTGACATACTCGAAGAGGTAGAAACCGACGTTTTTTAAATTAGTCAGACTAAAACCATCACTGGTAGACCACTACTCGAAGGAACCACCGTGTCTGTCATTACTTAGGTGGACGTTACGTCCACTGGACACAAGCTAGGGACCCAACCCTTATAGGGGACCTCCTCCCGTACCGTTGGGTGAGATCATAAGAACGGACCTCTTAGGGGTACCTGTCTCTACGGTGTCCGGGACGTGTCGTGTTGGTTTTAGTATTTGACAGTAACTTTATCTAGGAAAATTTTTTGACATTTCATTATAGTTTACTTATTTACGACTCATCCAAATGTGAAATTTTGTAAGAGGGATCAAAATAAAACAGTAATTCCCGGTAGAACCAAGTTTACAGAAAGTGTAATTTTTATGTTAGTAAAATTAACTGGTATTATTTTACTTATAACTATACACGTAAAGAGATTGGTACAGACAGTAGTATATCTGTACTAACTTGATCAAAATAATGTCCAATATATAACGTGAAAGTCTAATGGAATCCATTACCAAGGAATCATGGTAAAAACGTACCTTACCAGAACAACTACCCCTAGTCATGGATCAAATCGGGAGTTTACTGTGAAACGCTACAAAGAAATTTATTCACGAATATATATAAGAATTACTTGTAAAGTGTCATTTTTGATTCCATGTCATTTTACCTTTTGTTTTCAAACAATATATATACATTGTTGTCTCCTGATTTAGAAACACTATTTATTTATTTTATACTCCGCTTTCAGAAACATTTTACATTACTGAACTGACGGACGACCCTTTAAATAGAATACTTTTCACACTGTTGTCTTCATGACACGAATAAGTCATATATTAAATTGAATGAAAATGACTTATAAAGTATTATCAGTGACAACACATCCTTAACATTCTGTACATATAGTTATGTTCTCTAGATAATGTTATAAAGACAAATTTTATTCTTGTATCTTTATTATGGAAGACTTCTTTTAACAAAGAAAACCATTTATACTAGATAAGTGGAAAGTTATTTCTATTTTTGTAATTAACTTGATATAGATCTTGAAGATTAGTTATAGACAAACCTAAAGTCAATTTCTTTACTGATGTTCATTACTCCTGTTAATAGGACTTACTATATTTTCGTAAAATCTAAAAAGAGTCGTAAGTGTTATGTTTAGTTAAACAACTTGAGTCAAGATATGTTTTGTTAAACTATGGATTTCACAGAAAACTATTGAAAGATTGTAAAAGAGGTGAAACTTTATGAATTTGATCTACAAATAGTCGTTTAATAATCTATAAATTTTATAGATTATGAATTTTATCCAAATTTTGGATAAAGATCACGGATATTAATGTCTGTGATCTTCCATAATACGTTATATGTTTCGTAGTATGATACAATTTAGAAAAACTTAAAATTGAAATCTTATATCAAAAAGTTAAAGTAAAGAGAAAGAATTCATGTAATCTTGATTTACATGAACCATTATTATCCTACACGAGAATTTTCAAGAAACTCAAAAGACCTGGTAAGTGAATGTCTGTGTATCCTCAACTGAATTTTAAAATTGTGTCACCGGTTAGGTACATAGTAGGTCACAAGACCGAGACTGTTTGACGACCGTGTCTTTTGGTACTTCTAATTTCTTAAACCGGAAAGGTTCAGTCTGTAGTTCCCAACCCTTCGGTCAAGGAGGTGTATAATCTGTCGTTGTAATAAGTAACTTACGATGATACGGGGGACGTAGAGTAGGAATGTGGAAGGTATGTCTGAATAACGCCCCCAATTCACAGTATGCAGTTTCGACATATAACAGTGGGACGAATAAATTGAATATACGTCTCATGTAGTACTCTTTGCGACCTGACCTTCTTCGTGTTCGACCTTAGTTCTAACGGCCCTCTTTATAGTCATTGGAGTCTATACGTCTACTGTGGTGGGAATACCGTCTTTCACTTTTTGATTTCTCGGAGAACTACTTTCACTTTCTCCTCTCACTTTTTCAACCGAATTTCGAGTTGTAAGTCTTTTGATTCTAGTACCATAGACCAGGGTAGTGAAGTACCGTTTATCTACCCCTTTGTCACCTTTGTCACCGACTGAAATAAAACCCCCCCCGAGGTTTTAGTGACGTCTACCACTAACGTCGGTACTTTAATTTTCTGCAAATGAGGAACCTTTCTTTCAATACTGGTTGGATCTGTCGTATAAGTTTTCGTCTCTGTAATGAAACGGTTGTTTCCAGGTAGATCAGTTTAGAAGGGACCACCGAGTCTGTCATTTCGTAGACGGACGTTACGACCTTTGGGTCCAAGTTAGAGACCCAGTCGTTCTAGGGGACCTCTTCCTTTACCGTTAGGTGAGGTCGTGAGAACGGACCTTTTAGGGTACCTACCTCCTCGGACTATCCGATGTCAGGAACCCCAGCGTTTCTCAGCCTGTGCTGACTCGTTGAAGTGAAGTGTCAGTTCCGAAAACAAATAGGTCACCAGTACATACCTACACTCTCAACCTGACACTTCTTTCGACTCACGACTTCTTAACTACGAAAACTTGACACCACAACCTCTTCTGAGAACTCTCAGGGAACCTGACGTTCCTCTAGGTTGGTCAGGTAGGATTTCCTCTAGTCAGGACCCACAAGTAACCATCCTGACTACGACTTCGACTTTGAAGTCATGAAACCGGTGGACTACACTTCTCTTCTGAGACTACGACCCTTTCTAACTTCCGTCCTCCTCTTCCTTGTTGTCTCCTACTCTACCAACCTACCGTAGTGGCGGAACTACCTGTACTCAAACCCACCTGAGGTCCACAACCACTACCTGTCCCTCCGGACCGTACGACGCCAAGTACCACAGCGTTTCTCAGTCTGTGCTGACTTGTTGACTTGACTTGATTCACAGTATTTTCAGTGACTACTTTGTTAAGTGTGTCACAGACCGAAAGTCCGTCGTAAGATCTGTACCAACGGATGGTATTAAAATAATGTCTTTCCCTAAATTAGAAAGAACGTTAGTTAAAATTGATAAAATATACCGAGGTTTTAGGTAGAAATAAAGAAAAGAATATAGATAGTATCTTGAGAACCCGTATTTATATAACTTTACAAAAGTTTAATAAGATACAAGTCGGATATCACAGAGGAATCGTTACTCAGATTCAAAGAATGATATATCCCAATAAAAGAGAATCAAGGGGTACTAGGTGGTCTCACAGTGACAAATCTTATTGACTTAAGTTCAAGTTCTCTGTCAAGAGTAACTAATTATGAATAGTTTATGTTATACGGAGAGACTTACGAATGGAAAAAATATGTGACACAAAATTTCTGAACTTTGAAAGAAACACATTTACCCCGTTTTGGACTCTGTTACCTCACAGTCCAGTTATTTTACTACCCAAGAGCATAATATAGTCAGGGTTTTATGTGAAACGACGTGAAGTTTTTATTAGTATTTGGTCTCAGTTCCAGTACTACCATTTCTATAGTAGTGTCTTAACACTTGTAAACACAATGATCCTTACTTAAACATAGTTTCAGGATTGACCTCTAGTCTAGTAGTATAATTTTTAGTAAAGTTACAAATAAACTTTTACCTAACCTACAATTCTTTAGACTCAAGACCATGAGATCATGACTGGTCGACACACCAAAAGATGGACTAACTCTACAATGTAGATACTTTTCACTCCAAACCTGATTGACTTAAACTTCTAGAGCAAGTTTATTTCTAAAAGTCTAGGAAAACCAATCGTCTTGACAAGAGACTTACGAAATCGTTCGTAGATTTTACTAGATATCTAGACCTACTAACTTGGAGATGAAGTTTTTAAAGATTTATCTACTTCTTAGTGATAAACTGGGTTTCAATGGTTAATAGGTATCCGGTATTACAGTACTGATTTTTACTTAATAAGTCATTTGTGTTTCCTGAATGATTCCCGGTCTATGAGAAGATTCATGAAACGTACGTACGATTCAGTGAAGTCAACACAGGTTGAGACACATTAGGATACTAATGTGTCTGAGGAGACAGGTACCTTAAGATATCCGTTCTTATGACCTCACCCAATGGTATAGGAGGAGGTCCCCTAGAAGGGTTGGATCCCTAGCTTGGGTGGAGAGAATACAGAGGACGTAACCGTTCGTCCAAGAAATGTTGACCGTGGTGGATCCTTTGGGAGATTAATGAAATAATAAGAATTGAATAACTTAGAGGTATTGTTGAGATACTTTAGTCATAATGATATTAGGAGTAAAATATCCACTCTTCTGACTCCATTCGTTGAGAGGGTTTTAGTGTGTTGGTCATTTGGTGTCTCACCTCTAAGTTTAATTCCGTCGCGGCAAGACTTATACAAGAGAGTTGGTGATACGTTTCATCAGAAGACTCCGAGTATTTCTTTGTCAAGGGGAAGAAAATCGATGACATAATTTGAGTTTAGGTGTAGATACCTAAAAGGAGTAATACTTTTAGAACGTAAAGGGTTTTTAAAACGTCACTGGAAGTCTGGTGATTCCATCTTTTAGTCTCTCTTTTCTGATATGTATGATACCTTTACTTCTGAAGTGGTTCCCTGTTTATAAAAGTCCAGTTTCAAAAACGTCCGTTTTGAATACTCTTAACAATCATTCAGTAAACCATATCGCTTTGATAAAAAAAAAAAAGCATTATACTGATCCATACCATTATAGTGTGAGAGTTTTGACACCGGTATATAAACTGGTGTACGATTAGTCAATCCTTACGGACCGAATAACTCTATTACTGAGTAAGTTCCTTCTAGTTAAAGTTTAATCATATTTACATATCGACAATTCCACTTTTCGTACCCTATCTTCTCCTTTTTTTACATTATTCAATTTAACGTAACTGATAAAACGACCCAAAAAAAGGATTACATAAATACTCTTACTTCTACATTCCTTAATTAAAAGAGGGTGTGTTTTGGTAAAAGTCGAAGGAAGTATATGTGCTAGTCTCCCTTTTATGTTCGCGACTGGAAGACGAGTACGGAAAAGATAAATATTTTAACGTTTATTGGAAGTTTGTTTGAACGGAAGTACAAAGGTTTTTATGATCAAAAAAAAATTAACAGTAGAAATAAAATTTTAAGTGAATATATCACCAAATGTCGAATTTGAATTTTCTGAAAAATTTTTTAAAATTAACCTCCGATTAATGAAATGTTATAACACCACCAAAAACGGTATGTAAGTGTACTTAGTCGGCACCCACATGTACACAAGCCATAGGACTGGGAGGGAAAGTGGAGGGAGGGGTAGGGTAGAGAGTCCCAGTAGGGTCACGTGGTCCGGACTGAAAGATATCCATAAAGGAAGTAAACTCTTATTCATTCCTAGTAACATCTCATAATTAAAGGTATAAATCGAACCTTGTGATCAAATACCATGTCAGATCATCCGTCGGACAACAAATTTTCACTGAGTCAGAGGGTTAGTACCCTCTTTAATATTTTCTTTTTATTGAAAACTTTCCTATTAGAATGTAATTCCATGGTGCGAATTAGAAGAAAGTTACTTACCTCTGAAACTTTTGACAGGGTTTTATCGTCTTCCTTCCCTCGATTTCCTGTCCTTCATTTTGGACACCAATATATACTCATGTCTCAGGGTCACCAAACTAAGTTTAGAACCGGTGAATACTCGACACACTGGGAATAATTGGGTGAATAAGAGTTATCGGGAGCCAGAGGAATAGACATTTTATCTCCACTCACGGTAATTACTTGATTTCTTATATTCAACGGGTAAGTCAGGGTCCCGTTAACAGTCTACATTCAGTAGGGAACTTTTCTTTCTTTCACGTTCTTACTCAATCAGAAAGTCAACGCAGACTGAGAAACGTTGGGGTACCTGACATCGGGTGGTCCGAGGAGACAAGTACCTTAAGAGGTCCCTTCTTATAAACTCACCCAACGGTAAAAGAGGAGGTCCTCTAAAATGTCTGGGTCCCTAACTTGGGTGTAGAGGAAGTGACCGTCCACTTAAGAAGTGGTGACGTGGTGGACCCTTCGGGATGTATTAATGTACATACGAATTTATGTAACTTACATTTGTCCGACATGTGATTATATAGTCGTTAAAATGGAAGTCCCTACCCTTATCCTTATTTAAATTCTCATATAATCGTTGTCTTATAATGAGTCGGTATTTTATTTTTTTTTTGTGTTTTATTACATTAAACGTCGTTGTACATACCTGGATCTTTAACAGTATGACTCACTTCATTCAGTTTCTGTTTATGTTACAACGAATATACACCTTAGAAATTGTATATGTGTGATGATACTTATTTCATCCATTGATTATGTCCCGGATGACATATCGTGTACCTTGAGACGAGTTTTGTGAGATTACTGGATATACCCTTTTCTTAGATTTTCTTCCACCTACATACATATATATGTATATGTATATATATATATTGACTAAGTGAAACGACATGTTGTCTTTAATATCTGTAAAGAGGTTTCTTCTGTATGCCTACCGATTGTTTGTGTACTTTTCTACGAGTTGTAGTGAGTAATAATCTCTTTACGTTTAGTTTTGGTGTTACTCCATGGTGAAGTGTGGTCAGTCTTACCGACGCTAGGTTTTTAGACGTTCGTTATTTACGACCTCTCCCACACCTCTTTTCCCTTGGGAGGATGTGACAACCACCCTTACGTTTGATCATGTCGGTGATACCTCTTGTCACACCTCTAAGGAATTTTTTAACGTTTATCTTGATGGAATACTGGGTCGTTAGGGTGACGACCCGTATGTGTGGCTCCTTTGGTCTTAACTTTCTCTGTGTACATGGGGTTACAAGTAGCGTCGTGACAAATATTATCGGTCCTGTACCTTTGTTGGATCTACAGGTAGTCGTCTACTTACCTATTCTTTCGTCACCATGTATATGTGTTACCTCATAATGAGTCGGCAATTTTTCTTAAGTAAACTTAGTCAAGACTACTCTACCTACTTTGACCTCGGTTAATATGTCTCACTTCATTCGGTCTTTCTTTTTGTGGTTATGTCATATGATTGTGTATATATACCTTAAATCCTTCTACCGTTACTGTTGGGACATGCGTTCTGTCCTTTTTTCTGTGTCTACACATATTGTGGGATAAAATTTAGTTAATATGAGATTACTATCAAAAAATTTTCGTTTTGGTTTATAAAATCTCATTTAATCCTGACTTAATAAACAAAGATTATACATGTACACGAATATTCTAAGTTTTTAAAGTTATTATTATGAATATACATAATGACATAATACTTTTTAGATACAGTTGTCTTTATTATACATCAAACCCTTTGTACTTGAACATTTCTATAAACAACCTAAAATAAAACCTTCAGAAGATCAGAAGTTATCCCTTCGGTTCCGAAACGGAGGAAAACTGAATAGTGTCCAAAATTCCTGATAGACCTTGACTCCTTATCATAACGACACTCCAGATTTTACATCGAATAATAGAACGGTGTCCGACCTTTTATTTTATATCAGTAGACTCTCCCGTTATTTCTCGTGATACCTTATTCGGCTGATCTGATCTCTGGGTCGAGGTGGGTTATATACAATTGACACACATAGATTTGTTCGATTTTGTGTAGAGACTTTAAGTTAACAGAGTAGACATTTTATTCTTATTAATGACAAAGTGTCATTAACCCTTTCTTCATGTAGTTCCGACATATAACAGTGGGACGAATAAATTGAATAAACGTCTCGTGTAGTACACTTTACGACCCGATCTACTTCATGTTCAGTCTTAGTTCTAAAGACCCTCTTTATAGTTGTTGGCGTGTATACGTCTACTGTGGTGGTAATACCGTCTTTCGTTTCTTCTTGCTTTTCGAAAGAAGTACTTCTACTTTTTCTCACTTTTTTGACCGAATTTTGAGTTGTAAGTTTTTTGATACTAGTATCGTAGACCAAGGTAGTAAAGCACCGTTTATCTACCCTTTTATTACCTTTGTCTCTGTCCGAAATAAAAACGTCCGAGGTTTTAGTGACAACTACCACTGACGTCGGTACTTTAATTTTCTACGAACGAGCAACCTTCTTTTCGTACTGTTTGGACCTGTCGTATAAATTTTTGTGTCTGTAACGGTTGTTTTCAGTCATATTAGTTTCGATTCAAAAAGGTCATCAGGACATACCTATACTCTCAACCTGGTATTTCTTCCGACTCGCGGTTACTTAACTACGAAAACTTAACACCACAACCTCTTCTGAGAACTCTTAGGGAACCTGACGTTCCTCTAGTTTGGTCAGTTGGGACTTCCTTTAGTTAGGACTTATAAGTGACCTTCCTGACTACGACTTCAGCTTCGAGATTATGAAACCGGTGGACTAAGTTTCTCGGTTGAGTAATCTTTTCTGTGACTCCGACCCTTTCTAACTTCCGTCCTCTTCCCCTACTGTCTTCTACTCTACTAACCTACCGTAGATGTTGGGTCACTTACACTCAAACTCCTTTGAGGTCCACTGCCACTTCCTGTCCCTTCGGACCGTACGACGTCAGGTACCCCAGAGTCAGTCTGTGCTGGCTCACTGTCTCGTTGTTGTTGAGATATTTCATTCTTATCACACTTTTATTTATTTTATAACAAATTTTTTACGAATGACGTTATGAGTCTTTAGTCCTACATAAGTTACTTACGGTCAATTATGAACAATAACTGTAACTCGGCGATTCAGTACAAGTTAAGAAAACGTTAACCCCGGGTGGTCCGAGGAGAGAGGTACCCTAAAGGGTCCGTTCTTATGACTTCATCCGACGGTAAAGGGAGAAGTCTCTTAGTAGGGATGGGTCCCTAGCCTGGCTACCGAGGTCGAACCGTCTACCTAAGAAATGGTGACTCGGTGACCTCGAACGAGTTTGAGTACAGGTAGGTCAACCACTACAGTAGGTTGGTAGAGTAAGAGACAGTAGGGACAGAGGGGGATGGAAGTTAAAAAGGGTCTTAATCTCAGATTATAAGATTACTCAGTCAACCGATGTCACTGTCCGAAATAAAACATTATAAATAAAGAAGGTTACTTATAAGTCCCAACTAAGGGAAATCCTAACTAACCAAATTAGAACGACAGGTTCCTGAGAGTTCTCAGAAGAGGTTGTGTTGTTAGACTTTCGTAGTCAAGAAACCGTGAGTCGGAAGAAATAGTAGGTTGAGAGTATTGGTGTGGACTGATGTAGGTGCGTACTGAAGGAGTAGATCCTTTTACTATTTAAATACATAAGACAACAAGTCCGGTTCTAGAAACCTTAGTAGGGAGAGAGAAGACAAAGATATTTTAGAATGTCGGGTCACCAGTAGTTCAAGTCAACTACGAAATAGAAGATTTATATACATAGAATGTGGATTGGAGAAGAGAAGGTTTACCAGACGAGGTGGTCGGAAAGGGACACTTAAAATTTTATCGGAGGATTTAGCTGAGGGACGAAAGTGGTAAGAGAAAAATTAGAGAAGAGAAAAAATATTGTCAGTAAGATTAACTTTATATTAACTACATTTTATAGTACGACCAATGACTTTATATTAACTACATTTTATAGTACGACCAATATATCGATTATCTTATATGATTTTCAACTGAAACAAAAGTTTAATCTTTTTTTATAAAAACTTTAAGTCAAGTCAGTGAGTTATCACAGGTTAAGAAACACTGGGGTACTTAACGTCGTGCGGTCCGGAGGGACAGGTAGTGGTTGAGGGTCTCAGACGGGTTTGGGTACAGGTATCTCAGCCACTACGGTAAGTCGGTAGAGTAGGAGACAGCAGGGGAAGAGGAGGACGGGAGTTAGAAAGGGTCGTAGTCCCAGTAAAGTTTACTCAGTCGAGAAGCGTAGTCTCCCGGTTTCATAACCTCAAAGTCGAAGTTGTAGTCACGATGGTTACTTATGGGTCCTGATTAGAGGAAATCCTACCTGACCGACCTAGAGGAACGTCAGGTTCCCTGAGAGTTCTCAGGATAGGTTGTGGAGTCAAGTTTTCGTAGTTAAGAAGTCGTGAGTTGAAAGAAGTGTCAGGTTGAGAGTGTAGGTATGTACTGGTGATCTTTTTGGTATCGGAACTGATCTACCTGGAAACAACCGTTTCATTACAGAGACGAAAACTTATACGACAGATCTAACCAGTATTGAAAGGAAGGTTCCTCATTCGTAGAAAATTGAGGTACCGACGTCAGTGGTAGACGTCACTAAAACCTCGGTTTTTTTATCATTTCAGTCGGTGACAAAGGTGACAAAGGGGTAGATAAACGGTACTTCGCTACCCTGACCTACGGTACTAGAGTCAAAAGACTTACAACTCGAAATTCGGTTGAGAAAATGAGAGGAGAAAGTGAAAGTAGTTCTTCGGGAAATGAAGAAGTGAAAGATGGTATTCCCACCACAGTAAACGTATAGATTCCAATAACTATAAAGAGGACCGTTAGAACTAAGGTCGAACACGAAGGAGGTCGGGTCGTAAAGAGTACTACATGAGACTTCAATTTATTCGTCCCACTGTTATATATCGGAACTGCATGAGGAAAAGGATAAACCTTGGTCAGACAACAAGGTACAGGTCAAGATTGATAACGAAGGACTGAACATATGTCCAAAGAGTTCTCCGTCTAGTCCACCAGACCATAAGGGTAGAGAAAGTCTTAAACGGTGTCAAATAACACTAGGTGTGTCAGTTCCGAAACCGTATCAGTTATTTCGTCTTTATCTACAAAAAGACCTTGAGAGAACGAAAAAGCTACTAGGTCGTCTACAACCGTTAAACTAGAGACCAAGGAGACGGAAAAGATTTTAGTCGAACTTGTAGACCTTCAAGTGTCAAGTGTATAACGATTTCGGACCGAACCTCTTAAAATTCATAATGAAGTGATCGCACACTCTACTCATTTACGTAAGATTATACTTTTTATAAAGACATTAAAAACTCTAAAGAAAATGTAGTTATTGAATCCTTTTATAAGAACCAGGAAAATTACATATCACAAGAGAAAGTAAGATATGACTCGTAAACGTAACTCTTTTGTACAAGAAAAATTGTAATATCTTTAATTTTATCTGTCTTTTCGTATACCCGAAGGGACCAACGAGTCTGTCATTTCTCAGACTGACGTTACACCTCTGGACCTAAACTAGAGACCCAAACCTTCTAGGGGACCTCTTCCCTTACCAATGGGTGAGGTCATAAGAACCATTCAATAATTGAACCTGTGTTGTCCTTTTTTACAATTTACATATTTTAACAAAAAGTAAACAATTTTTTATTTTACAGTACAATGAAAGTGCACATGTCATGTCCCTAAGTAAAGGAAAAGTCCAAGAAAGAGGAATGTTCAATAACGTTTTATAACTCATATCAGGAGACACGACATATCATCCAGGACCAACCAATAGATAAAATATATGATCATCACACATATACAAATAGGGATTGAGGATTAAATAAGGAGTCGGGGGAAGGGGGAAACCATTGGTATTTAAATAAAAGAGACAGACACTCAGAGAAAGACAAAACATTTATTTAAGTAAAAATAGAAAGAAACAAAAGTAAAGATTTCAGTAGTAAACCTTTTGAACAAACTTGTAACATGATCATCTGATACCGACGATGTTGTTTCATGATTTCTGACCTACCGAATTCTTGTCTTTGATTAAAAAAGTGTTAAAGTCTCCGACTTTCAGACCCTAGTTCCACAACGGTTCTAATAAATAAGACTTAGGAGAGAGGAACCAAATATCTATCAAGAAAGAAGTATATAGAAGTATAGTCGCGGACAGACGTGTAAAGACCCAGGTTTAAAGGAGGAGAGTATTCCTGTAACCAGTATACGAAAAATTAGATAAAAATTGGGTCATCGGTCTTAATAGAGTAATTTTATTTTGTGCCTAGGACAGGGAGGTGGTGAGTTTCGGAAAGGTACGGAAAAAATAAAGAGAGACTTACTTTCGATTCGGGAATGTGACAGATGTTTCTAGTCTCCTTAGTCGACGGGGGCGGTAAATGGGGGTAGGAGGTTACTCGGGGATTCTGTAAACTGTTACGAGTAAGAGGAAACACTGTGGTCGTGGTAGAACTACGGACAAACCTCCGGGAACGAAAACGACAAAGAAGAAGGACGCATGTGAAGTACGTCGGGGCAACGAGGGAGGAATAGTGTAGAGGAGAGTCTGAAAATGAGTTTACAGTGTAGGAGACACTCCTGCAGAGATTATTGGGACAGTTTTTAACGGTTGAGACGGTGATGTTGGTGGTGTGCGGAGGATAAACGGAAGGAACAAAACAAAGGAGGGAATCGTGACTAATGGTTGTAAAATTTAAAATAAATAATAACATAGATAAAAAAATTTTAAAAGGCGGAGTGTTGTGTAAGTGTGTTTGATGATCCTAACTTTGAAATCAGAAAAGGGGACGAAGACATGGAGATCCAGGATTTTGTTATAGTCTGTATATTACCCATGAAGTATTGATAAAAACTTATTTATTTCCAGAACAAGTTGTGATATATTGAGCATGGATCTTTCCTTTGGTGATAAACTCTCCGTTACTTATTTAAGGACAACTTATTAATAACACTAGGTAATAACTTACATACGACTTTTGTTTGTATCTTTACATTTCGGATTAAGTTTCTCGTTTTAGTTTTATCAGTCTTCATAACTAAAAGGTGTTTGGATTCAAAGTTCAAATTACTCTCATAATCTTTTTAAAGATAGTACACACTCGAGTCAAAATTAAATCATATCAGAGAATGGTAAACCTTTGTTTAACATTTACAAAATTTCCAGGTATATCGAAATTCAAACAGAAACGAATCAAAAAAAAAAAAAAAGTTGAAACATAAAATCTTACCTCATATCGGTTAATCGTTACAACGTTAGTAAAGTCCACCTGTCGTTTCCCTGAGTCGGTATATATATGTACATAGTCAAGATGGGTTTTAAGGTGAGAATAGGTCCGACAGTGAAACGAAATCCAAAATAAAGATAAATGTCCATTTAAAATAAAATGGTATAGTTATAATGTAAAGAATATTACTATAAAAATTACCTTTTTCTTTTTAGAGAAATATCGTATATATAAATTCCTTATCGAACTTTACTTACGTAAGACGGATTACTTTATTAAGACCCTTTAGATTACTCATACAGTTAAAGTTAATGAAGGTCAAACTCGACTTAGGATCTTTGCTCATTATTATATATTCGGATAAAAAAAGGGATTGTAGGAGAAGATGGTGGTAAAATCACGTGAAAGGTTGAACTTCATCTGTCTGTATCTTTTTGTGTGAGAAAATACTGTATTAACGGTTGAAAATCAAAAATCTCTACCCATTACTTATCTGATGAGAAGTTTTACTAAGGTTAGATTGTCTCATAAAATTCTGGGAGATTTATATAAGTACTGTTGACTTAGGAGAATCTATAATTCATGGGAGTGTGGTGTCCCTGTCTCTCCGTGGAGGTAAAATTTCATAAATTGTCCCTCAGTTTATAGTGTTTTGTTTACTCTCATAGTGAAAGTACCTAATCTATCAATATTACGTATGAGTCCATTTGAACTAAATGATGGAGTTCCGAGTACGGACTTTCGAAAATTTCCTCTGAGTATATAAATATTTTTTAGTTTTATGAGTCCTGTTCCTGTAGATTCACTACAAGAGGACTTGTGTCTCGGTTCAATGTGTTAATCTTTATATACTGAGGTACTGGTGTGTTAAAAGGTCCGACTTTTCTATGATGAGTATGAATTAGGTGAACAAGGGGAAGAACGATATATTTCTTGTTTAGACTAAAACTCTCAGGTGTATTTAATGAGAAACAACATAACAATATTACGAAAAGAATGAATGTTACAAGTATCTAATATCTTTAATAAGACACTACGTGTAAAATTCAGTACTTCCTTTAAAAGATCTTAGTTCGTCTCAGAACCTTTTTTAATGTTTATAGTCGTCTAAAAGAATATCGATATATGTAGATATTTTAATCTTCCACACAAAGTTACGAAAGTTGAAAATATTGTTTATCTTTAGAATTTAAAAATACATATAAATATTATACGTAACTTTTCACTTTCACATACAATTATGGAGTCAGTACAGACTAGGAAACACTAGGGTACCTGACATCGGACGGTCCGAGGAGACAGGTTCTTTAAGAAGTCCGTTCATATGACCTCACTCACTTTCATTTTCACTTTTGGCGAGTCAGCACAGGGTGAGAAACACTGGGGTAACTATATGTCAAGTACCTTAAGAGATCCGTCTTTATGACCTCACGCATCGGAAAGGGAAGAGGTCACCCAGAAGGGTTGGGTCCCTAGCTTGGGTCCAGAGGGAGTAATGTCCGTCTCAAAAACGGTATACTCGGTGTTCGTTTCAGTCTTATACGTGACTGGTGTAGATTAATAAAAAAGTGAACAACTAAGTTAGTAAGTTTTTTATAAATCCCAAATATAGGAAGGGTGGAGGTGGTAACTTAAAATTAACAAAACCTTCACTCTTTAATAAATATATGATTAAGTCATATACAAATAGTCGTTGGAGATGATCGTTCTAAATTTATATCTACGTAAAAGGTAAATTACCCTGACTGTTTTTTCTATAACAACGAAATTTATTGAGTGGGTTCACTTTGTGTAACTTAATCAATAATAATACCCTGATATTGAATGATAACTAAGATAACTAAAACACTATAATCTTCGAAGGGTAAGTTCCGCTCAAATAAATAAAGGTAGTCTTAAAAACGGATACTTGTAACCGTTTATATTCTGACGTGATTCAATAGGTATGAATGTCGTTATTTAAAGACCACGATATTCGTTTAAATTCGTACTTTATCAATATAACGAAAATGAAGAAATGTACAAATAGTAACGTCAAAGATGATCATTTTTGTCACGTTCCGATCATATTATATTTAAGTACTTACATTTAATATAATGAAAGACAGAAATTTTAAGGAGAGTTGTATACGTTTACGAAAGTATTTTACATATTCACATTGATCTAAATTTAACCGGGAAATGTGATTTTTGTTGTGTGGGAAGTGTTTCTTATATTTCAGGTAAAAAGGACTTAATGTAAAAAAGAAGTAAGAGAATTTCCTTTTTTTTTTCCGATAAAGATATTAATAGTCGAGACATTATACATAAAGTACATGTAATATGTTATGGTAGAACTTTATTCTGTCTCTCGGATCATCTTGACAGTCTAGTGTCCCCATTCAATCTTTTGGCCTTCTCACCTAGATCAAGACTTTAAGCACAGGTACGTGGTTGACCTTGGTCTTTAAGTGCCGGTCCCTTTGTGTAGACAAGAGTAAGGACATCCAGTCTCAAATAATATTTTCATAAGATGGGTTCCATCTGATTTTATGGTTTAGTTACTCCGACTCCATGGTTTTATTGTTTACCTCGTTTAATATTCTCTCAAAGTCTATATGTATCAAGGATCTCCTACCTACCACTTCTATGTCATAAAATCTGACGAAAAACGTATAGTGTAGATGTTACTTTGATACCAAAAATTTTTACATTATAAACTCCAAAACTGAATTTAAGTTTTTTATTACGGTTAATTAATTATCTAAGAATTGTTTTCGGACATTACACGTAATAGAAAGTCTCCACAATCTGTCAAAGACGAGTAACTTTAGAATATCAGAGAAACACACACATAATACGTATCGGTGGTTTTTTCATTGTTCATTATTGACGAACCCTCAGGATGATTATGACTACATTTTGTTGGTTTTTATATTTATGTGGAAATCCTTCGTTTGCACATAGAGTACCCCTAAAAAAAAAATTTAGTTGTGTTGTTTTACAAGGAAAAGAGGTATGGGACATAGTAAGATTTAAAGAGAAAGAGGGAGATTCTTGTGAAGTGGTATAAAACAATTAGAATTAACGATATTAAAAAAAGGACATAAACATGGGAAAGGAAAAAGAGGTGAGAGATAGTCACGACAGGACTAAATCCGAACAGAGGAAGTAGTTATTGGTGCCTTTCCAAACAAATAAATAAGTTGTTTTTACATACCTCGTGGACGGAGCAAACGTACACTAACACTACTTATCACTCACTCTACCTATGGCAAGACACCAGGACCTTGGACCTTTGAAGAGGGGTAGTGAGGGCGTTTTGTCGTCGTGGACGTCGAGATATGATTAAACTTCATCTTTATATTAACACGAGAGAGGGATGACTTTTACTAAATTACAGAACAATGAATCTTGTCCCCAGGGGTTAGGGACCTGGTGTTTCATCAAAACCAGGTACCGAATAATCCTTGACCAGGTGTGTTGTCCTCCATTCAGCCCCCAGTTTGTCGTTTCGAAGTAACGATAAATGTCGAAGAGGAGTAGTGAGTGTAATGACGACTAAGACGTAATACCAATCAACATATTAATAAAGTAATATATAGTGGTACATTATTATTATTTTTATTTTACATATTGTTTATATTGTTATTACGTGAACTCAAAAAGACTTTGGTAGGGGTGGGGTGGCGGGTCAGACACCCTTTTAACAGAAGGTGTTTTGGACAGAGACGACAGTTTTTCTGCCCCCTGGAGACTGGATCTCGTGATTGAAGTTTGGGTCAATTTACCTATTCTTTTGGGGAGACAGGAGTGACCAGGGACAGATCGAGGTATCGAAGTTCAAAGATCCGAGTCAGTAGTGAAGTCTGAACTGTGAGGTTGTTAAAGTTTGAGAGACACAAGGACGTTTGTGGCGTCTTTAAGGACGGAAAACGAATAAGTCAGAGTAAGACGACTTCCTATGAGTGGTGGACAAGAAGAGATGACTCGATTCGAGAGGGAGGAGGTTCTACAGAACGAATTTAAAGACCCTTCTATGAAACGAGGGTCCATAGGATGTACCCAACAATGAAAGAATATTAAATGGAGACACAAAACTTTTATGCAAATAAAGAGAATGACGAAACCCTCTAGCATTTTAGGAGTTTCTGTTCTTCTCGTAGAGTAGGTATACACAACGGGACTGGAGGTCGTGAATCTCCCGTGAGTTGGTCATAAATGACTTAGGTAATCTTAAACAACATACGAGAGGAAGTTTCTGACTAATGTATCGAAAACAGTTGAACTTGATTAACAAGATCTACTAACGTATAAAGAAAGTAGTTATGTCTTATGTGACGTTCTTTCGTTCCGTTGTTCGTTTCTTATGTTACAAAAATGAAAGTTCACAAATTTCTTTAGTTGTATTTACACGAACTAAAAGAATAGTAAACTCATATTCAGATGTGTAACCACTGAGTCCTCCATTTCCTTTGATAGACGTCAAGTCCTTTGGACCCAAACTAGCGACCTAACCCTTCTAGGGGACCTCTTCCTTTACCGTGGGGTGAGGTCCTAAGAACGGACCTCTCTTAGGGTACCTATCTCCTTGTCAGGTACCCCAACGTTTGTCAGTCTGTACCGACTCACTGATTGTATGTGTTTACATGTGTAAATAGAAAAGATGGACTTTCAACGTTGGAGTTCTTACCAAAAAAGTACAAAACCATATTAAAACTCCCTGTTTTCTGTTGAAATTACTTCTTGTGTCCTGAATTCTTGGATGGATGTAGGAGACTCCCGAAAGGAACATAGAGTCAACCATTCCTTAGACGGACGTCACGGTCTCTGGACCCAAGCTAGGGACCCAGCCCCTTCTAGGGGACCTCTTTCTTTACCGTTGGGGGAGGTCATATGAACGAACATTTTAGAGTACCTGTCTCCTCGGACCACCCGACGTCAGGTCCCCTAGGGTTTCTCAGTCCGTGTTGACTCTCTGATTGTGAATGAATGAATGAATGATCTAGGAGATGGGCAAAAAATCTTACTGATTTAATTATTTTTTATTTATTTACTTTGAAGTAGTACTAGATCGGACGAGGACTAGGGAGATTAATGTCAACTGGGAACTTTTGTGCCTCAAACCCCCCTGGATTAGGGTGTATATTGAATATCAGTCGAGAGGTATAGACGTCAAGAAGACATAGGTGTCAAGACGTAGGTGTCTAAGTCGGTTGGTATCTAGTACTTAGTGACTTTATGAATGTTGACTTTTTTAAGGTATATATTCACCTGAACGGGTCAAGTTTGAGTCCAACAAGTCCCCGGGTGACATGTTTTCTGATGAGACCCGAGGGACTTATACAGTAGGAGTGGACGAGGAGATCTAGGACTAAAGGGAACAAACACACAGAGGGTATATGTTCGTAAAGGGGTTGAAAGTTGGACCCCCCGAAGACCACTCGAAGAGTTCCGTATCAATTAAATAGTAGAGGGGAGTGTTTGTAAGAAACTGCGTGATACGTTGCAACGTGGTAAATAATTTAAGAATATAGTACAACATGTATAAAGACAACGTCAGAGGGTCAGTACTAGCTGAGAAACGTTAAGATACCTGACGTCGTACGAAAACGTGTTAAGGTAATATAGGAAATACTAAAGTAACGTACAGAAAGAGTAACCTACAATTTGAGAAGTATGTCCAAGAATCGGGTGTAGACTCGTGTCTCTAGTAAGACATTTACGAACACCTTAGGTCCTTACCTATTTTAACTTAGAATTAAACAATTTCGTAGATGTAATTTAGAAAAACATAGATTTATATAAAATAAATGGTGTTCTTTCCCCCCTATAAAATTCATTTGTGATAGTCAGTTCATTATTTACAGAAACCACACATACCAATAAAAAGATAAGTTTAGTTACGTAGACGTAATTATTCGAATCAAATTAAATAGTTCTATAAACTTAATTTATACTAACAAAAATAAAAGTAAAATATACTCCTGTGTACACTTTCATAAACTTGTTCGTGACAGTCTCTAAGTTCATTTATAGACTCATCAGATAAAAATTCATGTTTATCTAAGATAAAGTGAAAAGAAGTGTCTGATCTCACAAAGAGGTATTATCTTTTCAATAGATAAAACATACTCCACTGAATGTTAAACAACTACTAAACTCTATTGATAGACACCTTTACTTGTCTTTATACATTCGATGTATATTGATACTTCAAGGTATTAGAGTCGTGTAATAACTAAAATAATAGAATATTGGAGAACATACATTAATCAATATTACACCTCTTTTAAAATAAAATACATCGTCAAAAGAGGAGTTTTCTTGCCTTTCTTTTTTTTATGTAAATATATAACACTTACTACCAATTAATAAATCGTTTAGATAAAATTAATAACTTAATAAAATCTTTCGAATAAATCGTTATTTTATTTATAAAGAGAATGTTTAATCTCAGATTATTTTAACACTTAATTTATTAAGATTTATAATTCTAAGTTATTTATATTTAATTTTTAATCGTGTGTAGTATTCTTTTAACTCCAAATAAAGAAAACACATTTTTAAAGATTTATAGGATAATATATCCGATTATAACTATCTTAACACATACCCTTAATCTCCAATAAACAAGAAGTTCCCTTTCAGTGAGGTTTTTTCCCCTCCATACCGAAGAAAGTTTGTCTAATTAGTTAAAAAATTTTTGTTAGTGATCTAAGATCTTCTCATCAGATCCATAAGGTGACAGACAATCTAAGCACCCCGGTGTAAGTATGAAACATGTGATTAAGATCGGAATAACTTCGGTTCACCTCCTGTCTCCAACCAGATACAGGAAACTGTAATTGGAATCTATAGTAAATTATTTTCGTTTTGTAGGACAAGATCGACTCAGATCTACTGAGGAGTTTCACGTGTTTAGGTTAGAAAAGACTAGGGTTATTTTGATTATAAGTTTACTTTAAAGAAAATAGTCCTAGTGACCGTTACTTCCGTCATGGTTTATCTCTCAAAATAAATACTCCTTAACGTAAAACGTAATCTTAAAATCATATACTTTCTAACATCAATATCACTAGTTTTATTGTAAAAAAAAAGGGAAAAAGAACGGAAGACAGACAGTAGATAAATGGATAAACCTTCTACCTTACGTATGATCTGATTGTTTTAACTCCCTCTAAATCTCTAGTTACACTGACTTCTCTCCTGATTTAGATTTATTTTGGGTCCATTAATAAATAGACAAAAGTTTTTTGAAGGGACTTCCTCTAATGTCTTACGGTAAACGATTGAGTATCTTTACACAATCGTTGTACATTTTCCCGCTCCCAAATCTAGTCTCGAACTCTTATTTCACTTCTTTTTATACAGTTTAAATTCAACCGTTATTATCGTGTTGATTTAAGGAGTTTAGATTTATTAGTTAGAGTAAGATTAAATTTTCAAACTATTTATACCCGTTTAGTATTTTTCTTTAAGAGTCTTAACTAAGGAGTCCAAACATTTGGAATTATAAAGTAGTGATGAGAAGGACGAGTACACCTGGGAAAATTAGGGGGGAGTATCAAATATAAATAAGTAACGTGATTAAGTAAATTATGTGGTATAAATAGAGAAATACAAGATAAAAGACAGAGATGTCACGTTTAGGATATCCGATCCCTAAAGAACAAGTTGCATAAATGACAAAATCGATTTCACAGATGGTGACACGGATAAGATTTATCCGTGTCCTGTTTCTCGATAACTTTCTTTATTAATTGATTAACTAATCTTTTATGTAATAGTTAACAAAGTTTTCTCACTACAGTACTCTGTCTGTATATGAGTATTATAATTTTGAGTCTGATAGAAAACTAAGGGATCGTTCTATACCACTATTCTAAATCCTGTGTACCCTTTTTATGTACTATAAAGTATTTAATTGATTTGTTCCACTGACTCCTATACATACGTGTCAGAAGATTGGTCACACATTACGATAAGAATAAGGAAATTATTCGTTCACGGTCCTGTCTTGACAATATTTCTGACGTTAAGTCTCCTTCGTGTGTCTCGGTCGTTTCCTACCCCAGATTGAAAACTTGTAGAGAACCATGAGACATATAGACAGAATTGTCAATGTACTCACTGGACTATAAAAACCATCAGCAAGACTGTGGGTTGGTCGTATTATAAATCAAAATAAACTGATTTTTTATTATCGTGTTTTAAATAAGTAAAATAAAAGGACCTCATTTTATGAAGACAACTTCAGTTTAGTTTTTTAGTTATCTTCTTATCGAATTCTGAATGGGTAAATAAAGAAAAAAATTCTTTTTTTTTTTAAGTCGTTTACGTACCCTAGTAATCATTTATTACCGTATAACTTACCGTGGTTGGTTAGTCTTTCCTGTCCTTACCTAATGGAATCACTTTTGTCGTGTTTGGTCTCCCAAATCACCGGAAAACTGTCCTTACGGGTTCCTTCGAAGACTGGTGAATGTTGTCTTACAATTATCGAGTGCGGTGAAGTTGTGACTGTCGAGACTTCACTCTCCGGTGATTAGAGACAAACATTATAGGTGTCAACTTCCCCTTTTTATTCATAAAGAAGAATTCGTACCCTATTCGTAATCGACAGATTTTTAAAGCCCTTACAAGATGTACAGACTTTTAGTCTCTTTTTTCTTCTGTCGTTACCTGTTCCTTAGTCAAAAAAAGTGAGAACTTGGTTTTATATACTAATTTTACCTTACGTCAAAAGTTCTGGTTAGTTAAGTGGTCAGTCTAGAATAATCTTATCGACATATACACGACATTTTTTAAAGTAATTTTAAATGTCCATTAAAAATTGCTTTTAAATCGTTATATACATCTGTTCCAACACGATTTTTGTCAGAGATACAAAATTTAAAAAATTATTTCATTCGGTTTAGTATTTTCTTAGAAACGATTTCTTAACCCAAAGTCTAAACTTTACCTTAGACAAGTAATCGAGATGTAATAAGTCATGATATTTTTCCTCTGTAAAATTGTTAGGACCCGAGTTAATCTGTAGTTGACAATAGGACCGTCTTTGGACCGTACGCAGAAAAAGAATCCTTCAAACCTACCTCGATAAATGTTACCCAAGGAGTCCCTTACAGGAATTTTTTTTTTTCGGACCAACAGTAGTATTGAGTACATGATTGGAGTATTAAGAGACTGTCAAGTCAACACGTAGAAAGTAGATTAATTCTACCGATGTGTGATGGCGAATGCATCGTCGGTGTTTGGTGAGTTGAAAGTTCTTTATTCTCTTTCTCTCATGTAAATTAACGTTATTGATTTGTAGTCGAAAAACTTTTTAATCACATCGGGTTTCCACTCGTAACTTTCTCCATTTTAGTTATTATATTAATGATATTTTTTGACTAAATTTAAACTCGAACAAGTTTATAGACAAGTTTATATGTGTACTTAAGTTGACTTTAATAAAGTAACAAGAAAGATGATAATTTGGTAATAAAACAAACTTACAAACCTCAAACGGAACCTTAGACAGGAAAACAAACGACTAAGTTTGGATTACTAGGCTAAACGGGAGCCCCGGTATGTTTTAAAGGCGAAAATCCATAACACATTATAACGACAGTTCTCCAAAAATTTATAGTATATTTACGTTTTATTATTTTCTTCTTCCGACGGTCAACACGAACTGTTTACTATCAAATCTTTTGACTGATCATTACGTAAAGATAATAACCTGAAATATAGTGTCAGCTGATGTCCCAATTTAAAATCTTTGATCAATTTAAGAAAAATAAACAAGTCTAAAATGAATAACAAGGAAAAGGAAAGGAAAATCAGAATGAAATCAAGTAATCTACGTCATTATAGAGGGAACAGACACTGTTAAAGGTAATTATAGAGTTTCCGTCGATAATTCAGAGTAATGGTCTTTTCTAATATCTTCCTATGACGTGTGTTATTGGCACTTCTATTTCTGTTATCAGGGTAAAAGTAAACAAAGAAACAAGAATTCTACATTTAGTTTGAACTTCGAGAAAAATCGGACGAAAAGAGTCAAGTATGAAAGTTTCGAAAACCTTTCCTTTTTGGAGGTGTCGGCTTATTTAAGATCATAAACCTAATAAGGAAAGAGTTTTCCGTTGTTTCTGTACATGGAAGACAGTCTTTAAACGGTGTTTTTAGAGTAACAATAATTTAAGTCCTCTTGATGATCTCAAATGAGTAAATGTATTCAATAAGAACCCTTAATTGATACCCGATTTTACTTCGATTAATCACCAACGACGTCTCTGGGAAATATTTCATAAGTAACAAGGGTTTTATCTGGTAGTAAGTTAGTTTTATGAATTTTGTAGTTAAGAAGTTGTTAATAGATTTGTATAGGTACTTTTTAATACAGACTAATTTCGAGTCAGTTTGGGGGTTCTTTATTTTCCAAATGTCCAAAAATTATATTTATCTAAAGAAACTTTATTTACGTAAACACCGAGTATTTTGTTCAAACTTTAGGTCCAGAATACAATTAAATAAAAGGTACACTCTATATGGTTTTACAACTATTGTCAACATTTTATAGTTGTGACTCACTTAATTGTAGAGGAATATCTTGATTTTTCACCATCTTGGTCCTGATAGTACATATATTAGATATATATGTATATATATGATATATATATATATATGATATATATCTAGTATATATATTAGGTACAATATATCTAATCCTTAAGTTGACACTAACAGATTTCTGTCACTTTCAAAGAAATAACAACAAAAAATTAATAGACTTTATAAGATTAAATAAAACTTGAATTAAGATTTAATGTTTGAGTTACCGTAGTTCTAATTTACTCAGTGAAATACATAGAGAGTTGGGAATTATTTATTTTCAACTTAAGATAATGAGTTTAACTGTTTACTACTTTTCTTTTGAAAATCAATTCACAATATAAAGTTATAAGTACTCTTCTCTAAGACGTCATTCACGATAAAATGAACACTCTATCGAGGACTTAAAGATGCGATTCTTAGATGTTTTCCTTTAGTCTGATAGGGATTTCGGGAAGTCGGACACGAAGAGTGGATTAAAATCAGAATCTTATACGCCGAAAGGAGGAAAGATCCAAATTAGAAGTGAAGACAGAGGAAAGAAGAGGAGGAAGTGAAACACAAGTAAGAGAATGTGATTCTCGCCGTGAGTGTTGAAGGGCGACGGAGAAACAAGAGTATAAGTCTTATAACCGACGAAAAGATTGATGTGAAAGTGAGTTGGTGGTAAACGACAGACTTAAACAAAAGTAGTAAACAGGTTTCCACGAGAGAACATCTAGTCGTCACCGTAGAAGGATGGTTCAAGTTCTCGTAGTCCCGTTATACAAGGAGGAAGTGGGTGGTACTGTACACTGTCTTCACTACTCGGAAAGGGAGAAGAAAGGACCGTGGCTATGTTGGAAGAAGTTGCAGAAACTGATAAGGGGAACGGAGATACGTATTTCAAACGAATGTCAAAACAAAAGTTCGAAAGTCAAAGATATAAAGAAATATTATATTGAGTTAGGTGATAGGAGTGACCCGAAGGGAACACCGAGTCGACCATTTCTTAGGTGGACGTGACGTCCTCTGAACCCAAGCTAGGGACCCAGTCCTTCTAGAGGACCTCTTCCCTTTCAGATAGGTCAGGTCATAAGACCGGACCTTTTAAGGTACCTGAGATATCAGGTACCCTAGTGTTTCTCAGTCTGTACTGACTCTCTTAAAGTGAAAGTGAAAGTAAGAGTGATTGAAGTTTTTAGAGGTACGTAAGAAGGGTTCACGGACTGTTTATGTAGATAGACTTGTTATATCGTAACAAGAATCTTAGAAAAGAACATATTCTACACTTATTTATAAAGTTCTAATATTTATACGTGTATTATGCATCGAACAAAACCCAACAACAACAAATCAGTGATTCAACACAGACTGAGAAAACGTTGGGATACCTGATATTGGACGGTCCGAAGAGACAGGTATCCTAAAGGGTCCGTTATTATGACCTCACCCAACGGTAAAGGAAGAGGTCCACTAAATATAATATAGTATAATATACGTCAGTCTCTCTCTCTAGTGAACAAGGAACCAGTTTTTTTTAAGACGAATGAGAATATTATATCTATTCTTCTCCATAATGTTTTTGTTTTAATTAAGTTGAATAAAATATATAAAAGATTTTAAATAAAATAGTATCTTACCGAGAGAAAAAAAATTGTGGAATACTTAGTTACACAAGATATCTTGTGTCAAATAAATGAAATCAGAAAGTTTTAGATAAGAGACAAACGAGAATCGGGTCGTTGACGTCTAGTCAGAGGATCCTTATAAAAGGTTTCTTTACCAATATTTTCAGGATAAAAGTCATTACCTCTGTAAGTAATTTAGTAAAATTTTGATGTAAACATCCGTAGAATGAGGTAGGTTTAGGAAGTTTAAAGACAATGAACTAAAGGGGGTGGTTTTGTTTTGTTTTGTTTTGGAATAGAAATAATCTTTATAAGTTAGGAATAAGATTCTTTTCTTACTTATAGGGAGTCGATGTTTATAAAGGAGTACTACTGTCTTTTCTGGTTCACATCTTATATGAATTAAAACTTCATACATCCTTAACCAACCTATGTTATGGTTACTTACTTTAGTTCAAATTCTGTAGAGAATAAGACAAGAGAGAATAAGAAGGAATAAACAATAGGATGATAGAGGTGAGTTATAGGGTTTTCAGTGTTTTTCTTGAGGAGAGAATGTGTAACGGGAGATCATCTCCTGTGACCTACTTTCTCTTCATTACTTATATTTGAGTATCAATTGTGTAAGGTCACTTTTTATTACTTTGAGAATTATTCGTGGACCTTAGTTCTGTAGAAAATGTATTTTGGTTCTAGTGAAACGTGTTATTCCCACTAGAGTCGTAGGGGTTTTTTCCGTTTAAGGGTTCCCTCGTCGGGTTCTGGGTTGTACCTAATAAAGTCTTTATACCTCAGTTTACTTACCGGATTCCTAATCACCAAAGACATTGTACTATTCTCGCACTGTCATAGTCTTGAGACAAATTATATCGTACTAGAAAGGTATCTTCTTTCGTTTCTTTCTAACATAAGGTAGTTCCCCTTAATGTCCCGACATTTAATATACCACAGTATTGATCATCATAATTATGGTTCAAAAATTAATCGACAAAGTCAAAATAAAACAATGATTCTGTATGAAGATGTCATGAGTTTTCCACAAAAAACCACTTTTGTCTAGACGAATCTGTATTTTAGTACCTCCTTTTTAGGTCCATGATGTTAATACTATATACTAAACTGTCACTTATTTTTGATTTAATAGTTACTCTCACTGTATAAATATAACATGGACAAAGATTACTTAGTAAAAATTACAGAGTACGATTTTCACTTTCAATATCATTAGATTCTACAAAGACTGAGACTCTTTAGAAAGGTCTTTAGAATTTTCTTCTGTAATTCTTTTGTGTTAGATCACTAACATACAATACTCTGGCACACTGGTCAACATATATGTAAGGGTTAGAGAACTGACAATAACTCTAAATTCAAATAAATTTAATTCTCCTTACCAGAACCTTAGTAGAACCTTAGTTGAGATGATGAACTAACTACTTTATTAAAGTAAAGAAACTTAAGTGTGACGACGTTTTCGATTAAGTATGGTCATTGAATGGAGGAACTCTGAGAGGTTGTCCTGTGGTGTTTCTCTGTCTACTCTTTTGGTATCCTGTATGACTCCGTCAAAGGTCCTGTCGTTTTTTGTATCCGAAACTTGACCTTTTAGTACATAGGCTAGGTCCAAACCGGTGACTGGTCAAAACTTTCGGTACTCCGATCTAGAGTATAAAGTAAGACTAATGGTTTTATGTAAAGTCTTTACAGTTTCTAAATCTGTATTTTAGATTGTCGTACTTTAATGATTGTCTTTATATAAAGCGAAAATAACAAAAACAACATACTATAGTATGTATATGTTCTCTTGTATTTTTACGTACTCTCAAATTACAGGTTGACCTCTCACTTATGTATAAATTAGTAGTAGGTCATATCTTTGTCTATGACCAGTAATACGGTTTTAGGGAAAACTGGGACTGAGTTCTCATACGTCTATTTACGAACTTTTGAACCAGAAGTCTCTTTTTTACCGGAGGTTTCTAAAATAAAGATCGTAAAAGACTGAAAGGATAACATTTATTACCGTTTAAGTTCAATGGTTAACAATTGTTTGAATACTTTTAAATTGTTATTCGAGGCTTCACAACTATCCTTAGTGCAGACGAGAGTTGACGTCACCAGTGTCACTGGGACTTTCTCTACAGTGGAACGGACCAAAATGAGATATACGTTTATCATAGTATATCGTATAAGTAAACATGGAAAGGAGAAAGTGTGATATAAATACCTTACGTAGACGACAATGTGTGTCGAGATTAAGGAAGTAAAAGTACAAGTTTTAAACGGTGTATTGTAAGGAATGATACTTGTATGACCCGAAGGGGTCACCGTGTTACCATCTCTTAGACGGACATTACGTCCTCGACGTCCACTACTTCCAAACTATAGACCCAGTCCTTCTAGGGGGCCTCCTTCCACACCGTTGGGTCAAGTCATAAGAACTGACCTCTCAGGGTACCCGTCTCCTCGGACCGCCCGTTGTCAGGTGTCCCAGTCTCAGTCTGTTCTGACTTCGTTGAATCGGGTGTACTTACATGGAGCTTAAGACATGGATGAGACGGAATCAACTGTAAAGTTAAAAAGATCCAAGACCGATGTTACTTGTCACGACGACACTTATAAGATCACCAGGTGTGATCGTTTTAGAGAGATCCTACATCTCCTTCTTTATTTTAATCATTTATAATGGTTTGACAATAGGTTTATATAAATGATTAGATGTGAGAATGGTTATTATTTTCTTAACGACAACACGGTACAGTAGTGATTATGAACCATGATAATCCATAAATAAAAAATCGATTATCCATCTTAAACATTACCATAAAGTAATACCAAATTTGAAAACAAAGACTCTTCTAATAGTGACTCCAACTAGAGAAGTCTAAAAGGAAAAAAAAAAGAAAACATTTACAAGTATATTCACTAAAAGGGAAAAATTTTCACCTAAATACCGAAAAGTTTGTAGTACGGTATACGAATCTATAAATAATATTTATGATTACAAAAGAAGATACATACAAAATGTTTTTCAGTGGAAGGTAAAGTCTTGAATATAAAAATTAAAAAATACCTTTTGAAAGTACTCATCTTAAAAAATTGAATATTTCTAAAAGGTAGTACAAAAGTCTTTAAGGAATGGTAGTATTCTACTTTCTTGATAAGAGGGTTTAATAAAGGATTTCATACTATTGAAACCGGAAGTGTAAATACAAATATTAGGTGATCATTAACTAATAAATCATATAATACACTGGTCCTGTGTTAAAGTAATAAAAGGTAGACTTATGGATGAACAATCAATAACCATACGTGTAATTATGATAAAATTGGGAAGTCATCTAATAATAAAATATACAAGTCCAAATGATCCCATATATAGTGAATAAAACGAGAAATTAAGAAGGTATAGTGTGAAAATAGATCTAAGTATAAAGAATACGAATTTCATATAACAACTCTTAAAGGGAGTCCTTTTGTGTAACCACCAGATGAAAACTGAAATGGGAACAAGAATTTTGTTGAACGAACAACAACTCTGACTGTAAATAAAAAGTAGACTCCACCCCCTCTTCAGTCTACAGTAGAAGAAGAAACTTCAATTAAACAGAAGAGACTGACGAAAATTATAGAGATAGAAAACATAACAAGTCACAGAAACTACTTAGGTTCATATCTAACTAGAAAAATTTTAAAGAAGGAATTCTGAACAATTCAAAAAATCAAATATATCACATGTTATAAGACTCAATTATAGAGAGACCTATATTGAGACAGTGTAAGAGAAGAAACCTTGAGTCCAATCCATTCACAATGTTACAGAGTGAGATAGAAGGAGTAGATAATTGGAGAAATATAAATGGTAGAGATGAAAAGACACGACGTAAGACTAACCAAAGATGATTGGACATTAAGTCCTACAAGATCGATATAGATTAGACAATTTGTGTATGTAGTAGTAATATAAGAAATCAAAATAACTAGAGTAAAGACAATAAAGATTCTAAGACAACCTAACGAAAGTTTAAAGACTCACTAATAAAGTCAAAGGACTAGGGATCTATATAAAAGACCAAACAAAAAAATTAAAAATTATTTGTGTCAATAAAATATTAAACGCAGTAGAGAGAGATTATTACGGGTATAGACTCTCGAAACGTGGCAACGAATCCCATCAGAGTAAAGATGACCCAGACTCAAATCTCAAAAAAGAACAACAACAACGACAAAGTGAAATAAAACAAAACACAAATAAAAAAATGAAACTCGATGAGTCAATGAAATGTTTTATTAGACCCGGTTCCTATTTCGGGTTCGAAAACAACAAAACAAAAGGAGAGGGTGTACCGGAACCCTTGACCTAGGAACAAAGGGACCGAGGTGTTTGTGGGGGTTCTTGTCTTTTTGTAAGTCAAAAGGAGGATGTGGATACTTAAGGGAGGACGTACTTCTAAAACCGAAGTAGTAAAGTCTGACGATACAAGTAACATAAAATTCTTATGAAAATTCTTGTCAAAATGGTATAAATTAGTAAAAGTATTCCCCGTAGACAGGTTTATGGATACGTCAATTTTTATATTTGAAATTTTTTATTAGAACCTCTTCTTTGTCGAAAAGATTCATACTTGACTTTGGAATTATAGTATTTTCTTTTCGGATTATTTAAACTGGTGTATATTTAAAATAAATATTGACATATTTTGTTTGAGAATTTTTCTCTTTAGTTAATCAGAGAACGAGAGAAAAATTATCAAACAATATGTCTTCCAAAAAATAATTAAACATTCATCGCTATGTATATGAACCCGAAAGGACCACCGAGTCACCATTTCTTAGACGGACGTTACGTCCTTTGGGCCCAAACTAGGGACCCATCCCTTCTAGGGGACCTCCTCCCGTACCGTTGGGTGAGGTCATAAGAAACAGACCTCTTAGGATACCTGTCTCCTCTACCACCCGAATATCAGGTATCCCAGTGTGTCTCAGTCTGTACTGACTTCGTTGAATCATTTGTACCTATATAAGGGATAAAATTAAATCTTTGAGGGGTTAACATACAATTATGGGTTATGGTTTACCTTCCCTATACCATTTAGGGTCGGGTAGGTGGTTAGAAGGTATAAATTATTTGATTTGAACAGACGTATACACTGTTATCTAACCGATATTGACACCTCGGAATCACGTCTTCCCGTGCCGTTGGGTGAGATCACAAGAATGGACCTCTTAGGGTACGTGTCTCCTCGGACCACCCGATCTCAGGTATCCCAGAGTGTCTCAGCCTGTACTGTCGTTGATTCGTCGTCGTCGTTGTATATATGAGAGTGTGTGTGCACAGACACACACTTTCGTGAATGTTTAATTAGTCCCGGAATACCTATTTTCTACAATGGACCTCAAAGTACATTTCCTTCCTTCCTTTCCCCCTCTCTCCCTCTACCTCCCTTCTTCCTTCTTTCCTTTTTCCCTTTCTCTTCCCTTCTTTCCTTTTTCCTTTCTTTTCTTTCTATCGATTTATTTTGTATTTTATTTACGAATCGAAACGACTAATAATTTCGTCACGTTTTATGTTTATTGTACATAGTCTATCGTTTTTACCTTTTCATCCTTTGTTTATGAGAGTAAGAAGTAAAACCTCTACATCAAACCATTTTTAAAATCTTTGTTTTACACTTTTATCGAAAGTTTTAATTTACATAAGTACGAAGGAAACAGTTTCCATTCCACAGGTACGTACACACCTAAATAGAGACCCGAAAGATAAAACAAGGTAACTAGATATAAAGACAGAAACTCGGTCATGGTATGACAGAACTACTATATGTGTTACCTCATTTCTGTTAGAGAAATTGTTCACCACGACCCTTTTAACCAGTTGGTGAACATTTTCTTACTTTGATCTAGTGAAAGATTGTGGTTGTGGTATGTGTTTTTATTTGAGTTTTACCTAATTTCTAGATTTACATTCTGGTCTTTGATATTTTGAGGATCTCCTCTTGTATCCGTTTTGTGAGAGTCTGTATTTAGTGTCGTCCTAGGAGATACTAGGTGGAGGGTCTTAAGACCTTTATTTTCGTTTTTATTTGTTTACCCTAGATTAATTTTAATTTTCGAAGACGTGTTGTTTCCTTTTATATTCGTTCCACTTTTCTGTCGGAAGACTTACCCTCTTTTATTATCGTTTACTTTGTTGACTGTTTATTGATTAGAGTTTTTGTATGTTCGTTGAATACGTCGAGTTAAGGTCTTTTTATTTGCTGGGTTAGTTTTTTACCCGGTTTCTTGATTTATCTGTAAAGAGGTTTCTTCTGTATACCTACTGATTGTTCGTGTACTTTTGTACGAGTTGTAGTGAGTAATAATCTCTTTACGTTTAGTTTTGGTGTTACTCCATGGTGAAGTGTGGTCAGTATTACAGATGCTAGGTTTTTAGACGTTCGTTATTTACGACCTCTCCCACACCTCTTTTCCCTTGGGAGGATGTGACAACCACCCTTACGTTTGATCATGTTGGTGATACCTCTTGTCACACCTCTAAGGAATTTTTGACCTTTATCTTGATGGAATACTGGGTCGTTAGGGTGGACACCCGTATGTGTGGCTCCTTTGGTCTTAACTTTCTCTGTGTACATGGGGTTACAAGTAGCGTCGTGACAAATATTATCGGTCCTGTACTTTTGTTGGATCTACAGGTAGTCGTCTACTTGCCTATTCTTTCGTCACCATGTATATGTGTTACCTCGTAATGAGTCGGCAATTTTTCTTATGTAAACTTAGTCAAGACTACTCTACCTACTTTGACCTCGGCTAATATGTCTCACTTCATTCGGTCTTTCTTTTTGTGGTTATGTCATATGATTGCGTATATATACCTTAAATCTTTCTACCATTACTACTGGGACATACGTTCTGTCGTTTTTTCTGTGTCTGCACATATCACCTGAAAACCTGAGTCTCCCTCTCCCTCTCCCACCCTACTAAACCCTCTTACCGTAACTTTGTACATATGATAGTACATTCCTAGCTTAGCGGTCAGATACAGGCTACGTCCTATGTCGTACGAACCCCGACCACGTGCCCCTACTGGGTCTCTCTACAATACCCCTCCCCCTACCCTCCCCCCAAGTACAAACCCTTGCGTACATGTGGGTACCACCTAAGTACAGTGAAATACCGTTTTGGTTATGTCATAACATTTCATTTTATTTCATTTTTATTTTTAAATTTTTTTTTTATTTACATAAGTTTACAAAAATTGATTCAAGGAATATAAAGTTCTTAAAGAGAGTTTGTATGATCATTGGTACGACTTTCTATCTACTTAATTTTATAAAAACATCGTAGCAAATTATCTTTTTTTACCTTTCTTGAATTTACTTATAGACTCCCTTTATTTAAGTAATATCGTGACTGCTACGTGTACTATGTTACTTTTATAATGATCTTTATTTAATAGAGAAATACGAGTCTACACCTTTTTGGTGCTCTAGGAAGCTCTTTATTTTTTTTCTATTTTATACATATTTTCCGGAGAAAAAAATTAAAACCTTCCGAAGGATTCCTTGACAATTACTGTCATTACAGACGTTAACTCTAGTCCTTAAATCACCCTTCTTTTGTAGATAAATGAAATTTGAAACACGACACTCACATTAAAAAAACAACCAAACAAAATATTGGTATTCGTACATAATATGGAAATTATTTTTAATAAAACCTTCTTTTAGGTCTTTACGTACGTTATTAAGTGATATCAACATTTTACTTTGTGACTTTTTTTAGATTCGTTTAATATAAAGTGTCTAACATTATAGTACGATAGTAAACATTAGTACGAAAGTTTATTATAAACTATTGTACCTTTTACGAGTACTATTTTAAGTTTTCTTAGTCACATATTACGTATGTGTGTCTGTATATATATGTATGTTTATATATACTATCAGATTTATAATATTTTTATTCTCTCCTCTACGTGTGTATATATGGGGATACTTTTTTTTACAGACGTTTACAAACAATTGTTAGATGGACACACCTTGGTAAACAAATAAAGCTAAAGGAGGGATTCTAAAAAAAGATAAAAGTCGGAAACATATTACTTTATGAATGATAAAACTTTTAGATTTTTTTTATTTTGATAATGTTTAGTTTTATTACATATATTTATGAATCTCTGTATTATCCTCCAAATTACTTTTTTTGATAAAAAGAGAGTCTTTTGTAGTAAAAAGACAAAATTACAAATATCTTCATATATTTATTGTTTCTTTGTTTTTCACTTCAAGACATTGTCTTGTCGACTTATAAATCTCGAGGTGACACGTTTAAGTCAACTAGTCTTCCGTTGAGTTCCGTCAACTAGTCAACTGGATCTTTACCGTTGTAAATGGACGATCCTTAATACTAAGTGAACAACGACGACTTTGTTTTAGGAGTCTTTTGACCTCTTACGAGGTTTACTTCCATGACTCTTTCTACATACCCCATGATTCTCTTATCTTTTGTCGTTTCAGTTTTACTTTCAGTGAGTCAGCACAGACTGAGTCTTAAGAAGTCCGGTCTTATGACCTCACCCATCTGAAAGGGAAGAGGTCCCCTAGAAGGGTTGGGTCCAGAGGGTGTAACGTCCACCTAAGAATACTCGACTCGGTGTTCCCTTCGAGTGTCTATGACCTCAAGGCATTACTCATTAAAGGTTCTTCTTACTACATACAGAGAAATTTTCTTATTATACAAGTCTACGGATACATGATAAAGGTATGACAGTTTCTTTCCCTTACCACCTAAACTTTTGATGGTTCAATCACGTGCACCCAAAAAAAGGGGTTTATACACAATATTCGTAGAAATAAAGGATAGTCGATAATTTTTACTTCTTCCTTTTCCATTCTCTTTTTATATGATTTTATTTGTATTTCATCTTTTTTTCTTAACAACAACACCGACTTCGAACGTTTTGTTAGTGTTAATCCTTTCACCGATTATCTAAGATACTATGATCATTCAATTTCAAAGTGTACTATATAAGAGTAAGATAAACCTTTATAGTGTCAAGACTAAAGGACCAAAAAATTGAAACAACACACAAGAGATGTTTTCTTTGTTCCGATATATGATTGATTTATATAAAGTTAAGAAAGAAAAAGAGGGAGAGAGAAAGAAAGAGAAATCTTTTTGGAGGATTTGGTTTTAGTTGGAGAAATAAGTAATAAAAGTAGTGTTCACAGGAGTCCGTTTTAATCTAAAGAATTGACAATAAGTTGTTCAACAGGTTTTATAAAAGAAAATTAGGTACTAGTACACATTAATTAGTACAAATTCTTTATTATGAGAGAAGAAATCATAAGAATTCACGTAGATCAATAAAAGGTACTTAAAAGTATATTTTATAACAATTGGTATCTAAACAACTGTTGAGTTAACGAACGTACGTCTCTTTAATAAACTTCAAATTACGAATATGGGAAGGGGACGAAGTCCCTTCAAAATTCCCTTATTAATACAAAGGCAGACTCTTTTTACAGATAGAAGTCATGTTTTTCCCTAGTTCCTCATAAACTCTCTTTTTCCAGGGACTCTTTTCGTTTGGACTTTTGAAAGACTGGGTCAAACAATTCAGAAAGCCCTGACCAAAGTTAGAGAGAACCAAAAGAAGTTCTTCCCTTAAAGGAATGAGAGTCGTTACAGAAGTAGTTGTTAAGTGTGAAGGTTCTATTTTTTATTTTACAATATAGTAAAGGAACTAACATACTCACTCCGAATATAACGAATACGTAAGGGACAACTCATGTCACATTATCCAGGTATTAAAACTTATCTATCTACTGTATGTCTCAACTTAAAGAAATAGACGAAAAAACATAATAGATAACAAACAATGAGAGTTTATAAACCTTATTAGATTTGGACACATATAAGTAAAAAGAAAGATAAAGTATTAATATAAGTAATTGTGTCGAAGGACAACGAAAAGGAGTTTATGAGTTATTTTGAAACACATCATTTGCTTAGGTACTTATTTCAAACACCTTATTTACTTACTTCTTTAATTACTACTTACTTACCCCTGAAACTTTATTATCTTCTATCTTTTTTATGGGAGGTAAGTTACTGAAATTTTTATTATTTATGCCATTAACGAGATAATAAGTCAAGTCAAGTCAAGTTAGTCAGTCAGCACAGGCTGAGAAACGTCGTCGTACTTAGTGTCGTATAGTCCGGAGGGACAGGTAGTGGTTGAGGGTCTCAAGTGGGTTTGAGTACAGGTAGCTCAGTCACTACGGTAGGTCGGTAGAGTAGGAGACAGCAGGGGAAGAGGAGGACGGGGGTTAGAAAGGGTCGTAGTCCCAGAAAAGTTTACTCAGTCGAAAAACGTAGTCCACCGGTTTAATAACCTCAAAGTCGAAGTTGTAGTCAGGAAAGTTACTTGTGGGTCCTAACTAGAGGAAATCCTACCTGACCAACCTAGGGGAACGTCAGGTTCCCTGAGAGTTCTCAGAAGAGGTTGTGGTGTCAAGTTTTATAAAGATCTATGAATATAAACTTCCCTTCTTTTTTCATAATCTAAATAACTAGTAAAAAAAGGAGATCTTCACTTGAAAACGTTTATTGTGATCATAGAGGTCACCTCCCTTTTCATCAAAAATCCTTTTAAAACTTTGACTATATAAATTTCCTTATTGGAAATAATTACAAATGTGTCGTGAGTGGACAAGTCGATTTACTGACAATTATGGTTGGAGTTTGGGTAAAAAGTTACTTATACACATGTGTTTAGAGGGAGTATTTCTAATAAAAATCTACCCCTTTACATACTTTCCGTTTATAAATTTTTACGTTTCAAAAATAGAATTCTATTAAATTTTGTTAAAACCAGTATATATCAAGGGGAAACTAAGATGACATCAATGTGTAAACCAATAGTTTTCTGAAATAGTTTAGTAAATAGATTTTTGACTAAAAGACCTTTATGTAATCCATTTTATATCATTCGAATCTGTAGATCTAAACACAAATAACCAGTATGTAGTATCAGTTTCTGTTCTTATAATATATTAATCTATATTTATTTCTGTCTTTAACAGGAACCTCCTCTTTCTTTACATTGTACAAGTTTACTAAATTTCCTCAGATGTTTCTTTTGAAGAGATATTAATACTAAAAAGAATATGAATTTCCAGAAGAGTGGAAATAGATCTTTAATTTACGTTCATTGTAGTTTCAAATCCTATAACAGAATCTGAAACTTGTAGGATCATAAATGTTATTAAAAACAGGCGAGTCATCCTTTTTTTCTTTTTTTCTTAAACCGAAGACATAAGTTAGTTACGGTTTCGTCGAACTAATGTTGAAAACTTTTATCGAAGACTTATTTTATTAAAATGTAAAAGTGTTCAAACCCTTCTACCAGAAAGTTTTATAGACACAACAAACGATTACCAAAAAGAAAAAGTGTCAGTTATGGTAAAAAGACGTATTTGTTTCCTTCTAGTCATCGTAAGACGTCTCTCTAAGTTACAAAAATACGGAAACGTTTCTTTGGTATCTCCTTGGTTCTACCAGTTTACCAGTAAGACTTGGATCATAGATAAAAGAGTCCATAGATTTTATATGAGTGTCGAACATTACAATCTGTAGATCCTAGTACTATTTGCTTCTTTACAAAGTGTATACACATTGGTTATGAAACCTCTTATAATCCTTTATCTTCTGCAGTCATAGAATAGTCCGTACCTCTGTCAAGTTCTGAAAATATTCACTTTTTCACTCGTCAATATCTTCCGAGTAACACATATTTTACAATAAAAGTATTTAGGAGTAGTCACCATATGTATATTCCCTTTTTTTCTGTTAAACGACAAAATAACACTTATAAAATGGAATATCTTCGGTAAGAATATCTCAACGCAATTCTATTAAGACAGGAATTGATGTGGAAACTCCTTTTTCGACAAAAGAGTCCATTCACTGTCTAGGACGACTAATTAAGCACGGGATATACTATCGTCGTTTAGATCGACCTAAAGCGAAATCTTATAGGTATGTCCACTCAGAAACAATTACACTGAGTGTGGTTGATAAAAATTGAGAACCCTCTTTGTTTCTGTTTTGTTCGGAATTTCGTCTTTTTTTTTTTTTTTAGGAGATCCCTTAACTATTTAAGACGATTTCGGGTTTCCATTAACCTTGACATCTTTCCTTTTTTTATGAGAGTCTATTTGTCTGACATAATAGAAGGTGTTATTAAAGGGGACGTAGTTCTTTTTCTTTCTTTTGTTAATGATAACTTTTTACTAACGAATGATTACCCTTCACTTCCCTTTTTTATCGTTTTGTAAAGTAAACGTTGTTTCTAACGTGATGTGAATACCAAAATTATCTTTCGATGTTAAATCGAAAACAGGGGGTTTTGGTAAAAATAGTCAAACTAGTATAGTACTTAATTATAAATCATTATTAACACAAAAACACACAAAAACGTCAGCGATTCAGTACAGGTTGAGAAACACTGGGGTACCTGACTTCGTGTGGTCCGAGGAGACAGGAAGTGATAGAGGTCCTCAAACAAGTTTAATCACAAGTGACTCAACCACTACGATTGATAAAGTACGAGACGGAAGTGGAAGAGGAAAACGAAAGTTAGAAAACGTTACTCAGCCGAGAAACGTAGTCCTCCGGTTTCGTGACCTTGAAGTCGAAGTCGCAGTCATGAAAGTTACTCATCAGTCCCAACTAAAAGAAATCCTGACTGACCAAACTAGAGACACCTGAATTATGACCCGTCGGTATTACAATTCAACTAAATTTGTAAAGTTTACGGAATCGAAAAGTCCCGTTGTATGAGTCGTGGTTCGTGTTGAATTTTGCACCAATAGTAATGGTTCTTCTATTAGTCACCCCTTCTCTGTGATAATCTCTGACTTGAACCTGTTAAGTCAAATCACCGAAAACAAGAATATTCAGTGAGAGTTCATTATTTATCCCAATCCTCGATTCCCTTCATTGAGAATAATGGGTCTTAATCTTATATGATTCAAAATGTGTTACCAACGTTTATGAAAGTCTTTTACTGAATGTCCTCTATTTTTAGGAGATTTAAACTTTATATTCCTAGTACACTATCGTTTATTCGGTTTGATTCTGACGGAAGATTTTGATGTTAACTAAGTTTAGTTACAAAACTAGAAAGTTGTCAACAATAAAAAACAATAATAAGTCAAGTCAAGTTAGTGAGTCAACACAGACCGAGACACTGGGGTACCTAACGTCCTACGGTCCGGAGGGACAGATAGTGGTTGAGGGTCTCACATGAGTTTGAGTACAGGTAACTCAGCCACTACGGTAAGTTAGTAGAGTAGGAAACAGCTCGACCGTATCTGAGTACGGGTATCTCAACGTCTACGGTAGGTCGGTAGAGTAGGAGGTAGCAGGGGAAGAGGAGGACGGGAGTTAGAAAGGGTCGTAGTCCCAGAAAAGTTTAATCAGTCGATAACCGTAGTCCACCGGTTTCATAACCTCAAAGTCGAAGTTGTAGTCAGGAAGGTTATTTATAAGCCTGATTAAAGGAAATCCTACCTGACCAACCTAGAGGACCGTCAGGTTCCCTGAGAGTTCTCAGAAGAGGCTGTGGTGTCGAGTTTTCGTAGTTAAGAAACCACACGTCGGAAGAAATATCGGGTTACAAGTGTAGGTATTTATTGATGACCTTTTTGGTATCGGAACTGATCTACTTGGAAACAACTGTTTCATTACAGAGACGAAAAATATAAGAAAGATTCAACCAGTATCAAAAAGAAGTTTTCTCGTTCGTAGAGAATTAAAGTACCAACGTCAGTGATAGACGCCACTAAAACCTCGGGTTCTTTTATTTTTCAGACGGTGACAAAGGTGATAAAGAGGTAGATAAACGGTACTTCACTGTCCTGGTCTACGGTACTAGAAACAAAAGACTTACAACTCGAAATTCGGTTGAAAAAGTGAGAGGAGAAAATGAAAGTAGTTCTCCGAGAAATCAAGAAGAAGTGAAAGACGGTATTTCTACTACAGTAGACGTATAGACTCCAATAACTATAAAGAGGGTCGTTAGAACTAAGGTCGAACACGAAGTAGGTCAGGTCGCAAAGAGTACTACATGAAACGTATATTCAATTTATTCGTCACACTGTTATATGTCGGATCTACATGAGGAAAAGGATAAACCTTGGTCAGACAACAAGGTACAGGTCAAGATTGACCACAAAGGACTGGACGTATGTCTAAAGAGTTTTCCGTCTAGTCCACCAGGTCATAAGGGTAGAGAGAGTCTTAAAAGGTGTCAAATAACATTAAGTGTGTTAGTTTCCGAAACCGTATCAGTTATTTCGTCTTTATCTACCAAAAGACCTTGAGAGAACGAAAAAGCTACTAGGTCGTATACAACCGTTAAACTAGAGACCAAGGAGACGGAAAAGATTTTGGTCGAACTTGTAAACCTTCAAGTGCTAAATACATAAAACTTCGGACCGAACCTTTTAAAAGTCGTAATGAAACGATCGCACACTCTACTCACGTTAACACGCCATCAAACTCGTAAGAAACCGTAACGGAAAGAATCCCTAACCTTACTTTTGACTGGAAAAGGTCAGGACACCGGTGACGACTCAAAAGGTTTAAACGACCGTATAACTCACGTCGTGAAAGTGTCGTAGTAGAAAATCCTAAACTATATCGAGTTGACCTTAAGGTAGTGGAGGTGATCGAAACAAGTATCACTACCAGAGATTCCGGGTGAACTGAAGTGTAAGGTCCTACAGACCGTGGTCCACTCACTTGTGTGACAGTACTAATAAGCTCAACACTTCTAGAAAAATCATGTCAAGAAGACAAATAAGAACGGTGGAGAAGAATTATAGAAGACGAAGACAATCCAGGTATGGTAAAGACAGGAAATAACTCGTGTAGAAACGTACTTTACAAGGTAAACCATAGAGATTAAAAGAACTTCTCTAGAGTTCAGAAAGGGTAAGATAACAAAAGGAGAGAAAGAAACGTGACTAGAAACTCCTTCAAAAAGAATAGAGAGGAACGATAAGAAACCTTGAAACATAAGTTTACCCATATAGAAAGGAAAAGAGGAAACGAAAACAGAAGAGAAAAAAAAGAGTCGATAAACATTCCGGAGGGGTCTGTCGGAAAAACGTAAAGAAAAAGAACCCTACCAGAACGAAGGACAGAAGACATGTTACAGTGCTTGGAAGCAGGTATCAAGTAGTCCGTGAGAAAGATAGTCTAGATCAGGGAATTTAGATAAAGAGTGAAGATAACATATTAGCAATCCCTAAACTAAATCCAGTATGGACTTACCAGAGCACTAAAAGGGATGAAATAAGTTAAATTCAGACTTAAAACGTTATTCCTCAAGTACTGGACTCGGTGTCAGGCGAAGAACAGAGCAAAAACGACTGATATATCAAAGAGGTGGAAACCGACGTTTCTCATACTAGTTAGACTAAAGTCACAACTGGTAGACCACTACAGGTACACATCTCAGAGGAGAACAAAACAACCTTTTCCCACAAACGATACTGGTCACCTAAGAGAGTCGTCTTGAGATAATCGGAAACGGGACGAAGTAAGGCGTAAGGTTCCGGTTTAAACGGACAATGAGGTTCACAAAGAACTCAAGGATGAAAACGTAAGGTCAGGGGATATTACTTTTCCTGTAGAAAACCCCCACAATCAAGATTTTGTAGAACATCCAGAAGTATCTTGGCAAGTCGAAGTCGAAGAAGTCGTAATGACCAGTACCGTATCTAGGGCTAATGGGACTACAACTTACAAAACGGAACCTTTGCTTGTCTCTAGTAAGACAGCAAAAACTCTAACGTAGGTTATGAGGTAAAGTCTGAGAACAACTGATAGTACCGATGAGGTAAAGAAGATTCCCTAAGAACGGGTGTCATCATCTATATTACTAGTAGATTCTATTTAAGTGGGTAAGGTCAGGTAAAATCAAGTGACTAAGGATTTTACAATTACAAGTGAGAACGAGAGAGGACAAACTGGTCAAGGTTAAACGGAACTAAGTACCCGGATTAAGGATACGTTATAACGAGAAATGTTGTAGTCTGGAACGAAAGTAGTGGTCAATGTAGGTGTTGACCCACAACAAAAACGAAACCGAGACAGAGAAGTAAGAAAGACCTCAATAAAGAGGTCACTAGAGGTCATCGTATAACCCGTGGATGACTAGACCCCTTAAGTAGAAAGTCATAGGATAGAAAAACGGAAAAGAATAACTAGTACCCCAAGAGTTCCGTCCTTATGACTTCACCAAACGGTAAGGGAAGAGGTCACCTGGTGTAAAGTAGTCTTGAGAGGTGGTTCTGGGTAGGCAGAACCCACTGGGATGTTCGTACCGAGTATCAAAGTGACTCAATCTATTCCGACACCAGGTACACTAATCTAACGAATCAAAAGAAACAATAATAATATGGACGAAAAGATCGGGACTAATCGTTACGGTTTACCTTTTCGGTGACGTCTTTAAGTGTCGAGTTCGTATCAATAACGGATGAATTGTTTCTTGAAGACACTTAGTGTACCGAAAATAACATGTTTCAAGTCCAAAGAAATTTAATTCAGTTTCCCAATTTTATTTCAAGGGACTATGTCTTTTGATAAAATTCGGTTTGTCGATTTCCTGGACTCTTGATTAATAGAAACAAAGATGCGAAATCGATGGTGAGTGGACGTATGATAGATTGGATGAGGTGGTAGACGTTTTATTAACATATTAAAATGTGTTTATAACTCTATCTCTATCAGGGAATAGTATATTACTTGATACTTAAGAAGACGTTTATTTATTATTTATCGTAGGAAAGATTGAAATACACTGTTCTCCACTTTTAAAAGTTTGGAGTTTATAAACTTCAACTTAACACAATGAAGAAGTATCATAAAAAGACGGAGTAGCCTCATGAAAAATTTTAAGTAATTACGTCTATTTAATTAGGATCTACATAACAGAAAAACACTGTAAATTTAAAACGGAAATGGATCGTATTAATAAAAAGGAAAATAAATGTATAAATTTATAGTCCCTTAAAAAAAAAAGACCAACACTTATTGGTCTATTCTATTACTAAAAAAGGGGACTATAGAAGAGTTGAATTATTTATATAAGTAGATAATGAGATCGATGTACCGTCGAAAATGTAAACATAAAACATGGTGTCCATTATACTTATTATGTACCATTGTTCTTTGATATCCAGTATCCAACTTGAAGAGGAAACACTTGTGTCTTTTTGTAGCTTTGTGTTTACAAGTGAAATGTACTTGTTTCAAGGGTCTCACCCTCTCCTTCACGAGGAACCTGGGAAGTCTACTATAACAATTGAGAAACGATCAGAGAGAAGTAATATTGTCCTTTAGAGGTATATTGTCCAGTAAACAAAAGAAACTGTTTCAGTTCCGTAAACTGATTCTGTTCATCTGTGATTCTTTACTAAACTAGGTTTTATGACAGTAACAAAATTAAGATTTTAAAACGTACCAGACAGAGCGGATTCAAAGTTGAATTTACTTCTCCAAAAAGAAGATCCAATAGTTATACTCAAACAATAACTTCCTTAATAATAAATAATATATAGTTACTAACTTAAGTGTGGTACGTCAAGTATCATACCCCGAAGGGACCACCGATCTGTCACTTCTTAGACGGACGTTACTTCGTCTGGACCCAAACTAGGGATCCAACCCTTCTAAGGGACCTTTTCCCTTACCGATGGGTGCGGTCATGAGAGCGGATTTCTTAGGATATGTGTCTCATCAGACCATCCGGTGTCAGGTACCCCAGTGTTTCTCAGTCTATACTTACTCGTTGATTGTGAAAGTGAAAAGTCAAGTATCATACTACATAAGGTTTTACATCACTTAATCATTATTGTTGGGCCACATAGGATCTAAGTAGATAAAATAGTTAATCACGTTTTAGACTTCTTTATAAAAGTTTAACTTTATAATAACCTTAAAAATGGTAATTAGGTTGAGATGGAGTTCTCTTAACTATACAGATAACTTTTTAATAAATCATCGATAGTTTATAAACTTCTTTTTATGAGTCCTTATAGTTATTGTGCATCTTTTCGCAAGTCTTTGATTAGAGAAACGATGAGTATCTATTCTAACACAGAATTTATCGGAAGAATTTAAATTTGAGAATTTTCAACTATTCCTTTTTATATATAGGATAGACCTTGGTCCTAAAAAAAAAATAAGTGTCGTATCGTCATAACCTTCTTTTCCTTCGGAAATTTATCTGATTTCAACTAAAATTTGAGGTACTGAAATTCAGAGATACGGGACCACATAAGGAGGGGTTTTGTAAGCACAGTATACTACCTTGGAAGTGAAAAAAGATTAGGTCAGGACTTGGATAGAAGAAAAACACACAAAGAAGATGATAGAGGTTGAAACGTGTTGAAATTTCCTATATAACAAAGGTTTCCAAGAACAGTTGGACTTAATGGTATCAACTATACCTCAACACTTTATATACTTGAAGTACACACGTTTAGTGTCATCGAAGTATTTGGAGTTTAATAAGTGTTTGTAGTTGTAATAAAAAGTAGTTGTAGTGTATATTGTACACATATATGTCTGTATCTATTTTAGTCTATTTTTTTTATACACAACTTTTTGATGAGAACCGAATGCCTTTCTTGAACTACAATGTTAAGTCCGTCTAAAGTCAAATTTAAGACCCAAATAGTCAACGATCAAGAAATTAAACTCTAGGAATTTGATGAAATCGGAGTTAGAGTAGTAGACATTTTACCGTTGTTGTCATGAATATATAATACAAGTAATCTTCTTAATTTATTACTTTGTAGACATTTGTAGTTTGACACGGAAGTATACTAGTCCCGAGTTATCTTCTATTGTTGATAATAATATGTACGTACATTAAACAAGGTTCGTAGTGTAATTTTTGATATTAGTTTTTCTACTAGTGGAGAAGACGTTAAGTATACGGTTTTAGGTAATCTGCCAGTTCATGTCAATCGTAATATGTAAGTATAAGTTTTAATTCGTGTAAGTCATCATTGTGTTGTATATAAACACAGTGATTGAAATGATAAAATATGGGTATAAGAAATATTTTATAGTGTCTGAAGTTGAGAAAATAATCTAGTGTAGAGTGTAAAAAATTTTATAGTCAGTGGAATAGTTTAATTTTTTATTTATAATATTTCCCTTTCTCATTTCTTTTAGTCAGTTTTAGAACTTAATTTTTTGAAGTTCCTAATAATGTTTTTAACTGGACGGTGATTTAAAATACGAAAGATAGAATTACAAAACATCTTAGATGGAAGTGTATACTTCTACCTCCGAAATAGTTTTTACTGTGGGAATATTAAATATTTACATTACAGTCGTTGAATACCAGTCTACTAACGAGACCTCCTGTGTTGAAATAAGGTCTTGAAATAAGATATAATCTTTGTAACAGATGTATTAGGTATAGGATGTCCATTAGATATGAAGGAAACCGCTATTAACATTTAGATTTCTCATTTGCACCATTCACTGCCATTTTACCATCATTGTTATTTCCACAATGTATTTTATTATTCGAACGACGTAGACGTGACACGTTACTTGAATATAAATACAAGATTTGAATTTAATCTTATACCATTAATGTTTTAAGTAAAGGACAGTAAACACCAAAAGATTCTACAATGAAATCTTGTCTAATTTATATCATAGATCAATGATTGAGGATTCGGAATACAAATATTTTATACTATGGATAAAAAAGGTGAACTTGTCCTTTTTACCAATAGATACACATTTTAGTACTACTAACTCAATCTCGTCCGAGTGATTAAGACATCTTTTAGTTACTTTTAGTTTATTTCATGAACTTTTATTAACCCTTAGAAAATACTTTAGAGGACACGACAAAAGAACTTATAACAATATTTGTACATGTAAGAGATCCCTTTCGTTTAAAAGGAAACTTACCTTTTTCTGTAAAAAAAAATGAATTCAAGTAAGATTTAAAGAATTATTTTACAACTGAACCCGACTTTAAGAAGAAAGTAAGACACCAATATGTTAAACGTTCGAAAAGGATTTTTATTCACAAACTTCATACTATAAAGAATACATCACTGGCCCCTTTCTACCTCCCTGCTTGTTTCTGATTATATCTAAGGTTTTTTTTTTTTTACTTTAAACAAGACACGATCATGTAAAATTGACCCTTAATCAATTGTCAAATTTAATACTCTTATAGTCCTCCTCTGTTAAAAGACGTGAGACAACGTCGGAACCGGAGTTAGACGGCACAAAACGGACTACCCAGGTAAGACACCACTATTTTGAATCGTACAGTGGTAATAAAGTAAATTATCAATGGTTTGTTGGAGGAGACCCTCCATCTTTAAAGTGTTTACAGAGAAAAGATATAACACGTGTTATAAAAGAAAGAAGTCTTGTTCACTGACTAAACATTATTAGACAAAACTGTCATCAATACACCTTTATGACACAATTTATAAAAGTCAGTACTCCCTCATACCTGTATACCTATGTCAACACACCCACAACAGATTAATACACGTAATATACTAAATGATAACAACCCCTGGTAGAAGGTAAGTAAATTATTACGAAAACGTTTAACCGTCTATCGTAAACCTGATTTTCTGTGTGTCCTATAAACGTTACTTTTTCCCCCTTTTTTTTTGGAGGAGACGGAAAAGAGGACACATCTCGTTAAACAGTTCATTAATCGGTTGGATTAATTTAAAAACATCGTGATTAGTTTGCTTATACGATTTTAAAAGAAACGTGTCGGTCAAACGACAGACGAACGTAAATTGAACTACCAAACTTTCCCCGGGATGAGTCAGACGGTGAGGTGAATTATTGGATTAAACGTAAAATATAACCATTTAGTTTAATTCGTGGTCACCGAAAATCATACTAACTGACACCAGTCCGGACAAGTCTACCCTGAAAAAGTGTCTTTTAATCCGTGTAAAATTATACTGATTCCGACACGAAAGACACAAGTCGATTGACGTAAGTGAGTTGATTAATTTTCAGGGGGGGTCGTGGGGTGGGACGACGTTTACTATCTAAATGGGTCGACCACACAGGTAAAAGGAAACATGTTAAAGAACTACCTTCAAAAATAAGGATTTATATTATTCTAACAGATTCGTTGTGAAGTTTGGATAAACATACTTTGTATATTTGTTATGAAACAATCTTTTAGTAATGAAACTCTCCACCCACGTAGACACACGTTTATGTCCAGGTACACTCCCGAATGTCCATAATCGAATAGACATCTCGTCGGACTTTGAATCTTTTAAAAGTCACTAACTATATAATTGTCACTGGTCACGACTTCTGGTGTGGATTACAATATAATTCCGTATAAGGGTGAAAAACAACAACAACATTCTGTTGATAAGTGTAAATTCATTCCTTTTTATATCGTATTTATGTTCAGAATTTTGGAGGAAGAATGGGTCACTTTCGTTCTCGGTAAGTCATCACTCTGAATTATTATATAAAATAGTATTTACCCATAATAAAGTTCAAATGCTTATCCCTTTTACTCTGTTCCTCTCTAACTGAACAGATAATTATGTTCGTCTAGACTCTAAACTAAGACCAAAAGAACTGAAATTTAAACACGAGAAAGGTTATAGAGTGTCAGAAAACGAATATAAGATTTTTGGTTATATCGAAACGAAGGATTTATTGTAAATGTGATGATCTTCTTAGTCTTTAAGGGAACCTTAAAAACTGAGACATTATGACTCATTTAGAAAGGTGGATAAAGAGATATATGTCAAAAATAAACGTCATCAGTCTAAAAGTTCTTAGATCAAAATTCCAAAGAAGTCATCATATGTGAACTAGTACGAAAATTGTTATCGTTGTTGTTTTGAACAAGTGTACGATTCGAATACAAACACCATTCCCTTGTGAAAATTTTAACTATTTTAATTACTAAATTTATCGTTACCCGAAAGGATTATCGGATCAACCATTTCTTAGACGGACGTTACATCTTCGGGGACCAAGCTAAGGACCGAGGTCTTCTAGTCGACCTCTTCCCTATCCGATGGGTGAGATCATAAGAACCCGAAGGGACCACCGGGTCGACGATTTCTTAGTCAGACACTACGTCCTCTGGACCCAAGCTAGGGACCCAACCCTTCTACGGGACTCCTTCCCTTTCCGATAGGTGAGGTCATAATACCGGACCTCTTAGGGTATCTGACATATCGGGTACCCTAGTGTTTTTCAGCCTGTACTGACTCACTGAAAGTGAAGTGTTTGTGGTTGAATCGGAGTTAGAAGTCGTTCACTTATTTTTTGAAGAAGGTGTGTAAACACCTCGTTATAAGAAATTGAACCCTGAAGAGAAATCAGTTGATACGCCGGTAGTCATCTAACCTATCCCTGTCTTGTTACATGTACAACACACAGGACTCTAGGCTGTTGTTTTACTATGGACCTTTGGACTTTCTTTTTACATGGTGTAACAGATTGGATTGGAACCTGGGACTGAAAAGGATTGCTCAAGTTCAATTCGTGAGATTGTGGTTCAAAGTTGATAGAATTTTGACTAGTAATTCCATTAAGAAATTAATTTTTCCATTAATTCTAATACTTTCTCTACTTCAGTTTGTCCCGTCAAGGATCTCTGTGTGTCCCTAAAAGACAAAATTAATTTCATTACCACGTATAATGCTTTGGAGTCAAGTCAGGTAAAAAAATTTTTCAGTATTAAGACTTTCTTTTGAATTCTTTACTAGACTGTCGTCACGAATCGGATTTCCTTCTGGTTTAAAGTCTGAGGAAGAAACGAGTTTAGAGGTCTCCACTGCCAAAGTTTATAACGTGGATATCCGAGGTACGGGAAACGAAGAGGTCAGTTCATTAACAGTGGCCAAAAGAGGTACTTACATCCTCTTCTAGAGGGCAATAGGAGGAGAAATACTTCATGTCTCATGATGGAGGCAAAAAGTAAGTGTATCTACCACAAAAAGATTAAAATTGTAAAAATACCTAAAGGTGAAGTTGTACACAAATTTTACAAACCTGGTTTTAACGTAAACTGTGAATTTTAAAGACTCGTACTTTCCTACCTACTGTAATATTATAAAAAATACATTCCCTGTGTAATTCTACAATATAGTAGTCAAACAATAACGTTGTCTTACAGTCAAAAAGATATTGACACTGCCGTATTAACGCACGAGATCAGGATTCTTGAACACCCTCATAGCCTTGTTTGACATCTAATTGGTCAAGGTCTCCACGTCGGGAAGGAACAAATTCCTGGAAATCACAAGTCAGCGAGTCAGCACAGGATGAGAAACGTTGGGGTACCTGATATCGGGTGGTCCGAGGAGACTGGTACCTTAAGAGGTCCGTTCCTATGACCTCACCCCACGGTAAAGGAGGAGGTCCGTTAGAAGGGGTGGGTCCCTGGCTTGGGTGTAGAGGACGTAGAGGACGTAACCCCCGTCTAAGAAATGGTGATCTCGGAACCCTTCGGGATATTCCTACTAATGTACATGATAATAAGGAAGAGATCTGATATCTGTATTTTAGTGTGAATCGGACGTTTTTTTTTAGAGAGTGATCGGTATACACATAATCAAGAAAAGTAAAGAAATGATTTCTAAAGGTGTGTATACATTAATAGTAAGAATGTAGAACCTCGACGAGACTCGAATTCGTTTTATTCTTTTATTGTATGAAAATCCATCTATTATGGATGTCATCTGTTGTTAACTATTTTAAAAATACAGGTAGTAAAATTCTTCGTGATCTGTTACCCCTTCTAATCAAACTCCTCACAGGTCACCAGTTTCGTTCCACTGTCATGTTGACCTATTATAAAACTATTCTCTTATATAGTGAGTTTCTAATTGTTCTTTCAATTCAGTCAGTATATATAAGGTCCCTTTGGAACGGGTAATGAAAAATAAAACATTTAAGGGACTCAATAAAAACAATCTGACGGTCCGAAGCGATATGTAGTGGTTGAGGGTCTCAAATGAGTTTGAGTACAAGTATTGGGCCACTACGGTAAGTTGGTAAAGTGGGAGACAGCAGGGAAAGAGGATGGTGGAAGTTAGAAAGGGTCGTAGTCCCAGAAAAGTTTACTCAGTCAAGAAGTGTAGTCCACCGGCTTCATAACCTCAAAGTCGAAGTCGTAGTCAGAAAGGTCACTTATGAGTCCTGACTAGAGGAAATCCGAACTGACCAAATTACAGGGACGTCAGGTTCCCTGAGAGTCCTCAGAAAAGGTTTTGGTGTCAAGTTTTCGTAGTTAAGAAACCACGAGTCGAAGGAAATATCAGCCTGAGAGTGTAGGAATGTACTGATGACCTTTTTTGTTATCGAAACAGATCTGCCTGGAAAAAACCGTTTCAGTACAGAGACAAATTATACGAAAGTTTCAACCAGTATCAAAAAGAAGGTTTCTCGTACACAAAAAATTTAAGTACCGACGTCAGTGATAGGCGTCACTAAAACCTCCGGTTCTTTTATTTCGGACAGTGACAAAGGGGTTGATCAACGGTACTTCACTACCCTGATCTACGGTACTAGAATCAAAAGTCTTACAACTCAAAATTCGGTTGAAAAAGTGAGAGGAGAAAGTGAAAGTAGTTCTCCGAGGAATCAACAAGAAGTGAAAGACGGTATTTCCACCATAGGAGACGTATGGATTCCAATGACTATAAAGAGGGCCGTTAGAACTAAGGTCGAACACGAAGTAGGTCAGGTCGTAAGGTGTACTTCATGAGACGTATATTCAATTTACTCGTCCCCCTGTTATGTGTCGGAACTGTATGAGGAAAGGACTAAGTCTCATGTTTTACTTCGTCCTTTTTACGATTGTCTTAAAACGGTTCTCTTGTGAGACCAGTATCGTTTGTAGGAGAAAGTTGTTGTGTTTTCTTCTGAAGTGTACCTGTAGTGGTCTGCCAGTTATGGTTTTAGTCTGACTAATATAAGAAACGTCGGTTTCTACCCCTTCGAGACATATCAGTCGTTTTTGTTCTGTTCCTCGACTGACACCGAGTCTAGTACTTGAGGAATAAGGTTTTAAGTCTTAATTTAACTTCTTTCATCCCTTTTGGTGATCTAATAAGTCCATACTCGATTTAGTTTAGGGAATACTAATATGTCACCTTCAATGTTTGTCTAAGTTCTCTAATCTAGACTATCTGTCTCACGGACTTCTTGAAACCTGTATCCGAACACTGTAACACGTCCTCCGTCACTAGTTCTGGTAGGGGTTATTTTACTTTACGTTTTTCCGTTTTACCAAAAGACGTCTTCGGAATGTGTATCGACTCTTTTCTTTTGTTGGATTGTCGTTTCCATTTTTCCTTTCTATGTTCGTAGACTTACGTCTCAAGGTTTCTTATCGTTCCTCTCTATTCTTTCGGGAGGATTCATTAATTACGTTTCTTCATCTCCTTTTGTTATCTTACCCTTTCTGAACTCTAGAGAAGTTCTCTTACTCTCTCTGGTTCCCTTATAAAGTACATTTTTACCCGTATTATTTCCTGTCTTTACCATACCTGGGTTGTCTTCGTCTTCTATAATTCTTCTCCACCGTTCTTATTTGTCTTCTTGATTTGTTCTTTTTTAAGTACTGGGTCTATTGGTGCTACCACACTAGTGAGTAGATCTCGGTCTGTAGGACCTTACACTTCGGTTCACCCGGAGTCCTTCTTAGTGATGATTGTTTCGATCCCCTCCACTACCTTAAGGTCACCTCGATAAAGTTTAAGATTTTCTACCACGACACTTTCCCGACGTGATCATACAGTTGTTTAAACCTTTTGAGTCGTCACCGGTGTCCTGACCTTTTCCAGTTAAAAGTGAGGTTAGGGTTTCTTTCCGTTACGGTTCCTTACAAGTTTGATGGTGTGTTAACGTGAGTAGAGTGTGTGGTCGTTTCATTACGAGTTTTAAGAGGTTCGGTCTGAAGCTGTCATGTACTTAGTACTTGAAGGTCTACAAGTTAGACCTAAATCTTTTCCGTCTCCTTGGTCTCTAATTTAACGGTTGTAGGGGACCTAGTAACTTTTTCGTTCTCTCAAGGTCCTTTTGTAATGAAGACGAAATAACTGATGAGGTTTCGAAAACTGACACACCTAGTGTTGTTTGACACCCTTTAAAAAGTTCTGTACCCTTATGGTCTGGTGGACTTCACGGAGGACTCTTTAGACATACGTCCAGTCCTTCGTTGTCAATCTTGATTGACCTGTATCTTGTTGTCTGACCAAGAATATTTGATAATTCTAACGAATTATAGAACCATACGTGTATGTTAGTTAGTCCGTGGTGCAATTTACGAAAACGTTCAAAATGAAAGTAGGACGAAGGATCTCAACAGTAATATAAAGTGTCCTAAGTTTCTGTACGTTAGGATCCATTAAGATCAAAGGATTAGTATAATGTTTACTCGGTTTAAAATAAAATATATGATTATAAAATAAAAATTATTAATTAAACAAAATTAACCTCTTATTAATGAAACGTTGTATCACAACAAAAACGGTCGTACTTAGTATGTCCATATGTACACAGAGGGGAGTAAGACTTGGGGTAGGGTGGAGAGAGGGGTGGGGTAGGGAGAGACTCAACAGTGTCTCGTGGCCGACACCCACGGGACGAAAAACACAAGTTGGTCGTGACCAGTAGATAAAATGTATACTATCACATGCACCAAGTCACGATAAGAGAGTTTAGTAGGGTGGGAGCGGAAGAGGGTGACTTAGGTTTTCAAACAAGAAATGTAGACACAAAGGAAACGACGGGACTTACATCCTAGTAACCATGGTAGAAAAGTTTAAGATGACTATACGTGATTGTACGTCATAGACAGAAAGATAAAGACTGAATGAAGTGAGACATATTTTCCGAGGTACAAGTAAGTGGAGTAATCTTGACTGAGTTTACACGAGTAAAAATCTCGACTCATTATGAGATAACACCTATACATGGTGTTGAAGATAGGTGAGTAGACGACTACCTATAGATCCAATGAAGGTACAGAATCGATAACGTTTATCACAATGTTACTTGTAACCCAATGTACACAGAGAAAGTAAAGACCAAAGGAACCCCACATACTGGTCTTCACCCTAACGACCCAGTAAACCGTCGAGATAAAGGCCAAAAATTTCTTAGAAGTGTGACAAGAGGTGTCATCGACATGTTCAAACGTTAGGGTGGTTGTCACATTCTCCCGAGGGAAAGAGGTTTGGGAGAAGTCGTAGTAACAAACATCTGTAAAACTACTACCGGTAAGACTGGTAACTCTTTACTATGGAGTAACACCAAAACTAAACGTAAAGAGATTATGACTCACTATGACTCGAAGTACAGAGATAATCTGTAGACATACAGAAGAGATCTCTTTACAGACAAATCCAGGAAACGAGTGAAAAATTAAACCAACAAGTAAAAAGACCATAACTCGATAGACCCGACGAAAAAATAAAACCTCTAATTAAAAAAGACAGTCAACAAGGTAAACAATAATAAAAGAGGGAAAAGGCCCCGAAAGAAAAGTGGAACGAATATACTTTATCGAATAATTCAAAATCCTAAAAGAAGATTAAAAATCAAACTTTGTTATTGAAAGTGTCCTTGGACATTTCTCTCGTATTTTCTAGGTAAGTGTGTCAAAGGGGACATCTGATATATTGAAAAGACATTATAGTTTTGTCCCTTTGATTATAAACTTGTTAAACATACATATCAAGATACGATAAAATGTTGTACATTTCTAACGACATTGGTGTTAGTTTTAGTTCTATTTCCTGTTACGGTAGTGATACTTATCGAGGAAGTACGATAGGAAATATCGGTGTACTAGTCTCATTATGACCGAAGTATTATACTTAGACCTTCACAAGGGAGGGGAAGATATAAGACCTTTGTTACACATCCTAATTACAATTAAGAAGAAATTCAAAAACCATCTAAACAGAGTACTTTAGTAGAACCGGACCTCTAAAGAAAAAGTACTCAAAATTTTAATACTTAAGTTAATTGAACTATCAATATCTCAATATGTTTACTATGAATAAGTTAAGTATGACCCAGTCAACACTATCCAGAATGTAAAGTTCCTTGATCGGATAAAATAGATGCAATGCTTTAAATACACACAGGATAAATAGTCAAGTCAAGTCAGCAAGTCAGCACAGGCTGAGAAACTCTGGGGTACTTAGCGTCGTACGGTCCGGAGGGACAGGTAGTGGTTGAGGGGCTTAAATGAGTTTGAGTACAGGTCGCTCAGTCACTACATAAGGTCGGTAGAGTAGGAGACAGTAGGGGAAGAGGAGGACGGGGGTTAGGGAGGGTCGTAGTCCCAGAAAAGGTACTCAGTTGAGAAACGTAGTCCACCGGTTTCATAACTTCAAAATCGAAATCGTAGTCAGGAAGGTTATTTGTGGGTCCCGACTAGAGCAAATCTACCTGACCAACCTAGAGGAACTTCAGGTTCCCTGAGAGTTCTCAGAAGAGGTTACGGTGTAGAGTTTTCGTAGTCAAGAGGTCACGAGTCGGAAGAAGTGTCAGGTTGAGAGTGTAGGTATGTATTGGTGTCCTTTTTGGTATCGGAACTGATCTGACTGGAAACATCCGTTTCATTACAAAGACGAAAACTTATACGATAGATCCAACCAGTATAGAAAGGAAGGTTCCTCATTCGCAGAAAATTAAAGTACCTACGTCAGTGGTAGACGTCACTAAAACCTCGGGGGGTTTTATTTCAGACTATGACAAAGGTGACAAAGGGGTAGATAAAGGGTACTTCACTACCCTGGTCTACGGTACTAGAAACAAAAGACTTACAACTCGAAATTCTGTTCAAAAAGTGAGAGGAGGAAGTGTAAGTTGTTCTCCGAAGAATCAAGAAGTCAAAGACGGTATTCTCATCACAGTAGACGTATCGACTCTAATAACTGTTAAGAGGGCCGTTAGAACTAAGGTCGAACACGAAGAAGGTCAGGTCACAAAGAGTACTACATGAGACGTATCTTCAATTTAATCGTCCCACTTTCATATGTCGGAACTACATAAGGAAAAGGATAAACCTTGGTCAGACAACAAAGTACAGGTCAAGATTGACCACGAAGGACTGGACGTATGTCTAAAGAGTTCTCCGTCCGATCCACCAGACCATAAGGTAGAGAAAGTCTTAAAAGGTGTCAAATAACACTAGGTGTGTCAGTTTCCGAAACCGTATCAGTTATTTCTTCTTCATCTACAGAAAGACCTTGAGAGAACGAAAAAGGTACTAGGTCGCCTACAACCGTTAAACTAGAGACCAAGGAGACGGAAAAGATTTTGGTCGAACTTGTAGTTCCTCAGGTGCCAAGTGCACAACGACTTCGGACCGAACCTCTTAAAACTCGTAATGAAATGATCGTACACTCTACTCACGTTAACACGCCATCAAACTCGTAAGAAACTGTAACGGAAAGAAACCCTAACCTTACTTTTGACTGGAAAAGGTCAGGACACCGGTGACGACTCAAAAGGTTTAAACGACCGTATAACTCACGTCGTGAAAGTGTCGTAGTAGAAAGTCCTAAACTTTATCGAGTTGACCTTAAGGTAGTGGAGGTGATCGAAACAAGCATCACTACGAAAGATTCCGGGTGAACTGAAGTGTAAGATCCTACAGACCGAGGTCCGCTCACTAGTGTAGTAGTACTAATAGACCCAGCACTTCTAGAAAAAACATGTCAAGAAGACAAATAAGAACGGTAGAGAAGAATTATAGAAGACGAAGACAACCCAGATACGGTAAAGACAGGAAATAGCTCGGGTAGAAAGGTACTTTACAAGGGAACCATAGAGATTAAAAGAACTTCTCTAAATATCAGAAAGGGTAAGACAACAAAAGGAGATAAAGAAACGTAACTAGTGACTCCTTCCGAAAGAATAGAGAAGAACGATAAGAAACCTTGAGACGTAAGTCTACGAATATAGAAGGGAAAAGAGAAAACGAAAAGCGAAGAGAAGAAAAGTGTCGATAAAAATTCCGGGGAGTCTGTCGGTCAAACGAAAAAACGTAAAGAAAAAGAACCCCTACCAGAACTAGGGACAGAGGCCATGTTACATTCCTTGGAGGTAGGTATCAAGTAGTCCGTGAGACAGATAGTCTAGATCAGGGAATTTAGATAAAGAGTGAAGGTGACATATTAGTATTCCCTAAACTAAATCCAGTATGCCAAAAAGGATGAAAGAAGTTAAATTTAGACTTAAACCGTTATTCCTCGACGCACCGACTCTCTTCGTTGGGGAGCGGGTTCCAGTACCCGTCACTGACTCTCACGGTCCGACGTTGCCCCGTCCTCGGCGCCTCTCCTCGTTGGGGTGTAGGTTCCTCGCCACCGACGTGCCCGCGTCTTCCAGGCTCTCCTTGATGAGGTGCAAGTTCCAGTCCTCCCCACCGGCACTCCTCTGTGGGGAGTAGGTTCTATTCCTCGTCGCCGACGTTGGGTCTATTCTTCCATCCACAATGCTCTCCCGTAGTCTCCCGTCTGTGTGACTTTAGTATTAGTGTCTTTTGATCGGTTAGACTAGTGTACCTGTTGTCGGATAGATTGAGTCACTTTGATTCGGTACGGCACACCCCGGTGGGTTCTGTCCGGTCAGTACCACCTCTCCAGACTGTGTTACACCAGGTGACCTCTTCCCTTACCGTTTCGTGAAGTCACAAGAACGGAACTCTTAGGGTACTTGTCATACTTTTCCGTTTAACTATCCTATGACTTTCTCCTTGAGGGGTCCAGCAAATTCACGGGTTATACGATGACCTCTAGTCACCTCTTTATTGAGGTCTTCTTACTTCCCTACCTCAGTTTCGTTTTTGTTATGGGTCAACATCTACACTGACCACTATCTTCGTTCCAGGCTACGACATTTCTCGTTATAACGTATCCTTGGACCTTACAGTCCAGGTACTTAGTTCCGTTTAACCTTCACCAGTTTGTCCTCTATCATTCTCACTTGTAGCTGTAAGACCCTTAGTCACTAGATTTTACCTGACCTTACTCACTTAAATTGAGTCTACTGGTAATATAGATGATGATACCCGTCCTAGGGAATCCTCTTTACCTCATCGGTAGTACCAGTTGTTTTCTCAGACTTTACGTCATGAACCTACGTTAGAGTTTTTACTGTCTCACTAGAGACAAGCAAAGGTTCCGTTTGGTAAGTTATAGTGCCATTAGGTTCAGATACGGGGTTGNACTTCCCTACCTCAGTTTCGTTTTTGTTATGGGTCAACATCTACACTGACCACTATCTTCGTTCCAGACTACGACATTTCTCGTTATAACGTATCCTTGGACCTTACAGTCCAGGTACTTAGTTCCGTTTAACCTTCACCAGTTTGTCTTCTATCGTTCTCACTTGTAGCTGTAAGACCCTTAGTCACTAGATTTTACCTGACCTTACTCACTTAAATTGAGTCTACTGGTAATATAGATGATGATACCCGTCCTAGGGAATCCTCTTTACCTCATCGGTAGTACCAGTTGTTTTCTCAGACTTTACGTCATGAACCTACGTTAGAGTTTTTACTGTCTCACTAGAGACAAGCAAAGGTTCCGTTTGGTAAGTTATAGTGCCATTAGGTTCAGATACGGGGTTGGTCATTACGACTTCTTCGACTTCAACTTGCCAAGATACTTCTGAATGTTCTTGAAAATCTTGATTATGGTTTTTTTCTACAGGAAAAGTAACATCACTGACCTTACGTTTTCATCCTTCAGTTCTTTGTAGACCTCAATGTCCGTTTAAACCGGGACCTCATGTCTTCGTCCCGTTCCGATTATCTCAAAACGGTTCTCTTACGTGACCAGTATCGTTTGTGGGAGAAGGTTGTTGTGTTCTCTTCTGAGATGTGTATTTGTAGTGGTCTACCAGTTGTGACTTTAGTCTAACTAATATAAGAAACGTCGGTTTCTACCTCTTCGAGATATGTCAGTCGTTTTTGTTCTGGCGTCCGACTGACACCGAGTCTAGTACTTAAGGAATAACAGAATAAATATCATAAAGGAATAATAGGAAACCGATGGTCTTCAGACATCACTATCGTAGACAAAGAAAGGATTATAACCTTTCATTAATCGAGAAGAGGAAAGAGGAAAGAGTCATCACAATCTACATAATCTCAAGAGGTCTCCTTACACAGGTTGTCCTACATATTTATATGTCCTTCCTCAAAATAGGTTCTTCAAATAAGTGTGTCACACCCTGGACCCTTCAGACTTTAGACATCCCCTCAAGTCGTTCGACCTTTGGGTCCATGCACAACCACAAAATCAGACTTCCGTCAGACCTTCACCTTAAGGAAGAAGAACCTCCTGGAGTCAGAAAGGAGAATTCTGGAAATCGACTAACCTACTCCGGGTTGGGGTAATACTTTTAATTACAAAATAAGTTTTAGGAGACTAAATTTACACTTAGTGTAGATTTTTTATGAAAGTCTGTTGTAGACCTCTCCACAAACCGATCCATAGTCCCGAATCGTTTTAACTATCTACTTAAATGATAGTGCAATATTTGAACAGTTGTAATTTATTGTGTTACGAAAAAACATACACACACACGAAATTAAAGTGTACAAGAAAAAGAAATAAAATAGGGCGTGGTATACTAGATAAGTAAAACGACGTACATACAGATCAAGTAACTAACATTGAGACAATACTGTGGTGTAACAAACATAAATGAAAGAAAAATGAATAGGTCAGGGTATCACTATCTGAAGTTAAAACGGAGACATAAGAAAAATTTTGTGTTTTCACATCGTTAATCGATTCGTCTTTAAGAGGAGTCTATTTATGGATCAGTACCTGAGAAACCTGTCATCTGGCAAACGTACGACTTCAGGTATTGTTGGACATTTTACATAGAGTACTTCTCAATATGGAAGAATGTTACAGTATAAGTTACGTTTTCTTTAACAGAAGAGAGTAAAACACCGGTCATAACCATGACTGAAAGATTGAAAGTTATTAGTTTACGTATATTATAGATTAATGACACAATAAATGTAAATGGATTAATCAACACGTTATTAGTAAAAAAGTATATAAACACTCGGTAAACTTAAGAGAAAGAAGAAAATGTCCATAATATGAGTTAAAGAATTGAAAAAAGAAATGACTAAAGGTACCCAACATAAAATCTATAATTTAGAAACAGTCAAAATCTTGTTACGGACTATCCAAAAACCTTGTTATGATCGGACAATGAGTTTAAGAGTTACGACGGGAAAAAACTTATTTTAGGAATTAAAACTACACAATTTAATGAGTAAGAATAAAATATCTTACAGAAAATTCAGGATTAAGGGATATCAAAATGAAAAGTAAAAATTCAAAAATTTAAAAGGATTTCGTACGGAAAATTATGCCAGTTGTTTAAATAAAAAGAACGTGTCACTCAAACGACAGGGATTTAGCAGTATAAGTGACGAAATTTAATTACAAAATTATCGTATTACTTTATCTTTTTATCTGTTAAGTATTTACAAATTTTCGTTTTCACTTCGATTGTACGCTCCTACTAGCATCGTTAATTTTTTCCCTTACATCAAAGATTTGAGTCAATAATCAACCTATTAATAAAAGGATTCCTCGTTTACGATTAGAGAAAAGATGAAATATAGTAAGGTGTCTTCTAGTAGTGTAGAATCAAAATTTACTTCTTTTAACCAAATTTTTTACTCAATAAAATTACTATTTTCACTATTTTATATTTACTGTTTACGTTCCATTTCCCGTCTGAACTTAACGTAGGGTATATAACGTAACTCACTCACTTCAGTCAGCGAGTCAGCACAGGCTGAGAAACGCTGGGGCACTGATATCGGGCGGTCCGAGGAGACAGGTACCCTAAGAGGTCCGTTCTTATGACCTCACCCAACGGTAAAGGAAGAGGTCCCCTAGAAGGGTTGGGTCCCTAACTTGGGTCTAGAGGACATAACGTCCGTCTACGAAATGGGAGACTCGGTGGTCCCTTAGTATATTCTCTAGTTAAATCCTAAAATAAATGACTCTATTAATGAAACCAAGAAGTAAAATCACAAAAATGTACCTAGGTCTGAAGTCTCTCCTCTCAAATTATGTAGATAAACCCATTTGAAAGATTACGGAATTTGAGGAATTGACTTTACATTGTAAAATGCACATCGAGTTAAGGGGTCTGTATAAAATCGGAACGATTACCTCAATAAATGGATGTATCTGGTTCGAGTTTCAACCTTTCAAATATTCTTAGTCTTTGAATTTATTATGTTAGAGTGATGGATATAATAACCGTCCTTTGACCTCATTAAGATATATTTTAGTCTAAAAAATTTTTTCTAAAATAGACTTTATGTGTCATTACTCCTTTTCCATAAATTGAAGTTAATAGACTTATTAACCGAGGTAAACGGAGGAATGAAACGATCAAATCTGAACATGATCGTGTTCTCTTATTTAAATACTATTATCTTAAAACTCTCCTTTTTTTTTTTTGTCCTAAATTCTCTAAATTTCTCACAGTAATTAACTTTATGACGTTAGGGGTTTCTCGATTGAAAAGTCTCTGACGTAAAAAAAAGAAAGTATTATATTCATTTTGTTTAAATAAAGTGACGAATTCCATCCTTTTTAACAGGGATTTTAAGTTTCATTTGAGTAACATCACGAATCATTTCGGTATCCCTCATAAAAGTTAATTATTTGTACAGAGATAGTACCCTGTAGCACCTCTTAGGTATTATATTTTAAATGGGATCCGATTTTATTAAGTGACCGGACTGAAACCCCAAGTGATCCACTAATTATTACTTACTCAATTGACATGACCCACCAGGACCGAATTTTGACAGAAAACATAATTGTCAAAATATCACTTCTTTGACTTAATAAAGTTGAATGTTTGATCACAACACCTCGAGAGGATCATTATAAATGATTAACTTGTCATCTACTTTAGTATAATTGTTCCCTTCGTTCTCCTTCTTTTTCCGAAGTAACGGGAGTTTTCTTAAATGTTAGATTACCACCCGTTTGTACCTTTATTATCTTCCCTCGTTCGTTTCTACTACCATTTCTATTAACGATTTTAACACACACCTTAATCAGTTTCGCCCTCGATATGTAATTTTGCAAACTCGACGTGGCACCGTTTATTTACGAGAGTGTCGACCCGACACCCGTTATCTCAGATAGGAACCAATCTGGTCCTTTCGTGTCTTCAGGTGATTTTTCCGGTAGGAATTTAAAACAAGATAGTTGTCTCAGGAACCAATTCACGGGGTACGAAGACTTTTTTTATTATGATTCCATATTTAAACCCGAAGGGACCGATGAGTCTACAATTTCTTAGACGGACGTCACGTCTTAAGTCAAGCTGGTCACCCAACCCTTCTAGGGGACCTCTTCCCTTACCGATGGGGTGAGGTCATAAGAACGGACCTCTTAGGGGTGTCTGTCTCCTCGGACCGTCCGATGTCAGGTACCCCAGAGTTTCTTAGTCTGTGTTGAACTTACTGAAAGTGAAGTGAAGTTCCATATTTAATAGACACGGTCACCTTTTATCATTCCATATTTAATAGACACATGTCGGGACCATATAGATCCTTCCTTTTTTGAGTTATCTCGAATCTTTATATTCTGAAGTTCTTTACAGATGATGTGTTTTTCCTCAATAAATATTGACTGAAGTTCGTCTCTGTCAACCTAACCTCGAACGAGTAAATCAAGGACTACTGTGACACTGAAGTACCGTTTATCTACCCCTTTGTCACCTTTGTCCCCAACTGAAATAAAAACCCCAGAGGTTTTAGTGACGTCTACCACTGACGTCGGTACTTTGATTTTTTACGAACGAGGAACCTTCTTTTGATACTTGTTGGATCTGTCGTATAATTTTTCGTCTCTGTAATGAAACGGTTGTTTCCAGGTAGATCCGTTTCGATACCAAAAAGGTCACCAGTACATACCTACACTCTCGACCTGATATTTCTTTCGACTCGCGGTTTCTTAACTTCGAAAACTTAACACCACAACCTCTTCTGAGAGCTCTCAGGGAACCTGACGTTCCTCTAGATTGGTCAGGTAGGATTTCATTTTGTCAGGACTTATAAGTAACCTTCCTGACTACGACTTCGACTTTGAGGTTATGAAACCGGTGGACTACGTTTCTTGACTGAGTAACCTTTTCTGGGGCTACGACCCTCTCTAACTTCCGTCCTCCTCTTCTTACTCTAACAACCTACCGTAGTGGTTGAGTTACCTGTACTCAAACTCATTTGAGACCCTCAACCATTACCTGTCCCTTCCGACGGTACGACATCAACTACCCCAGTGTTTCTCAACCTGTATTGACTCGCTGACTTGATTTGACTTAACTGTGACACTTGGAGTCTATATTTAAGATTAAAGTGACCGTCAGAGAGATCCGAAGTTGGTGAAAGTGACGGTTGTCTTTTGTATAAGAGTGTCAACACATTGACACCTTAGAGAAGATGAATATCCGTTCCTTCCATAAGTAGTCCTCTCTTTTAAAAGTGTCATTCTTGATGATTGTACGTTAAAAGTTGTTCCCTGTGTAAAAACTGTGGTAAGATTATCAAGATTCAGATTTGTCCAACGTCAGGGTAGGGTACGGAAGCTTCTGAAGTAAATTTGTTCTAGTATTACTTCGGTGGAACAGTTCAAGTATTTACACACGTCTTTCTTCCTTGATCTAGGTCATTGATACCTAATTCCGTGTGCTTTCACTTTTGAACGATCCTTTAGAACTAGTATCACGATATGCAGATACGAGCAATGTAGAAAATATACAATGAAAAAACAAAACAAAAAATTCAAAAAAAATCTGAAAAAGAAAAAATATATATTTAAATAAATAAAATTAATCTCCAATTAATGAAATGTTATGACATAACGAAAACGGTATGTAGTTGTACTTAGACGGTGTCCATATGTGCACCAGGGGTAGGACTCAGGGGGAGGGAAGAGGGAGGGGTATGGTAGGGATACCCAGTAGGGTCACGTGGTCGGGGTTCGTAAGTCATAGTACGTAGTTTGGACCTGACCACTAAGTAAAATATATACTATAATATGTACAAAGTTACGGTAAGAGAGTTTAGTAGGGTGGGAGAGGGAGAGGGTGTCTCAGGTTTTCTGACAAGATATGTAGACACAGAGAAAACGACAGAGTGTATGTCCCAATAGCAATGGTAGAAAGATTTAAGGTATATATACGCAATCATATGACACAACCACAAAAAGAAAGACCGAATGAAGTGAGACATACTAGCCGAGGTCAAAGTAGGTGGAGTAATCTTGACTAAGTTTACATAAGAAAAATTACCGATTCATTATGAGGTAACACATATACATGGTGTCGAAAGAATAGGTAAGTAGACGACTACCTGTAGATCCAACAAAGGTACAGGACCGATAATATTTGTCATGACCCTACTTGTAACCCCATGTGCACAGAGAAAGTTAAGACCAAAGGAGCCACACATACGGGTGTTCACCCTAACGACCCAGTATTCCGGCAAGATAAAGGTCAAAAATTCCTTAGAGGTGTGACAAGAGGTATCACCGACATGATCAAACGTAAGGGTGGTTGTCGCATTCTCCCAAGGGAAAATAAGTGGTGGAGAGGTCGTAAATAACGAACATCAGAAAACCTAGCGTCTGTAAGACTGACCGCTCTTTACCATGGAGAAACACCAAAACTAAACGTAAAGAGACTATTACTCACTACAACTCGTACAAAAGTACACAAACAGACATATAGAAGAAACCTCTTTACAGATAAATCAAGAAACCGGGTAAAAAACTAACCCAGCAAATATATATGTCTTTTATACAATGAAACTCACTACAGGAGTTTACAAATACTGTCTCGAGAAACTGTAAGGTTCTGGTATAATAAAGACGGTAGAACTGTAAGAAGTCTTGAAAAGAAGATAATGTGTAGTCTTTCATAAATGACAAAAGTTTCGGTACATTTCTCGAAAGGTCCAGTACGATCACCAATTTTTTTTTTTTTTTTTTCGGACGATTTTACGTCCTCCGCAGTCTTTGTAACCAAAATAGGGATCCAGTCCTTCTAGAAGACCTCCTCCTGTACCGTTAGGTGAGGTTGTAAGAACGAACCTCTTAGGTTACCTGTCTCCTTGGACCACCCGGTATCAAGTGTCCTAGCGTCTCAGCCTGTACTGATTTCACTGAATTGTGTGTGTGCGTTTCGGTACATTTTGATCTGCGAGACACGAGTCTTTCCTAACACAGATAATAAAAAGTCGTGGGTTGGACTTCCGTTTAGGAAAACACTTTCGTTTTATACGTTTGACCGTCGGGTCTCGAGGATACACCATTGTGGTCGGTTGTTTGGGTCTACGTTGTTAAACGACTCGACTCAGTCTCGATTTGGGGAGATCTATAGTGTGGACGGGTGACCGAAAAGTGGAAGGGAAGATAACAGAACACAGGAGGGTTTCTAGGCGAGTTCATGATTGGTGGTCATGGATACTTACACTGGAATAAACCTTTATGCCATAAACTTCCACATTCGTTAAACTCAACATGTCCTAATTGTACCCGGGACTTAAGTTACGGAACCTAAGTCACTTCACAGGAACGTTCCTATCTCTCTAAACTTCCACATTACTGTATACTTCACTTCCGGTGCACTACTACCTGTGTCTCTGACGTCTCTGAGTCGACGTTCAGTTCATGTGGTTCGGAAAAACCTTTGGTAACTCTCTCATTGTTTGTAAAGGTTCGGTTAGTCCTTCCTTGGACTTACCTCCGATCTGATATTAAAAACGTTCCGAGGTAACTGTACACTGAGAAGGAACCTGGGACATACTGAAAGTCCAAGGTTTGGATGCCATTCCGGACTACCGGTTAGGAACAGAAGACTCGTGACTTTCCGACAATTGTTTGTTTGTTTTTGTTGTAGATGAGACGGAGACAAGAAATAAAGTCTCTAAATCCTTAAAAAAAAAAGAAAAAACAGAGAACGAGACGTTTTAAAGTGTTAAGTTGAAAGAACTCTCCATTTGGTCGGTATATCAAGTCAAGTCAAGTCAGCGAGTCAGCACAGGCTGAGAAACGCTGGGGTACTTAACGTCGTGCGGTCCGGAGGGACAGGTAGTGGTTGAGGGTCTCAAGTGAGTCTGAGTGCAGGTAACTTAGACACTACGGTAGGTCGGTAGAGTAGGAGCCAGCAGGGGAAGAGGAGGACGGGGGTTAGGGAGGGTCGTAGTCTCAGAAAAGGTTACTCAGTTGAGAAAGGTACTCCACGGGTTTCATGACCTCAAAGTCGAAATCGTAGTAAGGAAGGTTTCTTTAGGGTCCCGACTAGAGGAAGTCTTACCTGACCAACCTAGTTGAACGTCAGGTTCCCTGACAGTTCTCAGAAGAGGTTGTGGTGTCAAGTTTTCGTAGTTAAGAAGTCGCGAGTCGGAAGAAGTGTCAGGTTGAGAGTGTAGGTATGTACTGGTGTCCTTTTTGGTATCGGAACTGATCTGCCTGGAATCAGCCGTTTCATTACAGAGACGAAAACTTATCTGATAGATCCAACCAGTATTGAAGAAGGTTCCTCATTCGCAGAAAATTAAAGTACCGACGTTAGTGGTAGACGTCACTAAAACCTCGGGGGTTTTTACTTCAGACTGTGACAAAGATGACAAAGGGGTTTATAAAGGGTACTTCACTACCCTGGTCTACGGTACTAGAAGCAAAAGACTTACAACTCGAAATTCGGTTACAAGAGCGAGAGGAGAAAATGAAAGTAGTTCTCCGAAAAATCGAGGAGAAGTGAAAGACGGTATTCCCACCACAGTAGACGTATAGACTCCAATAACTATAAAGAGGGTCGTTAGAACTAAGGTCACACACAAAGAAGGTCGGGTCACAAAGAGTACTACATGAGACGTATCTTCAATTTATTCGTCCCACTTTCATATGTCGGAACTGTATAAGGAAAAGGATAAACCTTGGTCAGACAACAAGGTACAGGTCAAGATTGACCACGAAGGACTGGACGTATGTCTAAAGAGTTCTCCGTCCAATCCACCAGACCATAAGGGTAGAGAAAGTCTTAAAAGGTGTCAAATAACACTAGGTGTGTCAGTTTCCGAAACCGTATCAATTATTTCGTTTTTATCTACAAAAAGACCTTGAGATAACGAAAAAGGTACTAGGTCACCTACAACCGTTAAACTAGAGACCAAGGAGACGGAAAAGATTTTGGTCGAACTTGTAGTTCCTCAGGTGCCAAGTGCATAACGACTTCGGACCGAACCTCTTAAAACTCGTAATGAAATGATCGTACACTCTACTCACGTTAACACTCCATCAAACTCGTAAGAAAACGTAACGGAAAGAAACCTTGACCTTACTTTTGACTGGAAAAGGTCAGGACACCGGTGACGACTCAAAAGATTTGAACGACCGTATAACTCACATCGTGAAAGTGTCGTAGTAGAAAGTCCTAAACTTTGTCGAGTTGACCTTAAGGTAGTGGAGGTGATCGAAACAAGCATCACTATGAAAGATTTCGGGTGAACTGAAGTGTAAGGTTCTACAGACCGAGATCTAATCACTAGTGTAGTAGTACTAATAAACCCAACACTTCTAGAAAAAACATGTCAAGAAGCACCAGGTGACCTCTTCCCTTACCGTTCGGTGAAGACATAAGAACGGAACTCTTGGGGTACTTGTCATAAGAACGGAACTCTTGGGGTACTTGTCATACTTTTCCGAAAAACTATCCTATGGTCTTCTCCTTGAGGGGTCCAGTAATCCACGGGTTATACGATGATCTCTAGTCACCTCTTTATTGAGGTCTTTCTTATTTCCCTACCTCGGTTTCGTTTTTGTTATGGGTCAACATCTACACTGACCACTATCTTCGTTCTCGGCTACGACATTTCTCGTTATAACGTATCCTTGGACCGTACAGTCCAGGTACTTAGTTCCGTTTAACCTTCACCAGTTTGTCCTCTACCGTTCCCACTTGTAGCTGTAAGACCCTTAGTCGCTTGATTTTACTTGACCTTACACACTTAAATTGAGTCTACTGGTAATATAGATGATGACACCCGTCCTTAGGGAGTCTTCTTTACCTCATCGGTAGTACTAGTTGTCCTCAGGTTTTACGTCATGAACCTACGTTAGAGTTTTTGCTGTCTTACTGGAGACAAACAGAGGTTCCCTTTGGTAAGTTATAGTGTCAATAGGTTCAGATACGGGGTTGGTCATTGCGACTTCTTTGACTTCAACTTGCCAAAATATTTCTGGTGTTCTGGAAAATCTTGATTGTGGGTTTTTTCTACAGGAAAAGTGATATCCCCTGACCTTACGTTTTCATCCTTCAGTTCTTTGTGGACCTCATTGTCCGTTTGAACCGGAACCTCATTTTTTACTTGGTTCCGTTTCTGATTATCTCAAAACGGTTCTTTTACGTGACCAGTATCGTTTGTGGGAGAAGGTTGTTGTGTTCTCTTCTGAGATGCGTACCTGTAGTGGTCTACCAGTTGTGGCTTTAGTCTAACTAATATAAGAGACGTCGGTTTCTACCTCTTCGAGATATGACAGTTGTTTTTGTTCTGGTCCTCGACTGACACCGAGTCTAGTACTTGAGGAATAAGGTTTTAAGTCTGAATTCAACATCTTTCATCCCTTTTGGTGATCTNTTTACGTGACCAGTATCGTTTGTGGGAGAAGGTTGTTGTGTTCTCTTCTGAGATGTGTACCTGTAGTGGTCTACCAGTTGTGGCTTTAGTCTAACTAATATAAGAAACGTCGGTTTCTACCTCTTCGAGATATGTCAGTTGTTTTTGTTCTGGTCCTCGACTGACATCGAGTCTAGTACTTGAGGAATAAGGTTTTAAGTCTGAATTTAACATCTTTCATCCCTTTTGGTGATCTGGTAAGTCCATACTGGACTTAGTTTAGGGAATACTAATATGTCACCTTCACTTTTTATCTAAATTCCCGGATCTAGACTATCTATCTCACGGACTACTTGATACCTTACTCCAAGCACTGTAACATGTCCTCTTTCCCTAGTTCTGGTAGGGGTACCTTTTCTTTACGTTTTTTTAAATTTTTTTTCCGGTATATGAATGCTGGAAAATTTAGAGGAAGGGGGGGAGTAGTAACAGTAGGAGGAGTGTTCACTGATCTCGTAGAAGAGATAGGGGTCTTCTGAAGAGACAGGGAGTCTCACAGAGACACAGATTTATTTCGGATTCAAAAAATTGGAGAACGAACGTACTGTCTTGGTTTATGAGGTCCTCTTTTCGTTAACGTTTAATAGTCGTGTAAAGACTACAGAGGGGACGGACCTTATAATAAGGGGGATTAAGGACAAGGAAAGTGTGGAGAGAATTTTGAAAATTATAAAATAAATATAAAAATTAGGTCACAAAGATCAACAAAAGTCACCGTAACAAGTAGACTTTGTTTGATGAAGTCGGATAGGTCACGAAAGAGCCAGGACAGTAAAAAGAATAGTTTTGTCTATCTATCTGCTAAGGTCTAAAAACATCTATATAATTGTTGAAATGAGTAATTAATTAAAGAGTTTGTACAAAACTTAACATATGATACATGGTTCCTAACACAATCTTGACTCTTACGTAGATATAAAAGCCAAAAGTTTGATTAGTGTAAGTTTTACCACGACTAGAAAAGCGGTTATTTTCGTGGGTTTAAGGGGTAAAAATAGTCATAAAAGTCACTAATTATATGAAGAAAGGTCATCAACTTTTAAATTAAATTAAATAAACCCGGTCATTAATAAACAAGTCGAGTAAGATACTCGGACCGTGAAACGAGGAGTGAACACTAAGTAGTGTTTTATCTGAGATAAGAGAATTGTCTCTGTAACTAATAGAACTCAACATAAAATTATTGGAAATTCAAACTGGACCTAAAAATCTGAGTTTAAAAGAGTTGGGTCCTGTCGAGTCGTTATGGAAGCTATAAAAAGACTAGGAGCAAAGACGATTTCAGAGTCAGTTAAGATGGAAAACACTTCTGTAGAACTGACGATTTAAAGAATAGGGTCATCGGGATTGGTACGGTCTGTAGTATTCGGAAAGGTGATAGACAGATCTCGATAGGTTTTAATCCGAGGAAGTAGACAAGACCAAAGAGTATGAGGTAATAAAAGAAAGTAAGAGATCTATAGAAAACAATTTAAGTAATAAAGAATGGACTTCAGTAAAGACACGGGTGAATCAATTGGTCAAACTACAAAGAATACTCTATAAAAGCCAGTAAATACTTATAAAGTCTTATACTTAAAATATATATTTACCTAACAGATATCTTTACAAGAGATGATGTTTTTCTCAACGTTTGTAATTTTATTTGAATACTAACCCGTTCCTGACATAAGTGTCTAGAATAAAGATTGTATTTATGGTCTCAGGTTTCTCTCTATAGACGTTAAATAACTAGTAAGTTTTACATAACGAAATTGAACTGAGTAGTCTTTATTAAATATGAATAGACGATCCCTTAGTAGTCATACGAAAAGAGACGAAGACAAACAGGAAACTTATATCTAAACTAAAAGTCTTTATATGGTTTTCTTAAATCTTATACGATTAAATCTTTTAGGTTAGAGAAAAAGAAAAGTATACGTAAATACTCAGATCATTTTGGACTCAGTAATCATTTACAGTCCCTTACGTGATCCGTTCTACTTTTATCATGGAAGGACAGAAAGATCCACGAATGATATATAAAATTCTTTTTTTTTCTTTCACAATCAGTGAGTCAACACAGGTTGAGAAACTCTAGGGTACCTGACGTCTGGTGGTCCTAGGAGACACGTACCCTAAGAGGTCGTTCTTATAACCTCACCCAACGGTAAAGAAGAGGTCCCCTAGAGGGTTTGGGTCCCTATCTTGGGTCATAGGACGTAACGTCCGTCTAAGAATAGTAGACTCGGTGATACCCCCGATACAACTTCTTTCTGAGTGATTTTAGTACACAAACGTTTCTGTGTGTACTACTGAACCGTTTGTACATCCTGTTCGTGGTTTGTCGAACATCCCTACTGTGTCCTTCAGGAGTCTTATCTCAGAATCTACTTCGATTCAGACCCCATAATCAGTCCCAAGAAATCTCTTCGTCTTGGTCATCCTGTCTATCTATAACGACAACAAGCCAACGGGTCGGTACAGACTGAGAAACACTGGGGTACCTGACGTCGTGTGGTCCGGAGGGATAGAGAATGGTAGAGGGTCTCAAAAGGGTTCAAGTCCAAGTGACGTAGTCACTACAGTAGGTCAGTAGAGTAGGAGTGAGATAGGTCACAGAGATCGTGACTCTCTTTCTCTTTCATGTGGGTTGATTTACGTCTCAAGGTCTCTTATCGTTCCCCTCTGGTCTTCCGGAAGAAGTCATTTGTTACGTTTCTTAATTTCCTTTTGTTGTCTTCCCTTCTCTGATCTATAGAGAGATCCCTTTGACCTTTATAGTTCCCTTATAAAGCGTCTTCCTACCCGTGTTATTCCTGTCTTCGTCATCTCAGGATCATCTTCGTCTTCTCTAGTTCTTCTCTACCTTTCTTTTGTGTCTTCTGGACATGTTTTTTCTAGAATTACTGGGCCTATTGGTGCTACCACACTAGTCTGTGGGTCTCAGTCTGTAAGATCTCACACTTCAGTTCACCCAAATCCTCGGTGACGACAGTTATTTCGATCACCTATACTACCTTAAGGTCATCTCGATAAATTTTAGAATTTTTTACTACGATAGTTTCCCGACGTGAGTTATTCAGTCGTTTAGACCTATTGAGTTGTGACCGATGACTGACCTTTTCCAGTTAGGAGTAAGGTCAAGGTTTCTTCCCGTCATGATTTCTTCCAAGTTTGGTGGTCTGTTAGTATGAGTAGTAGGTACGATCATTCCAGTACGAGTTTTAGGACGTACGATCCGAAGTCGTAATACACTTGGTTCTTTAAAATCTGTAGGTTCGACCCAAATCTTTTCCGTCTCCTTGGTTTCTAGTTTAACGATTGTGAGCGACTTGGTATCTTTTTCGTTCCCTTAATCTCTTTTTGTAGATGGAGACAAAGGAACTGATGTGATTTCGGAAACTGATACACCTAGTATTGTTTGGCACCTTTTGAGAATTTCTCTACCCTTATGGTCCGCTAGAATGGACAAAGGACTCTTTGGATATACGTCCAGTTCTTCGTTGTCAATCTTGGAACATACCTTGTTGACTGACCAAGTCCTAACTCTTTCCTCATGTTGTTCCGACAAACAATAGTGGGACAAATGAATTAAATATACGACTCGTGTAATACTCTTTACGGTCTGACCTACTCAATGTTCGACCTTAGTTCTGTCCGTCCTTTTTGTAGTTGTTGGAGTCTATACACCTAATATGGTGAGGTTACCGTCTTTCACTTCTACTTGATTTCTTGGAGAACTACTCCCACCTCCTCCTCTCACTTTTTCGACTGAATTTTAATTTGTAATCTTTCTGATTCTAGTTCCGTAGACCGAGGTAGTGAAATCTTCGTCTTCCCCTTTTCCACCTTCTAAAGGAGAAGAACCCGAGATTCTGGTGACGTCTACCACTGACGTCGGTACTTTAATCTACAGACGAAGAACCGTCCTTTCGATATTATTTGAATCTATCGTATAATTTTTCATCTCCATAGTGAAACGGTTGTTTCAAGGTATATCAGTTCCGATACCAGCAAGGTCACCAGTCTATGTCAACACTCTCGACCTGGCAATTTCTTCCGTCTCGTGACTTCTTAACTACGGAAGATTGACACTAGGAGTTCTTCTACGAACTCTCAGGGAACCTGTTGTTCTTCTGGTTTAGTTAGAATTTCCCTTAGTTATGATCTATGAGTGACCTTCCTGACTACGACTTCGAATTTCGAGGTTATAAAACAGTGCACTATACTTGTCGACTGAGTGACCCTGTCAGGGACTACGACCCTTTCTGACTCCCGTCTTCCTTTCTCTCGTAGTCTATCCATAATGTAATAACTTTGAATAATTTTCCTTAACCAGTACACTATTACCTTCGACTCTTTGGGGTTCTAGAAGTCCGTCGTTTGACCTCTAGGTTTTCCAGACTACTATTTCGAGGTCGGACTCCTCTTCTAAGTACAGGGTCGAGTCTAATAGGTTCAGTGTAGGACAGAGAATAGATCCAGATCGAGACGTATTACCTACTTTTCCCACGACACATTATAAACAACCAACGATACGTCTATCACACCCCGTAAATATTAATATTTTATCGACAAAGGGAAGTACTCAAAATAAGATTAATCTTTGTACATAATATTTGAAGTTTTTTTGTCTTCAATTTGTTGTCCATACCAATTACTTTCTATTCTACATTTGTCTCTCCTTTACTATCTACTATTTTTACTAAATCTGTTTAATAGTATCGATCCGTCGAAAGACGATTCAATCAGTCTCTTTCTCATCAAAAACTTTCAAATTCTCCCCTTTACCAAGAAGTCCTTTATTCATGTCACCGTTAAACGGTTGTTATTTTACTCGACATATTTATACAAGAGACTTCCGAGTACCATAGAAGACCTGAGACCCCTTGGTTGTTCAAATCAATATCAACATCCACAAATCCCTACAATCTTTCGTCTTTACTCAAAAGTTTTTGGTCCGTAGTTCTAAAGAGTCGTTACCTCACCACACTAGAGATCTTCTAAGACAGAGGATCACTAACCTTAGGTAGATGTCTCTTAAAGATTCACGCATCCCTCGTCCTGATCTCGTTCTTAGACGTTGATACCGGTCACCGGTATAGGTCGGGTACCGACCAAAAACATTTATTTCAAAATAACCTTGGGACGGTGTAAGTAAGTGATTACATAACGGAACCGACGAAAGTACGATGTCACCGTCTCAACTCACGTTGTCTCTGGTATACCGAGTGTTTCGGATTTTATAAATGGAAGACCTGGAGACTTTATTTTCAAAAGGTTCCGGACCTGATCTCTCTTCTTTAGGTCAAACTTATGTCTAACAATTTATACACTTACCTATTTATATACTCGTATATTTTCTATCTGTCCTTTATCGTATTCACGTATTAATGACTTTCGTAAGACTTAGACTCAGGTCAATTTGACTCCAAGAAACTATTCTAGAATGTGATCGTTTTAATCTAGTACATAAATAATAATTGATAACGGGTCATGTCTGGACACAGGAATACTTTTATATATATTATTTACCTTATGTGTCAAGAAAGGAACCTCCTCGAAGTCAAGTTTATTCTTTGTCTTTCTCTCGTCATAAATTGACGAGAGATTTTATATTATTTCGCGACTTATACCAAGTCAATTCAACTTCAAGACGTTTTAATACGTTGAGTCTGAGACTAGTAGCTTTCTTTTGTTTTTATCCTTCAGTCCTTTTGATTAATGAACTTTTAACAAGTCGGAGACAAGGTTGCACCTATAGTACACGTCACATTGGATTTTACAAACGAACCTGGATTATCATATCAAACTTAACGAAAATTTGTCTCATCGTTTCAGATTTATCGAACTCTTTTGACGAGGTCCACCCTATAAAACAAAGATTCAAGTATAGTAGTTGTAAAGAATCAGAAAATACACAAAAGGACCGTCTAGGTGTTCCCTTGTACCGAAGATCTATGTCATCAAACGTTCGGGTCTAACAAATCACGAAACAAATTACGAAGAAAAATTATTCAGGTTAAAGAAGGACAAGACCGAAAAACACATTAGTAATACTCATTACCTATTTTAATACTTGAAGTAAGTCTTTAACGGTATTTAAAAGTTGAGAACATAAAAGGAATTTACTTAAAACGAAATGAAGGAGATAGAACATCAACCAGTGATTTCCCTGAAATACTTATGTAAAAATTTAATATTTACCTCAAGTATCTTGAGATATTTTTAATGGAGTATTTACAAATCTATTAATTGAGACCGAATTTCTCACACGATATTTAACGGAACGAAATGATACGTCATGTAAATAGGTTAAGAAAGGAATTTTACCTAAAAATGTTGTATCTGACACAACGAACTCAGTAATACAAGTAAACGAACTTACAATGTAGTCGTGACCGTTTTGGTGACTGATACTAATATTCCTCTCACTCTTGACCTATATCCATAACTAATTAGTCGTTAATAATAATAATAAGTCTTTCTATACTCTCAAAGTTAAATGTAATATGTGGTGCCTAAATTTTTAGTTTCAATTTTTATACTACACTAAAAGTTACTACACACAAAATACTCATATTTTAATTACTTACGAATAATATCTTTTAAACCTTTTAAAAATTTAAACATTTCTTTTTATGATCTTATAGTAGTAGGCATTGTGATCGTAAGTATTATTGGTGGTAACTGTAATAGAATAATTTTGTATTTCAATTTCGGTATAGATCTTTATATATCTCTCTATATTTATAAAAAATAAAATATTTTGAACTTTATATAAAACGTGGATTAAAATAGTAGAACTAAAAAGTGAATTAAAAACGGTAGAAACCATTACATTAAAAATTACTAACGTATTTTGAAGGATCAAACTTATTTCGTACGAAATTCCATAAGGTCAAAAGGGGTTGATAGGAATTACAACTTTCGTTGTAAATGATATTTTTTCAGACTTAAAGGGAATAGCAGTAGATCATACAAATAGGTACAAAAGAAAAAGTACCCAGAGACAATTTGTTGAAATAACTCTATTTATCGTATTTTAAATCGTATTTTAAGTGGGAAAATCTCATATGTTAAGTAAATAATAATCATGTAAGTGTTTCGACATGTTAGTAGTGGAGATTAAAGTCTAGTAAAATTAGTGGAGAAGTTTTAAGGATATGGGCAATCAGTAGTGAGGAGTTGAGGAGAGTACGGTCGTAGCTCTTTCGCGATTAGATGTAAGACAAAGATGCTTAGACTGAAGTAGTCACTTCGAGATCACATCATTACCGAAATATCGACTTTCTTGACGTCCAGAGGTTAGGATTTTGTTCTCTCAGAGATCTTTTTAGTTTCAGTTCTTTTCTCTGTTTTCGTTACTACGATCTCTTTTAAAAGTTTAGGTTTTGGTTTCATGTCGTTTGTCATATATGTCAGATTAAGGATCGGTCTATTTGTATTTTGGAGTATGGTTTCCGAATAGATGTAGTCAAAGAAAGTGAGTTGAATAATACAGACCGAATCTTGTTTTACAAGTTACGTACGAATTTCCGTTTTTTATTTATTTATTTATTTATTTCAGTATTTTATGTTTTGTTCGTAGTCTAAGTCTATGTCATCCATAAAACCTTAATAGTCTGGTCCTTAAAATTTTATTGATACGAATTATGTGGTTCTTTCGATTGCCTTTTTCACCTGTTGTACGTTTTTCTCTACACACTATATTCGTCTTTCTACCTTTGATTTTCTAAGTTTTCTTTTACTACGTTTATTTTTCGTGACGTTGTTTTTACTTATGGAAACTACCTGAGTGATCATTTGACATGTACAAATTCCATTCTTAGTCACTGGAACTTCTATATAACTATCCATTAAGTTGTGGGAATTTCACACCCTGTTGATATTTTCAGGATTATATTCGTATTACCCTTGTCGTTTACCTCTTCTCTTTCCCCTTGTCTTTATAAAATTTATAAAATTTATTTTTTACCGACTCTTACGAAGTTTTAATTACTGTCCGTACTTTCGTGTCTAGGTTCTTCAAGTCTTTTGTGGTTCGTCTTTTTTATTGGTTTAAAGATGTAGATCCATATAGTAGTATACGATACATCTTTTAATTTCTGTTTCTCTTTAGAACTTTTTTCACTTTCCTCCCCTTTTGTAATGGTTCTTATTCTTAGTATAGAAAAAAAGTCTTTGGTACGTTCGTTCTCCTCTCATCTACCTTTATAACTTTTAGAATTTCCACTTTTAAAAGGTTGGATCTTTAATAATAAGGTTGGATCTTTAGGTTTCTTTAATAAGAAGTCTTTACTTTCTCTTTATTTAATAATAAATAGTCCGTTTGTCATTAACTCCTTTAAACAGTAATCATATCGACGGAACTTTCTTTCCAAAAAAAGGGTCTCTCTTCCTTTTACTATATCTATTCTTTAAGTTTTGATGTATTTCTTTCTCGTAGTGTCTTTCTTATTTACTTCTATTTTAATTAGAAACTATCGTGAATGAGAATAAACTAGATTAATTATACCAAACTAGTTTTATTATTATCGTTGTTAAATCACTGAATAATATTGATACCTATTTACTTTCCTGTCATTATATTGTTTCCTACTTTCCTTCCTTTACCCTTGTCGTCGTGGCGAGTACTTCACCGTATGACAATCAAGTTTCGCCTGAATCTAATCAATGTTTACATATACCTTTTGAGTTTTCGTTGTTAAGTTTCTTCAGAATTTTCCTTCGTGTTAAATAAACTATTATCTTCTCTCTTTTACCTTAATATATTTTATTAATTTTGGTCTCTACTACCCCTTTTTTCGTACTTTCTGTTTTCTTTTTGTCCTGTTACTTATCTTTTGTTAAACTTTATGTCATCTATATTTAATATACTTAACAGATTTATACGGTCAATTTTCTATCTCTAAAAGTCTCTCACCTATTTTTGTCCTGATTGAATACAACAGATGTTCTTTGAATGAAATTTATATTTCTGTTTCTTTCTAATATTCATGTCGTTATCTCTTTCTATCTAGTTGTAATTAGTTTTCTTTCAACCTAGTTACGATCAGTTTTCTTTCGACCTTAACGATATTGTAAAAACTGTTACATCTTAAAAGAGGTTCTTCTGTAGTACTAGGAATTATTCATTCGTGGATTCTTCTCTTATAGTTTTATGTACTCCGTTTTCGAATATCTTCACTCTTCTCTTTATCAGTCTAAGTGAATATATCAACCTCTGAAACTGTGATAAGTTAATCATTAACTGTTTAGATCGTCCGTCTTTTAGTCATTCCTAAATCAACTTTCCTTGTCGTAGTGGTTAGTCGACCTAGATTTACTGTCAATATCTTAACAACAACGAGTCAACGACTCAGTACAGACTGAGAAAAGCTGGGGTACCTGACTTCGTACGGTCCGAAGGGACAAGAAGTGGTAGAGGGTCTCCAACAAGTTTGATTACAGGTAACTCAGTCACTACGGTAGGTTGGTAAAGTAGGAAACAGTAGGGGAAGAGGAGGACGGAAGTTAGAAAGGGTCGTAGTCCCAGAAAAGATTACTCAGTCGAGAAAGGTAGTTCACCGGTTTCATAACCTCGAAGTCAAAGTCGTAGTCAGAAAGGTTACTTATGAGTCCTATGAGGTAGGTTATTATCATCTTATGTGTAAGAAGAGTTCAAGTATTACTCGTAAATGATTCTATCTGATATAAGTTCCGGTATTTCGTGTAGAATTGTTTAAAGTTTCTGATCTTTAGTATGTTATAAATGAAAGTCTGGTCTTACTTTAATTCCATCTTTAGTTATCGTTTTTCTATCGACCTTCTAGGGGTTTATAATACTCTAATTTATAGTGTCAAGACTCACTATGTACCTCTTTGCTTCCGACTTTTCTTTACAATTTTATAAAAATCCGTTTATTTATAATTTTATAAAAATCTATCGTATAAATTTTCGTCTCTGTAATGGAACGGTTTTTTCCAGGTAGATCCGTTTCGATACCAAAAAGGACACCAGTACATACCTACACTCTTAACCTGACACTTCTTTCGACTCGCGGTTTCTTAACTACGAAAACTTGACATCACAACCTCTTCTGAGAACTCTCAGGGAACCTGACGTTCCTCTAGGTTGGTCAGGTAAGACTTCCTCTAGTCGGGAGCCTAAAGAAACCTTCCTTACTACGATTTCGACTTTGAGGTCATGAAACCGGTGGAGTACGCTTCTCAACTGAGTAACCTTTTCTGACACTAAGACCCTCCCTAAACCCCGTCCTCCTCTTTCCCTGCTGTCTCCTACTCTACCGACCTACCGTAGTGCCTGAGCTACCTGTACTCAGACTCACTTGAGACCCTCAACCACTACCTGTCCCTCCGGGCCGTACGACGCTAAGTACCCCAACGTTCCTCAGCCTGTGCTGACTCGTTGACTTGATTTGACTTGACTCCATTATAAAAATTTACAATTTTATAAAAAATCCATTTATTTTTTGTGGAATAGTTTAAAACACTGTCACTCTTAATATCGTAGATAGAATTATTCGATCCCATTTTCTCATTTCATTTTGTTTCATTTGTCTTCTTTTATTTATTAATTTTAACTGTCTTTAGTTACTTTAACTTCTTTCCTTTAGTTAATATCTTTTAGTCACTTTGGTTTTCGATCAAAAAGCATTTCTTTTGACTATTTTAGTATCGGTTCGATTGGTTCCTTTTCTCTTCTGTTTAACGTTCATAGTCTTTGATATTTCCACAGTAATAATGACTAGGGTACCTACAATTTTAACACACACACAATTAGTGACTGAATACAGGTTAAGAAACACTGGGGTACCTGACATCGGGAGGTCCGAGGAGACAGGCACCTTAAGAAGTCCGTTCTTATGACCTAACCAATTGGTATGGGAAGAGATCCCCTAGGAGGGACTGGGTCCCTTAGAAGGGACTGGGTCCCTAACTTGAGTCCAGAGGACGTGACGTCCTTCTAAGAAAATGGTAGACTCGGTGGTCCCTTCGGGAAATTTTTCTTATAATGGTTATTGAAGTACCGATAGTTAAACTTTTGGATTTACTTTATATGGTTAAGGGACTTCTGTGTTAAATAGTTTTAAACGTGTTTCTTTTTTATTCATTAGACTTACAGATATAGAAAATTATCTTCACTTAGTTATCAATTATTGGAACTGTTTCTTTCGTAGTACGTGTCTAATCAAGTGACCACTTAAACTGGTTTACAATCATCCTATTACTGCGGTTAAGACATGTTAGACGAGGTCTTTTATCTTCGTCTCCTTTATAAAGGATTTAGTAAGACTCTGGTTATAACAGGATTATGGTTTTAGTTCACTTCTGTAATTTTCTTTCCTTCTGATGTCTACGTATACGGAATACTTATACCTGTATTTTTTTAGGAAGTCTTTTATAATCGTTTATAATCGTTTAAACGTTTGTCACACATTTTCATTAATGTGTGGTCCTGGTTTACGCCATATACGATACGTATGTTTTGACTATGTTGTTACTTTTATTGAATTACATTAGGAGGTGTGGTTGTAAGATTCCTTGTTTTTAGTACACTAGGATAACCGTCTTCGTATTTTTCGTAAACTGTATTAAGTTGTGAGTAAACCCTAAAAGAAAATTTTTGAGTCGTTTGATTCTTATCTCCTTTAAAAAGAGTTGAACTGTTTCTAATAGATACTCTTTGGTTGTATGTCAATGGTAGTATGAATTACTACTTTTTACTCTATGGAGTGGGATTCTAACTCCGTTCCTAAAGGGGAGATTGATGAAGATAAATTGTAGCGTGACTTTCAGGATCGGTTCCATTGCACTGTTTTTTTCATATGTCTGACCCTACCTTCTTTATTTTGGTACAAGGGTCTACGGTACTGGTACGTACATCTTTTAGAGTTTCCTGACTGTTTTTTATTAGAGGACATTGATTGTTCGTTAATATCTTTCAAACGTTTTATGTACCAATAAAGGTATCAATCTTATGTATAAGTGAATTTTATATGATTTACTAAGACATAAGGTCTTATACAGGACCCCTATCCTTCCGTTGATCCTGTGTCAACCATGGAAGTTCCTCAAACTGTATCAATAGTCTGAGATTCACCGTTTGTTTATAGAACTCTTTGTAAGAATTTTTTGTTCCATAGGTCTGGGGTACTGATCGTTGAGACTCAAATATCCCGGTTAAGTCTGTCAGGAGTCCAAAATATTCATGTGGATATACCGTGGGGTTCTGGAAGATCTGTGTGACCAGAGTCGGGAAGATCTTTTTGACGGAAGAGTCAACACAGACTGAGAAACACTTCCGTACCCGACATCGTCCAGTCCCAGGAAGATAAGTATCCGAATAGGGTCGTTCTTATAATCTCACCCAACGGTAAAGGGGGAAGTCTTTTAGAAGGGTTGGGTCCCTGACTTGAACATAAAGGACGTCGAGGCCGTGACTTCCCACCTAAGAAATGGTGACTCGGTGGATCCTTCGGACTAGAGTCCTATCCACCATACCTTCGATCTTCGTTCTGTCTTCCGTACGTCATCCACTCTTGATACTGTGTCTGTACTGGAGTCTCAACATATTTTAACTGTGAAATAAGATCCACCCACCGAAGGGTGTCATGTTAAACTTATCTAATTTTAAAGTAAGTATTGGGACTTCAACCCATTGACTCAGTATGACTCGTATAAAAAACGTATCCCACGACACTCCTATGTCTCCCGTTGATCATCGTCCCTTCTCTTCCGAAGGGTTTTCTGGATTCTTTAATAGATAGGTTTTTTTCTTTTCTCCTTCCGATAAGGTTTTCTTTCGTGGTGGATATTTCCGAGTTTTCTTTTCTATGTGCTAGAATGTCCCTCGATTATTAAGTAATACCTCTTTTTTATGACTTTACTTTGGGTTTCAACCAGTCCTTTATTAATACTTAACAGAACATATACCATATAATTCCTCAAAACCGAAGTATCACTCAAGTTCCACCCAGTTTTTTACTAAAAATTCGTCTTCGTACTCAGAGTCTAAAGACGGAATTTCCCCAATGGTAAACCTTTTGTCTAATCGTCCTGTATTGAACCCTGAAGACGTTGACATCGTACTAGCCAAAGACTTCGGACGGATTTATTAACATCCTTTTTGTCAAAGATTAAACTTACGGTGAATTTTAAAGAATAGGTCGTTAAATAATGAAATGAGGGACACAGTAAGGAAGTCACTAAGGACTTTCCATCTTAGATAGTAATAAAAACAGTGAACTCTGAAGGACTCTAAAACTATAAATGATTAAAGTGAGGGAGATTACTAGTACACATAATGAGTAATCCTATTGTATTATGAACAATTATCAGTCGTTATTTACTCCACTACATAAACAGACGCACACACGTACGACGGAGAAGTGAGTACAGGTTGAGACGCTAGGATACCTGACATCGGGCGGTCCGAGGAGACAGATACCTTAAGAGGTCCGTTCTTATGACCTCAGCTAGCGGTACGGAAGGAGGTTCTCTAGAAGGGTTGGGTCCCTGACTTGAGTATAGAGAATACGGAGGACGTAACCGTGTACCCAGGAAATGGTGATCGTGGTGGACCCTTTGGGTTACGTAAACCGAGGTATATTATTTTTTGACAGTAGTGCTAGTGAAGGATTCACCAGGTATACGAATCCCGTGGAGTACCTCTTACGTTTTGAGGTCTTCTTTTCCGATGAAGGAACGTTTTAATTTGTATTAGTTTTTGAATCCTGTTTATGATTTATTTCTATTAAGAACTATAATAGATAGTTTACCCACTCACTATTACCGTTGTTCAAGAAATCTTCGAAGGTGTACATCTGATTCCTGACCTCTTTTCCGACGACGAACCCTCTCCAGTAGAGGGGTTCTGGAACTTTCCTTCTGTTTACTTCTTCTTTTTCCCATTATCGTTCTTCTCCGTCAGACTGTCCCTTCTGATCACTGTGGAAATTTCAACAAAGATAAGTTTTGACGACTTATATGACGAAATGTGACAAAAGAAAGAGTAAGGGGTAATGGGAGAATGTCTACGACACAAACTTTCTTAGAGACACACACACACACACACAAACACACACACACACACACACTACACTCTAGGTAGTCAACAAAATTGTACTCCGTCGACTTGACCTCTCCTTTGTTTCTACGTTGTTTCTACGTTGTTTTTAAGTTGTTCTAAACAAGAAAGACTCGTGAAAAGAAAAATTTTGAGTAAAAACAAAGGCTTTCGAATCTTATATCTCGGATCACGTACCGTCTACAAATTGTCTTGCGGGAAACTTATTTACTTATTTCGGTTTTCAATAACTGTTCTTCAAAGTATTACTTTTAATGATATTTGAAATTGGTTTAAAGTTCATATATTCCTTTATAGACACTTATTCCTGTATAACGGAATTTTCGAAGAAATTTATGTTTATTATAAGTTCTCTTTCACTTTCACAGTCAGCGGATCGTCGCAGGTCGAGAAACACTAGGATACCTGACATCAGATGGTCCAAGGAGACAGGTACCTTAAAAGGTCCGTTCTTATGACTTCACCCAACGGGGAAGGGAAGAGGTCCCCAAGAAGGGTTGGGTCCTTAACTTGGGTCCAGACGACGTAACGTCTGTCTAAGAAGTGGTAGACTCGGTGACACGAATCAACGAGTCAGTACAGGTTAAGAAACAATGGGAGACCTGACATCGGGCGGTCCGAGGAGACAAGTGCCCCTAAGAGGTCCGTTCCTATGACCTCCTCCAACGGTACGAGAGGAAGTCTAGACTCGGTGAACTCAAGTGAACTCAAGTCAGCGAGTCAACACAGGCTGAGAAACGCTGGGGTGCTTAGCGTCGTACGGTCCGGAGGAACAAGTAGTGGTTGAGGGCCTCAAGTGAGTCTGAGTACAGGTACCTCAGCCACTACGGTAGGTCGGTAGAGTAGGAGCCGGCAGGGGAAGAGGAGGACGGGGGTTAGGGAGGGTCGTAGTCTCAGAAAAAGTTACTCAGTTGAGAAGGGTACTCCACCGGTTTCATGACCTCAAAGTCGAAATCGAAGAACGGAAGGTTTCTTTAGGCTCCCGACTAGAGGAAGTCTTACCTGACCAACCTAGAGGAACGTCAGGTTCCCTGAGAGTTCTCAGAAGAGGTTGTGGTGTCAAGTTTTCGTAGTTAAGAAGCCACGAGTCGGAAGAAGTGTCAGGTTGAGAGTGTAGGTATGTACTGGTGTCCTTTTTGGTATCGGAACTGATCTGCCTTCAATCAGCCGTTTCTTTACAGAGACGAAAACTTATACGATAGATCCAACCAGTATTGAAAAGAAGGTTCCTCATTCGCAGAAAATTAAAGTACCGACGTCAGTGGTAGACGTCACTAAAACCTCGGGGGGTTTTATTTCAGACTGTGACAAAGGTGACAAAGGGGTAGATAAAGGGTACTTCACTACCCTGACCTACGGTACTAGAAGCAAAAGACTTACAACTCGAAATCCGGTTGAAAAAACGAGAGGAGAAAGTGAAAGTAGTTCTCCGAAAAATCCAGGAGAAGTGAAAGACGGTATTCCCACCACAGTAGACGTATAGACTCCAATAACTATAAAGAGGGCCGTTAGAACTAAGGTCGAACACAAAGAAGGTCACGTTACAAAGAGTACTACATGAGACGTATCTTCAATTTAGTCGTCCCACTATTATATGTCGGAACTGCAGGAGGAAAAGGATAAACCTTGGTCAGACAACAAGGTACAGGTCAAGATTGACAACGAAGGACTGGACGTATGTCTAAAGAGTTCTCCGTCCAGTCCACCAGACCATAAGGGTAGAGAAAGTCTTAAAAGGTGTCAAATGACACTAGGTGTCTCAGTTTCCGAAACCGTATCAGTTATTTCGTCTTTATCTACAAAAAGACCTTGAGATAACGAAAAAGGAACTAGGTCGTCTACAACCGTTAAACTAGAGACCAATAAGACGGAAAAGATTTTGGTCGAACTTGTAGTCCCTCAAGTGCCAAGTGCATAACGACTTCGGACCGAACCTCTTAAAACTCGTAATGAAATGATCGTACACTCTACTCACGTTAACACTCCATCAAACTCGTAAGAAAACGTAACGGAAAGAAACCTTAACCTTACTTTTGACTGGAAAAGGTCAGGACACCGGTGACGACTCAAAAGGTCTAAACGACCGTATAACTCACGTCGTGAAAGTGTCGTAGTAGAAAGTCCTAAACTTTGTCGAGTTAACCTTAAGGTAGTGGAGGTGATCGAAACAAACATCACTACGAAAGATTCCGGGTGAATCCCTTCGGGATTACAAGTTCTCTCTTAACTTCTTAATAAGGTAATAAAAATTCTCTCTGAGGTTTAATAAAACGATAAGGGAAATTCTCACCTATAAAAAATTTGGGTCTATTAGATAAAATTTTTAATTTTTCAATATCGTTTTGATTGGTTTTCTTTTTACTAGTCTCTACACATAGTTGTTCGTTTATTGGTACGTTTGTTCTCAATGATTTCGGAATAAACTTTCGGCTTGAGTAACAAGAACTTGTTCGGTTTAAGGGAATGTGTCTGGGTCAAGAAAAGTACTTGAGTAGGAGGAAGGAGAGGCGAAGGACGGGGACTTTGTTGAATTGATCTTCGACCACGAAGTAACATTGGTCTTAGGGTTAAACGTGTCTGACCTTACATGACTTCATAATGTCCGGAAAGTAGAATAAATTCATGACTCGAACCCAAATATATTTAAGTATTAACGCTAAGGTGTGAAGTTCTTTTTGTATTTGTTTTAATCTTGAAGACCTGTCGTTACTATTATTTACAAGTTTACCACGGGATGTCTATTTAGTATATCTATGTTCTAAAGTTTGTAGTCGGTCACACACCAAGGTTCAGGAAACTTTTCTTTCTCAAAGAGACACTGTTCGACTACAATTGTAAAATTAATTACCCTTCTTCATGTTATTTTTTGTTAATAAGAGATAATTTAAAAAGATTTAATTCAGTGTAATGTGAATACAAATTTGATATAAAAGGTAATTATTTAAATGTAATTCAATATCTACATCGAAAGTGCCACAACTATAAATATAGTGAGTGATTTCATAAAAGACTTTTACCGTGAAAGAGATTTCACGTCTGACGACATTTGAAATACAATTGACTTTATGAATTTATGGTGAAGTTCCAGTACTTCAACTAAGAGTATTATCTTTCAAGAAAACAATTAAAAATGAATGTTTAAATCCTCGCGTTTAAGGTATATCGCAAGACCAAGTACGGGACTCATGGGGTCACCGTTCTTCCTTGAGAACGAACTACATAGAAATAACAAAGAGACGGTGACAATACCGATGATTTTCCAGTCGGTCTCGAATACCGTGGTTTTCCAGTAAAAACAATAAGATTTCTCTCTTCAAAACTGTATACTAGATAATACTTCTCTTGTCTCTGTGATTGGCTACATGACATTGGGATTAGTCGGTGTAGAAAATAAAGAAATTTTCTTTCCTTTCCCCCTTAAGAAAACGAAAATTAGGTTTTTTTCTTTTTCTTTGGAAAATTTTTATAAGTTTATATTTTCCTCACTCAATGTAAGGGACACCGGGTGAATTGATTTAAATATTAAAACCACTCTTCTTTAATCAGTAGATTTAATGTCGTAAAGTCGAGTAGTAACGTAATAAAGAAATCGAAAATAGTTACTATGTACAAAGATAAAAATACTTTTAGTCAAGAATCGAACTCCTTTCGTATAAAGTTTTACTGTCCGAATAATACTTTCTTTTCAGTCAGTCAATAAAAAAAAATGTCGATAGAAGAGGTAAGATTCCGGTCCCTGGTACGTTTTGAGACTTGGACCTAGGTACTCTTCGGTGAAATCACCGGTATTATTACAAGAAATGTTTGTTGTTTCACTGTGTAGTCATTCCACTTAGGACTCGAGATGTCAATACATTAACAAAATATATATCTATTATGTAGATATACCTCTCGATATATCTATCTATGTATCTATATATGGACTCTCTTTAAAAGTACCCAAATAAAATAACTACTTAATTACCACAATGATGTTAGAGATTCGTAGGGACTCTTTTGTCGGAATTAGACCTGAGACTTATCTGAAATAGTATATCCTTTAGACACTACTGACCTTTTCATGTTTTAAATATAATCACCTTTGTTCACATCTTAGAGACAGTCTAAAAGTTTTCCTTGATAGTGTCTTAGGTTCAATTCTTTATAATCGTCGATTCGACACTATACCTCCGGTCTTTAAGGACCTGGTAGATCACACGAGAGTTCCTTAAAAAAAGAAAGTAAGTGTTTCTCGTATAGAGGAACTCATTATTTTTATCGTTTTAAATATGGTACTAATAAAGTCCTATCTGTGACACGACTCACGAATTTAAAACGAAGTATTTAATAGACATTTGCAAAGTGTATAATAGAATGTTGTTGAGACCGTCAATTCATAATACTAGTGGGTATAAAATTGACTCTTTTAATCACCACTTAAGAATGTCGTTATGAACTTATCCTGTAAATCTTGGATGAAAAGTTTGTGAAATTCGTCTACTTGAAAAAGAAGGTCTACTTTTAATTGTATCCTGGTATTCGTTGTTTATGTACTCTTGTATTAAATATACATTCGTAAAAAGAATTCAAAATTATACATATCAGTTAGTTACTCTTATAATTCCAATAGAAGTTGTGTTTTTAAACGTTCATCTCTAACATCACGATCACCATTTCTTCGATAGACGGTTACATCCTCTGTATTCTCTACCCTCAAGTTAGGGATCCACCCCTTCTAGAGGACCTCCTCCCGTACCGTTGGGTGAGGTCCTAAGAACTGAAATCTTAAGGTACCTGTCTCCTCGGACCACCCAATGTCAGGTAGTCTAGTGTTTCTCAGTCTGTACTGATTTCACTGAATCGTACGTACGTACGTGACGTCTCTAACGTGTACATTGATCCTTGACGAATATAGTCGAAATTGTAGATTAATGACACAAAATAAAACCTAACGTAGTGTATTTTTGTTAGAACACAGTGTGTTTGTCAACGTTTAACGTTGTCAAAAAGTTGTTGAGTAGGACTTCGAAACACCATAAGAAGTTAAATTAAGTACACCTTCTGATTTTTTCTATCATCTTTTAACAAAGTTATAATTTAGTAATTTTAATAGGTTGTAGACGAGAGTTAGAAAAAAAAAAAAAAACGAGAGTTACAAATTGACGTTTTAAAAGTTCAACTTTAATCAATTACCGTCAACGAATAAGCAAAATTTAATAGTAAGAACCCTTTTATTAAAAGTTCACATAGACAATAGGTGTCAAAGATTTCGATTGGTTTACTAAGATAGTTTCAAAGTTATACATACATATATATTTATATATCAAAATTAAAGATTATTTTTGCAATTTTCAGACAAAACTAACGAATATGAAACAGAAGTTAAAAGTCATACATGTTACTGTAACTATATACCGATTTACCTCGAAGAAGCCGAATGGGATTTATAATCTTTCTATATGTACTAGTCCTTCCGCACGGTATAAACTCGACTAAATCAATGACTTCAAAGAAACGATCTTTTGTCATAATAAAGAACAGAGTAAACTTTATAAACGTGATTGTGGAACGGTACCTTATCAGTTAAAGGTAAAAATATTTTTACTTTCAAAATTTTATAACGACATAGTGATCTTTATCGAGACCTTTTAGACGTTAACTTTCTAGTTTAGAATTTATATGATTAAAAATACTGTAAATACAATACTTTTCACTACGTAGAATTTTTGATGATCTAAATAGACACATAATTTACTTCTAAATTTTTTTGTTGGGATTTATACCCTTAAGGAACCGTTAGGTTACCAATCCTTAGGTAGACGTGAGAGTGACGGTTGACGTCATTCTAGGGTGTTCGGTACACTGGACTGTTTTATTTATTTATTTATGTAAAAGGACGTTGTAGAGAATCTTTTGGGTGATAAGGATTTAAGGAATAGAAGACAGTGATGTCGGTAGTAATCTAGAAACAGTTACATAAATTACAACACTGTTTTGAAATAAGAAATATATAAATATATGAAAAGGTTACAACATATTCAATTTATGAAATATAATATGAAATGATATTTAACATGTTTTGAATTACCTTTTAGACGTTATAAGGGAGGAGAATGGATCAATATAACAATTCTAAAGTACACGATAATCTGAAGACAAATGATTATAGAACCTACACGTGAGATCCTAACCGGGATCTAATATAGTACTCTGTTATCATGGTTGATATAAAAGTAGTAGCGGACAGATGGGAGTACTCATAACGTTATAGATATCACCTCCGAACTACTTGTGAAAAGGATTATCACACACTAAGATGAAATGTATATTACTTAATTCAAGAAAACTTTTTTTTAGGTACTATGTAAAGTTACCTGCAACAATTTGAAACAACGTATTTGAAAAAATCATAATACAAGTTGTATAAGAATTTAACTGTGATAATAAAATACGAACAAATATGAAATTTTACTAAATTGACCTTTGTATTTCGTTAAAACATTTTACAATAGGAGGTAATTTTTTACTGGGATACCTCTGAAAACACAGAAGTCAAATAAAACGCACTCAAAAATCTTGTAACGAATCAACCTACGACCACTCATATCTAAGATTATCGACACATAAATCAACTATACATATTTATACCAGAGTGATCAATGAAGTAAAAAGTTGGTTTTGATAGATTAGTTTAACTAATAAAATAAAGAACAAAATTTGAAGAGGAAATTTTATATATCAAAGTTTATTATGTTAAAGTGAAATGAAACTTAGGTACATTTTAAAATTTTAAGTTTAACTTACGTTTTCGTATGGTTGAAATTGAGTTTGTATCTTTTTTCTGTTCATTTTAGATTTTCATTCAAAACATGATAGTGATAGACTCGAATAATCCCTATTTACTGTAACACATATATATCTTATAACCGGTTGAACAGTATCAGTCGTGACCATTTTTATTTATATAAAAAACTCGTGGATAGTACACGATACTAACACGAAGGATTGTCTCTATTTTGTCCGTTGTTTTTTCTTGTCGGAGTCGAGAGTAGAACTCCTAAAATTAAATTTATTTCACGTACACGTTGGACACTTGATAGAAGTATTTAATAGTTTTTCCTAAAAGGTATAGAAAGAAAGTTTCGTGTCGAACGAGAAGTCTCTTTTAATGGTTTCGGTTATACGTTTAATCTAGAAGATTACCTATAGGGAGGACGGATATGGAGAAAGGGTAGAGTTTGTTGTAAGATTTTTGGAGATCCTTAGATACCTTGTTAATCTTTTAGTGACGAAATTTAGATAGTAAAGTGAATGTGGAGCGAACTTGAGAGAGTAGATAAAATGTACCTATAGTTCGTATGTAGTATGAAGTATCTATTAAAAGTAACATAATTCGTTGATAGATATTTCTTCCCAAAAAAGAGAGTCAAGTGAAAACACGATTCATCATAGACTGAGAAACATTCAACCTGAGAAACATTCAGACTGAGAAAGGGGTACTTGACGTCGTGCAGTCCGAACGAAAAGGTGGTGGTTGGGGACGTCGAACGAGTTTGAGTACAGGTAACTCAGTCCCTACGGTAGGTTGGTACAGTGGAAGACAGTAGGGGAAGAAGAGGACGGAAGTTAGAAAGGGTCGTAGTCCCAGAAAGGGTCACTCAGTCAAGAAGCGTTTTCAAGAACCGGTTTCATAACCTCGAAGTCGAAGTCGGAGTTTGTAAGGTTACTTATACGTCCTGACTAAAGGAAATCCTAACTGACCAAACTACAGGAACGTCAGGTTCCCTGGGAGTTCTCAGAAGAGGTTGTTGTGTCAAGTTTTCGTAGTCAAGAAATTACGAGTCGGAAGAAATACCAGGTTGAGAGTGTAGGTACGTACTGATGACCTTTTTAGTATCGAAACTGATCTACCTGGAAACAGTTGTTTCATTAGAGAGACGAAAACTTATACGAGAGATCCAACCAGTATCGAAAAGAAGATCCAAGAACAGTATCGTTCTGTTCCTCGTTTACAGAAAATTAAAGTACCGACACTAGTGGTAGACGTCACTAAAACCTCGGGTTCTTTTATTTCAGACAGTTACAAAAGTGACAAATGGGTAGATAAACGGTACTTCACTACCCTGGCCTACGGTACTAGAAGTAAAAAACTTACAACTCAAAATTCGGTCGGAAAAGTGAGAGGAGAAAATAAACGTAGTTCTCCGAGAAATCAAGAAACGAAAAACGGTATTCCCACCACAGTAGATGTAAAGACTCCAATAACTATAAAGAGGGCCGTTAGAACTAAGGTCGAACACGAAGTAGGTGGGACCGTAAAGTGTACTAAAGGAGACGTATATTCAATTTATTCGTTCTTCTGTTATATGTCGGAACTGTATGAGGAAAGGGTTAAACCTTGGTCAGACAACAAGGTGTAGGTCAAGATTGACAACAAAGAACTGGACGTATGTCTGAAGAGTCCTCCGTCCAGTCCACCAGACCAAAAGGGTAGAGAAAGTCTTAAAAGGTCAAACAACACTAGGTGTGTCAGTTTCTAAAAACGTATCAGTTACTTCGTCTTCATCTACAAAAAGACCTTAAGACAACGAAAACTAGAAACCAAGGAGACGGAAAAGATTTAGGTTAAACTTGTAGACCCTCAAGAACCAAGTATGTGATAACTTCGGATCGAACCTCTTAAAAGTCGTAATAAAACGATCGTATATTCTACTCACGTCAACACACCATCGAACTTGTAAGAAACCGTAACTGAAAGAAACCCTAACCTTACTTTCGACTGGAATAGGTCAGGACACTGGTGACGACTCAAAAGGTTTAAACGACCGTATAACTCACGTCCTGAAAGTGTCGTAGATGAAAATCCTAGACTTTATCGAGTCGACTTTAAGGTGATAGAAACAAGTATCACTACGAAGGATTCCAAGTGAACTGAAGTGTGAGGTCCTACAGATCGAGATCCACTCACTAGTGTGGTATCACCAATAGACCTAGTACTTCGAGAAAAAACATATTAAGAATTACACATAAGAACGGTGAAGAATTATGGAAGACGAAGACAATCCAGGTATGACAAAGACAGGAAATAACACGCGTAAAAAAAGTACTTTCAAAGGGAACCATTGAGATTAAAAAACCTCTCTAGAGATGAGAAAGGGTAAGATAACAAAAGGAGATAAAGAAACTCGACTACTGAAACCTTCCGAAAGAACAGAGAGGAACGATAAGAAACCTTGAAACGTAAGTCTACCTATATAGTAAAATAAAAGAAATCCTTCGTTGTAAACGTCAAGCTCGGTGATCCTTTTATCTACATAAGTAATTAGACAATGAATGTTTGTAAGTACAGCCTCTTATCAATTAAAATTAACCTTTCAATGTATATTCGTGCAGTGAAAACAAAAGACTGGTGTACTCTTGAAGTCAAGAAACGGATAACCAGAATGTGTCGTTAAGAAGTTAAATTGTAAACAACTTATAAAGGAGTAGTTTAGCTCACTGTAAAATTCGTTATAGATAAAATCTAGTATTAATCAACATTTACTGTAACTTTATTAGTCGTGAAGTATATAACGAGTATATAGAACTAACAAATATCTATTGATCGTAGAACTTCCTATATTTACTACTTCGTAAGAGAGTCTTTAACATGGTGATTTTATTAAAAACTTTATAACTTGTCTTCTAATTTTTTTTTGATACTAATAATAAGATATTGTGTATCAATCGATTAATCAATTGTAAACATTGTCTGTCAACGTCTTATACCATAGGGATATTCTTATATTATCAGTGTATTATCAGTGTATTACGTACAAAGTTTTCTAATTTCCCTTTATTTTTATATACAGTCACGATAATTATATATCTTTTGACACGTCATGATAAAAGATTCTCATATCCTACCTCGTCTCTTTTTCAACACAAATGAAGGTGCAATTATAAAAGGAAAAAGAGTCATGTCCATTAATCTTCAAAAAGAATTTGTACTTTCACCAAAGGAGAAAGTGTAGTTTTTCTACAACTCTCTTTTCTTCGGTATAATCAAACTCACTATTCCGTTCTTTCTGTCCTCTCTACTAATTTACTACTGTGAACATCTCTGGACTGACGTGGCAATACGACGGACCGAATTAGATATGCATTGTCTGATTAGTCCATTCATGTGTTTACACTTGAGTAGGTTTTTGTTTTCACGAGATTGGTTGTATAATTCAAAGCAACTAGGATTTTCTTGTTGTCCAGAGTAAGGTCACAACAAGTAATATCCAAACAAAGACTTCCTCTCTCCACCGGTCTGGACAGTCCCCTCCCGAACAAACCAGAGAAACACACCATAAATATCGGACCAGACCAATTACAGTTAGAAGTGAAATAACCATAAGAGAATTTAGGACTTTAAAAAGGGTCTGAAAAGGAATATTCGGTTTAGAAGAGTATCCCTTGAGATACATATAACAGTCGTTATATTTTTCAAAGGACGAAGAAGGAGTGTTAAAAAAAAGGATAAACGGGGAGATAACGCTACGAGTCACATTTAAAGTGGGTTCTAGGGTTCAAGTTGAACTCAGAAACGACAAATATCTGTACATACGAAAACGGGGTCAGAAATCTTTGGTTTTATTTGTTTTTAGAAAAAAAGTCTCAGTGTTTCCGACTCAGAAAAGACTATCGGTAATAATCATTATTTACACCCTTTTTTGTTAGTTAGTTGAGGATCCTTCTGTTCTCGAACATTCGTTGTCGAAGATATAATTGATTCAATAAGGTAAGGGTAACCTTTCATATTTTTAGTTTATTAAGTATTGTATTTTTCAGTCTATAAAACAAATTGACTCGGAGAATTAATTTTTTTTTTTTGATTTAGAAACTGTAGAGAGAAACTTTTATTCATCAACCTCATGAGAATTATGGATCACCCACGGATTTGATAGTAGGGTATCGTGAAATAGAAAGAGGAGATGTCAAAATCAAACCTATTGTTTTCTACTTTATAGTTCTTTCAATTTATCTCTAATGCACTTGGAATTACACATATAACGACGACGACGACGACGATTCAGTGAAGTCAGCACAGGCTGAGACACACTGGGGTATCTACCGTCGGGTGGTCCGAGGGGGCAGGGACCCTAAGAGGTCCGTTCTTGTGACCTCACCCATTACACACATAAACATCCTCTTTTTTGTGTTTTTTCGTTAGATCATATCTTTATATCGTATGACATAAGATCAATCACTAAATAAATTACAATTATTATATAACTATAGGAAATAGTTTTCTGAACTTCCGTTTGCATAAAAATCCTTATGTTATTCATCGTTGACTCCTACTAATTCTGTGTAAAATAAATTAAGTGATAATATTCTTTAGTATTCTACGAATGTCTATAAAGATGTCGAGAAAATGTAGGTTCTTGACATTATCGTAAAATTTTTAATTGTGGTTCTTTCTTTCTAAAGTATGAGACCTATATTTATAATATTTCCTAAGTAGAAATATGGTACATTATAAGTTATAAGGAAACAAATGGTAAGGGGATTCAAAATTTCAGTTATAATCAAGAATCGAAGACAAAACTACCAATGTCAACTATCAATATAAAGATGACTACATTGTTTTAAAACAAAAGACTAAAAATTCCCAATTTAAAAATATAAAGTATAGTGAATCAAAAATTCAACGTTTTATAAAGTGTTACAGTTACTCAGTTGATTTGTTCAAAAGTCATTCATCCAAATATCAGAAACATCTAAAAATCCTCCCGTCTGTTTAAAAATATGGTTCTAAACAGTAAGAATAAGTACATAAGTTATTATACCTCTCAAAACTGACATTTCTAGAGGTACTGGGATTTTGATCTATAGTATTAACCTATTAAATTTTGGTTTGAGAGGGATGGACAATACACTGAGTCTATATGTTTATGTTTGAAACGGTTAGGAAAGAGTAGGTGGAGAAAATCAACAATTATATAAAGTATAGGAGAGGAGACTTCCTCTTGGTCAAGACACTGGATTAGAAATGAAGACTAGGGGTTAGAAAAATAGGATTTACAATCCTATTAAAAAAAAGTTTATACCATGAATATCCATACCATTTTTATAGATTTGACCGTAAATTAGAAACTAGTAAAGTAGTATATGGGAGGATTGGTATGTTAGTTAATAATGGTTAAATTTCCAGAAAGATTTTTAAGAATGACAAATTACAGAGGTATATGTCTAGTTGAAAATTCAGTAGACAATGGTTTATATGTTATACGGTTGGTAACCTTTATGTTTCATTCAGAAGTAAAAGGTTTCCAAAATGTACATTTCAACGACCATAGTTTGAGAGGGGAACGTCAACTTGAATTGAATGAAATAAAAATTTTGGTGACACGTCTTTGAACATTTAACTTAGTATAGGGGTCAACTTTTAAGGTTCATCTTAAAACCATTTTCTCGGTTTTTCTTTTAAGATCTTTTATTTCTCAATACATCAACGAGAGTATGATACCTAGAGTCTCAGTAACGTTCTCCAGGTTACGTGATTCGTTACGAACTGGTTTTGATATTAAAATAGTACATACGTAGTTTCCTGACATTTATGAGAGTACTGATTATTTTGACTTTAAATGACTTCTACAATATGTAAGAAGTGTCAAAACAGAAATTATATAAAAGAGTTATCCACGATACTTGAAGAGTCTTAGTTTACTCTAGAAAATTTAATAATAAAATTCTTCTCGAGAAAAATAAACCTTTCGACCTTAGTGAATAAATTTCAAGTATGACAGCTACGTCTGTTATAAGGACTTTTATCTACAAACGACTACTCGTTTCGATAACGATTACAAGTTCAAGTTTCTGTCGTACCGTTCTCAAGTACGAGACGAAACTCCTGGGTTCGTCAAGTCCTCACAGGTCGTCACAGAAAGTGTGAGAGACACTGTGTTCCAAACCTGAATGTCCGAGACCAATGTCTTGGACCACACAAAACACTTACTGAAGGTGGAGGCCAGACTCTCTAAGAACTCTAAAAAAAAAAAGTTCAGAGAGAGGGACTTAGCGTCGAATACACAGATTTGACGGGACCACCGACGCCTACGACGGACGGACAGGAGTTGAGTAGACATTGTAGACTTCACCACAGAACCACACAGTTACTCGTCCTGTCAGACATTTTTTGTATAAACAAACGTTTTCTACAAAAAATTTTAGAAAGTTTGGTGAAGTTTCTGACGATACCAAAAGGATTTGGGAAACTTGATTGTGGCTAAGTCTTTTTCTCACTTAAAGTGTCATATGTTTACGGAAGAAAATTTTATTCTAGTTTACAAACAACTTTCCCGTAGTTTAGAACGTAGATCGTTGTACATTCATGACTGCATAAAGAACACACCTCGTGACTTGGTTGAGATAACTATTAGATTCCGTTTCTTTATCACATTTAATATTAAAACGTATAGAACTGAATATTACATAACAACTAAAACTCCGTTTTTCTTAAAGTTTTGTAGTCCACACCGTAAAAAACTAATCCAAATTGGAAATCTTTTTGTCACACTGTTTTGGACAGTATTAATTAACATAAAATAGTAACAGAGATTCAGACGGAAAGAAATTTCAATTGGAGGGGTGTATATTAACAGATGTATTTTAGGAAGATATTTTATAAGGAAACATATTGACCTTCAGATGGTAGTAAGAAAACGGTATTCTTGTGAACGGGACGTTAAGAAACGGACTCCAGATAAAAAAGGGGTTCCTTGGTCGACGATGGAAGTTTAGAAATAATGTAGAGACATAGTCACTTTGATACGTGAAGTGACGTGGGTCGATGTAAGTCCAAGACCTTGTAGAGATTTAATTCCTGTTGATACTCACAACCAAGACGGTTCAGAGTCCCCTCTTTACCAATGTTCAGTCCCAATTTTTTTTATTTTCTCCTGTTAAATCGAACCTTAAAATAAAGTCGAGTTTTTTCATAAGAACTATAAAAGACTGGTCAGACAGATGACGTTTGTAAAGGAAAGAAGATTAAAGGTTCTCGTTATTGGGGGAAAGAAAGATTTCTCATACTGGACTATTAAGACGAGTGTTAAATATTATAAGGACCTTGAAAGAACAACAAGGACCTTTAGGCACAGTAAGGAAGACAGAGAGTATCCAGCGTACGTCAAATTAACAATTTTCCAGAAGTTTTTAACTAAATACAAAAATAATACCTTTATAAAGAACACCAAACTCACTTTTTATATTATTAATACTACATTTTCGTTCTCTGTTCCCTCAGATCCTACCCCTTATTTTTATCAAATTACATTGTAAAAAGAAAGAGAAGTCAGTAAGAAAGATATTACATAGAATAAACATAGATAAAGGTCCTTTATTCCAATAGTAGGGGATGACGAAAAGAAGCAAAGAATTAACGATACCGGTGGACTTCATCCCCACTCCCCATCTCAAGGATCACCTTACTCCTCGTTTAACTTTTAACAAAAATTTTATAATAAATCAAGGACAGATGAAAATCAAGGATTTTAGGTTTATGAATAACGGATTTATGAACAATTACAGACTCTATCCTTATTTTTGAAATCCTTAGATTTTCATTTTTAGGAGTATATTATAAAAAAACGTTATGAGTCTTCACAAACTCTGAAGGAGAAATGCTACAATTTGGAGTATTGGTCAACCTAGTATTTATCTGAAGACCGGTGAGGTATACTGACGATGACGGACCCCAAGAATGACTCGACTCCCATTATTGACTTTCGAAACTGTAGAACAAGTGTCTCTGATTCTGGTTTTCAGATCGAGTTTTGGGTGTCGTCGTTTTTCCGATTTTAATTGACAAAAGGAGGCAACAAAAGGTCAACTTCTACTTCCCTTTCTGACTTTCAACTTAGTATAATAGTGGTACAGAATCTATACCTTTTATCAAAGATCTATTAGGTTTGAGATGTAAAGTATATCTCATCTATAAAGTCTTGAAAAGTCTATAAGATTGAGTGGTCTTGTCACTAAACTGATGGGATAGTGTATTGAAAATATAAAATCTGTGACTTGATAAATGGATCTAACGATTTCATCGAAGAGTTCATCGAACAGAAAGACACTAGAGGAGGAAAATATAAAGTGAGATGTGTACTGAAGAACAACTTATCAGGACTTGTAATTAAACTAGTACTGTGAGAGAATAGGGTACAGAAAGTTACTATGTGATCTCAGTTTCGTTTTATAAAAGAAGGAGTACCCTACGACGTAAAGTCTCCACACAAAGGTAAGACGAAGGAGACACCACGGAACGACCCGGAGTGGTCGAGTGTCACTGTACGTACGAGAGTCCTACATAACGAATTGGGTTAAGGTTTAACATTAAGTTATTACCTACTTAGATTACTTGATATTATATGAAATATAATACAATAACACTAATAGTAAAAGGAACGATAAGAAGTATTACGGAACGTATCATTCATCAACAAATTTAAATACTGTGTAATTAATTGTATGTACTTGACACTACGATATCATTTAACAGTACTATTATACAACTCTTCCTACTCCTACTACAACTTCCTTTCTCCCTCCTCTCTTGTGTATTACTTGTACTTAATTTACTATTTATATTTGTTCGGTATTAACCTTTCAACAAGAACCTATAGTGGGTTCACGAAAGAAACCACTAGGCAGGGTAAAAAAAAAAAAAAAAAGTCAATGAGTGACCGGAGTAAAATGAAATCGTCCGGGTGTTTAATCGAGACGTGAATTGATGTGACGGTCATTTTTTTTTTTTTTTCATGTCGAAGTACAAGAGTGACAGATACGACGACGACGACGACGACGATTCAGCGAAGTCAGCACAGGCTGAGACACACTGGGGTATCTGCCGTCGGGTGGTCCGAGGGGACAGGGACCCTAAGAGGTCCGTTCTAGAAATAATTTTAGATGGATGGATCAAGCTCAAGAACCGGTACCTCAATTAACAACAGACACAAGAAGAGACTAATGGTTACATTCTATATTAAAATTTTTCATGACCTTCTCGAATGGATTGGGTCAACCGGTCGTAAACTCTATATTAATGACTTTATTAAAGTCTCTTTCCTAGGAACTCAAGAAGTTAGGAAAGTGAATGAACAACTTCTATCAGAGTGACTAAAATGGTTGTTCGTAGTCGATCTCATATTGTTTGGGTCTTTTCTTTTCCTTTTCAACAGTTTCTTGGTGGAAGGTTGTTTTAAAACTGTTTCGTCTGAATGTCTTCTGTAAAAGGGTTTGAAACCATTAGTCGTTACAAAAGTCAAGTCAAGTCAAGTCAAGTTTCAGAGAGTCAACACAGACTGAGAAACACTGGGGCAGCTGACGTCATGTGGTCCGAAGGGACAGGTAGTAGTTGAGGGCCTCGAATGAGTTTGAGTACAGGTAACTCACTCACTACGGTAGGTTGTTAGAGTAGGAGATAGTAGGGGAAGAGGAGGACGGTAGTTAATAAGGGTCCCAGAAAAGTTTACTCAGTCAAGAAACGTAATCCACCGGTTTCATGACTTCAAAGTCGAAGTCGTAGTCAGGAAAGTTACCTATAAGTCCTGACTAAAGGAAATCCTACTTGACCAACCTAGAGGAACGTCAGGTTCCCTGAGAGTTCTCAGAAGAGATTGTGGTGTCAAGTTTTAGTAGTTAAGAAGTCGTGAGTCGAAGGAAAAAATTTTTAATGAATTAAATAAAATTAACCTCCGATTATTGAAATGTTATAACATCACCAAAAACGGTATGTAACTGTACTTAGTCGGTACCCACATGTACACATGGGGTAAGACTTCAAGGGAGGGTTGAGGGATGGGTAGGGTAGGGAGTCCCAGTAGGGTCACGTGGTCGGGACTCCTGGGACAGAGTACGTAGCTTGGATCTGACCGTTAGAGAAAGTGTATACTATTATATGTAATAAGTTACGATAAGAGAGTTTAGTAGGGTAGGAGTGGAATAGGGTGTCTCAGGTCTTCAGACAAGAAATAGAGACACAGAGAAAACGACAGAGCGTATGTCCCAGTAGTAATAGTAGAAAGATTTAAGGTATATATACACAGTTATATAACATAAAGACAAAAAGAAAAATTGAATGAAGTGAGATATAGTATCCGAGGTCAAAGTAGGTGAAGTAATCTTGACTAAGTTTACGTAAAAAATTACCGACACATTATGAGGTAACACATATACATGGTGGAAAAAATAGGTAATCAGACGGTTACCTGTAGATCCAACGAAGGTACAGGACTAATAACATTTGTCACGACGCTACTTATAACACCATGTACAGAGAGAAAGTTAAGACCAAAGGACCCACACATACGGGTCTTCACCCTAACGAGCCAACACACCGTCAAGATAAAGGTCAAAAAATTCCTTAGAGGTGTGACAAGAGGTATCACCGACATGATCAAACGTAAGGGTGGTTGTCACATTCTCCCAAGGGAAAAGAGGTATGGGAGAGGTCGTAAATAACAAACATGTGAAACTATCGTCGGTAAGACTGGTCGTACTTTACCATTGAGTAACATCAAAACTAAACGTAAAGAGATTACTTCCCGTGAGTCGAAAGAAATATCAGGTTGAGAGTGTAGGAGTGTACTGATGACCTTTTTGGTATCGAAACTGATCTGTCTGGAAATAACCTTTTCATTACAGAAACGAAAAATTATACGACACATCCAACCAACATTGAAAAGAAGGTTCATCGTTGACAGAAAATTAAAGTATCGACGTCAGTGGTAGACGTCACTAAAACCTCGTTTTTTTATTTATTTATTTCAGAGACTGGCAAAGGTAACAAAGGGGAAGATAAACAGTACTTCACTACCCTGGGCTACAGTACTAGAATCAAAAGACTTACAACAAAATTCGGTTGAAAAAGTGAGAGGAGAAAGTGAAAGTTCTCCGAGAAATCAGGAAGCGAAAGACGGTATTTCCACACAGTAGACGTATAGACTCCAATAACTATAAAGAGGGTCGTTAGAACTAAGGTCCGACACGAAGTAGGTCAGGTCGTAAAGAGTACTACATGAGACGTATCTTCAATTTATTCATCCCACTGTTATATGTGGAACTACATGAGTAAAGGATTAAACCTTGTTCAGACAACAAGGTACAAGTCAAGATTGACAACGAAGAACTGAATGTATGTCTGAAGAGTCCTCCGTCCAGTCCACCAGACCATAAGGGTAGAGAAAGTCTTAAAAGGTGTCAAATAACACTAGGTGTGTCAGTTTCCGAAACCGTATCAGTTATTTTGTCTTTATCTACAAAAAGACCGTAAGAGAACGAAAAAACTACTAGGTTGCCTACAACCGTTAAACTAGAGACCGAGACAGAAAAGATTTAGGTCGAAGTTGTAGAACTTCAAGTACCAAGTGTATGACAACTTCCGACAAACTCGTAATGAAACGATCGCACACTCTACTCATGTTAACACGTCATCAAATTTGTAAGAAACCGTAAACTTATACAAAATACGATATTATTTTTATTAAGATGTCGTGTGTGTAAATTCTCGGAAGTTTAATTGACTTACCATCAATATTTAGGTTTTATACTGTATGTACTTGTCCATTTCTTATAATGTCTATGAAATTGAATAACGGATATATATGTCTTTAAGGATTTCTTTTATAACACTCATTTATAAAATTAAGTGAGTCTTATCGATTTATCTTGAACGTTGTTTTGACCTTCTTTTAAATAAGTATATTGGACAGTTAATAAGTTTCGTCTTTTTAGTTGTTTGTAATGTTCTTTTTTATAAATAAATGGAATTAAAGAAGGGTTCTTGTTGTTGTTGTTGATTTTGAGAATTATTGGTAACCCGTTTTATCGATAAAGGAAAGGTATTAGTTCTTGTGAATCGGATTCGAATATCGACCGGAGTACCAAGTACCGTTTTGTATTTTCTGAAACTTTTTATTCAGATACTTTCTCTGACCTATAAGTTTTACATCTGTAAAATCAGTTATAATATATATTCATGTTTTTTCCTTGTATTGATGTCCTTTCTTCTTTCTGTAAATAAACGATTATGTTTTTATAGATAGATCTTTTTACATTATGATGTTTAACTTAACTTTTGAACCTTGATCATTCCACCCAATCATTTGACTGTTCTGTGTCGTATTTCTTTTTCAGAAAATAGATAACATTGTTATTTATCAAATTAAATATATTTTACGAGATTAGTACCATTATTCGTATATTTTCCATTTTGAAGTCTTTGGTCATATGTTTTGAATTTTTTTCTTTCAGTAATTTTTAAATGATTCTTGACATTTGCCTCTACAGTTATATTCTTTTTGAAATGTTCAAAGACCAACTCTTCTTGGTTACTACAGTTATGAAAGTTCCATTAGATATATTAAAATTAAGTTTAAAGTCGTAAAATCATAAACATCTTAAATCATTAAAATTTAATATAAATCCCCTTTTTTACCGAGACTTATCGAGTCTTTTGAAAAATTCCTTCATTCTAACTCCTTCCGTTGTATACGACATAGTCTTTAAATTTACATGATATTTACATGATATTTATATGATAACGTATGGACGAACGAGTCGGTGAAGCCATTGCAGGTTGAGAACCACTGGATACCTGACATCGGGCGGTTCGAGGAGACAGGTACCCTAAGAGGTCCGTTCTTATGACCCCACCCAACAGTACGGGAGGAGGTTCCCTAGAAGGACTGGGTTTCTGGTTTGGGCTCAGAAGACTCAGAGGAAGTAACGTCCGTCTAAGAAACGGGTCTCAGTGAATCTTTCAGGTATTTATATAGTACAACAGCAAGTCAACGGTTCAGTACAGATTAAGAAACGTTGGGGTATCTGCCGTCGTACAGTCCAAAGGGACAAGAGGTGATAGAGGGACGACGACGACGATTCAGCGAAGTCGGTACAGGTTGAGACACGCTGGGGTTTCTGCCGTCGGGTTGTCCGAGGAGGTAGGAACCCTAAGAGGTCCGTTCCTGTGACCTCACCTAACGGTAAAGGAAGAGGTTACGTACTTTCACTTTTAACTTCCACTTCAGCGAGTCAGCACAGGCTGACAATCGCTGGGGTACCTGACGTCGGATGGTCCGAGGAGGTAGGTACCCTAAAGGGTCCGTTCTCATGACCTCACCCCACGGTAACAGATAGAGGGATTCAAACGAGTTTAAGTACAGGTAACTCAACCACTATGATGGATTGGTAGACTAGAAGACGGTGAGAGAAGAGGAAACGGAAATTAGAAATAGCCGTAGTCCAAGAGACGGTTACTCAACCGAGAAGGGTAATCCATCAGTTTGATAACTGAAGTCGAAGTCGTATTCAGGAAGGTTATTTATAAGTCACAACCAAAGGAGATCCTAACTGATCAAACTACAGGAACCACAGGTTCCCTGAAAGTTCTCAGAAGAGGTCGTGTTAAGTTTTCGTAGTGAAAAAACAGTGAATCGGAAGAAATACCAGGTTAAGAGTGTAGGTATGTATGGATGACCTTTTTGGTATCGAAACTGATATACCTGTAATGAGACGTTTCACTACAGAGACGAAAATTATGCAATAGATCCAAACAGTAAGTTTTTTGATTCTAGTACCGTAGGTTAGGTTAGTGAAGTACTACTTATTTACCCCTTTGTTACCTTTGTCACTCTCTGAAATAAAAGAACCCAAGGTTTTAGTTACCACTGATGTCGTTACTTTAATTTTCTGTGAACGAGGAACCTTGTTTTCGATGCTGTTTGTATCTGCTTTGTTCACTCAGGGAACCTGTCGTTCCTCTAACTTAGTCAGTTAGGATTTCCTTTAGTTAGGACTTATAAGTAATCTTCCTGACTACGACTTCGACCTCGAGGTTATTAAACCGGTGGTCTACGTTTCTTAACTGAGTAACCTTTTCTGGGACGACGACCCTTTCTAACTTCCACCCTCCTCTTCCCCTACTGTCTCCTACTCTATCAATCTACCGTAGTGACTGAGATACCTGTACTCAAACTCATTCGAGACCCTCAACCACTACCTGTCCCTTCGGACCGTACGAAATCTGGTACCCCAACGTTTCTCAGTATGCACTGACTCGTTAACTTGTTGACCCAAACAATATCGAAGAGAAGGTTCCTCGTTCTGAAAAGTAAAGGACCTTCGTCAGTGGTAGGTGTCACTAAGACCTCGGGTTCTTTTATTTTAAACGGTGATGAAAGTGAAAAAGGGCAAGATAAACGGAACTTCACTATCCTGATCTAAGGTACTATAATCGAAACACTTTCGACTCAAAATTCGGTGGAAAAGGTAAGAGGAGAAAGTGAGAGTAGTTCTAAAAGAAATCAAGGAGAAGTGAAAGACGGTAATCTCACCATAGTAGACGTATAGATTTCAACAACTATAAAAAGGGTCGTTTTACTTAGGTCGAACACTAAGTAGGTCGGACCGTAAAACGTACTCCATGAGATGTATATTTAATTATTGGTCTCACTGTTATGTGTCGGGACATTATGAGGAAAGAGTTAAAACTTGGTCAAGTAACGAGGTACATTTCAAGATTGACAACGAAGAACTACTGGACGTATGTCCAAAGAGTCCTCTGTCCATAGGAGTTGAGGAATTCTCAAAAGGTGTCAAGTAGACAGGTGTGTCAGTTTACGAAAACTCATCAGTCACTTCTACAAAAAGACCTTAAAGGAATGAAAGGATACTAGGTTACTTACAATCGTCAAACTAGAGACATTAGTTGACAACAGATTCAAACAGTATCGAAAGGAAGGTTCCTCGTTCGTAGAAAGTTAAAGTACAGACGTCAGTATCGGGTGGTCCGAGGAGACAGGTCCCCTAAGAGTCCGTTCTTATGACCTTACCCAACGGTACGGGAGGAGGTTCCCTAGTAGTACTGGGTCCCTACAGAATACAGGGGACGTAACCGTCCGTCAAAGAAATGGTGATCACGGTGACCCTTCGGGTTTATCAGTCTATTACCTTCCTTTTACAATGGGTCTTAATCTAGAATAAAGAATATTGTTAAATCTTTATTAGTAACTTTACTTACGTCTTTCTTTCAACCATTTTAATTACGACCTTTAAAATCACTTCAGACACTAAATTTTGAATCTACAATGATCTTTTATTTATGATGGTTCCAATTCTAAAAACAACTAAAATCAGTATCGAGGTAGGAGTCTTGAATTTAATTAAGGACTGTAATTACTCAACAACGTAATTTTTCCAAAGGGTGCATTGTATTAAGAAGTCAACGATTCAGGACAGACTGAGAAACGCTGGGGTACTTGACGTCGTACGGTCCGAAAGGACAGGAAGTGATAAGGGTCTCAAACACGTTTAAGTACAGATAACTCAACCACTACGATAGGTTGGTAGAGTAGGAGACAGTGAATGAAGAGAAAGACAGGAGTTAGAAAGGGTCGTAGTCGCACAAAAGGTTAGTTAACCGAGAAGGGTAGTCCACCGGTTTCATAATCTCGAAATCGTAGTCAGGAAGATTACTCATAAGTTCAAACTAAAGGAAATAAAAACAAAAACAAAAACAAAAAAAATAAAATAAAATAAAAATTAAAAAATTTAAAATTTTAGAAATTAAGAATGTACACAAGGGTTTGTACTTGGGGGGAGGGTGGAGGGAGGGGTGTTGTAGAGAGACCCAGTAGGGGTACGTGGTCGGGGTTCGTTCGACGTGGGATGCAGTCTGTACCTGACCGCTAAGTTAAGAATGTACTATCATATGTACAATCTTAAGGGTAAGAGGGTTTAGTAGGGTGGGAGAGAGAGAGGGAGACTCAGGTTTTCAGGTAATATGTGTAGACACAGAAAAAAGGACAGAACGTATGTCCCAGCAGTAACGGTAGAAGGATTTAAGGTATATATACACAATCATATGACATAACCACAAAAAGAAAGACCGAATGAAGTGAGACATATTAGCCGAGGTCAAAGTAGGTAGAGTAGTCTTGACTAAGTTTACTTAAGAAAAATTGCCGACTCATTATGAGGTAACACATATACATGGTGTCGAAAGAATAGGTAAGTAGACGACTACCTGTAGATCCAACAAAGGTACAGGACCGATAATATTTGTCACGACGCTACTTGTCTTTACTGACCAAACTAGAGGAACCACAGTCTCCCTGAGAGTTCTCAGAAGAGGTCATGGTGTTAAACTTTTGTAGTGAAGAAATCGTGAGTCGAAAGAAATACCAGGTCGAGAGTGTAGGTATTTACTGATAACCTCTTTGATATCGAAACTGATATACTTGGAAACAACTGTTCCATTACAGAGACGAAAAATTGTACGACAGATCTAAACAGTATCGAAAAGAAGATTCCTCGTTCACAGAAAATTAAAGGATCTATGCTAGTGGTAGGTATCACTGAAACTTCGGGTTCTTTTATTTTAGACGGTGGCAAAGGTGAAAAAGTGGAAGAGAAAACGGTACTTCACTATTCTGGTCTAAGGTACTAGAATCAAAAAACTTATAACTCAAAGTTCGGTCGAAAAAGTGAGAGGAGAAAGTGGGAGTAGTTCTCCGAGAACTCAAGGAGAAGTGAAAAACGGTACGTTGAAGACGTATAAACTTCAACAACTATAAAGAGGGACGTTAGAATTAAGGTCGAACCCTAAGAAGATCGGGTCGTAAAGTGTACTACGTGAGACGTATACAATTCATTCGTCCCACTGTGATATGTCGGAACAGCGTGGAGAAAGGGTTAAAACTTGGTCAGACAATAAGGTACAGGTTAAGATTGATAACGAAGAACAGGACGTATGCCACCGAGTCCACCATTTCTTAGACGGACGTCACGTCCTCTGGACCCAAGTTCCCTGGACCTTTCCAGGGAACCTCTTCCCTTACCGATGGGTGAACTGATAAGAACGAACCTCTTTATTGATACCATTTATGTTATATTATATACTTCTATTTAAGGTTTACATAATTTATAGATTATAAATATTACATCGTCTTATATCGTAATATTATCTTTAAAATTTTAGTCATCATATAATGAAATCCAAGACTATATTGCATGTAAGAGAAAGAATTAGAAAAAAGATTTGTAAAAGACCAGTTAAACGTCGATATTAAATTTTCATCAATAAGACAAAATGTAATCCCCTACTTTAAAGATTTATACTTCTTTATCTTCTTTAATTTTCATTTTTTACACAAACAAGACGTAAACTTTTAAACACGCATTTTTTTTTTGGTGGTAATAACTGTTTTAATTTTCATGTGATGTTTGAATGAAAATTATAACAATGTATATACCGTTTCAAGATTATAGGGTTTTTATATTTCTACGGAAATTCAGGTAATTTTATTGATTGTTAAGATATCTTTTTAATCGTCTTTGTGTTTCTTTAACTTTTTAAGTGTTTTTATTTATAATTTACGTACCCTTTTACAATTTGATTATTAGAAAATAATCGGAAAAATTTTCCATTTCTGATTTAACTACGATGAACTAAAACCACTTTCACTTTACCTTATCTGTCAAAGTGTATGAAACCTATAGATGATCTACATCGTTTGAAAGACCCGTTGTTAAACCTTTATGTCTAGTTCTGTAAACTGTAACAGTGTGACAAAATGGGTTATTGGGGGAAAAAAGGGGTTTTAATAACGGTTTCTAAATCAGTTCTCAAATACAAATTCTTATAAGTAAAATCCATCTCGATCAACATTACCTCTCTTGGGTTGTAATTACAAGAATTTACCTTCTTACTTATTTTTAAGTAGGTTTTATAGTACCTTGGTAGTTTTGATACGAATTTGTTTATAAATACTCTGTTACAAATGTTGTTACGATAATTACGTCGTACTGAAGTCAGAATTATCAAAGTCCACATGTCGTTACACTTAGTTAATATGTATATGTATATAGATGAGAAAAAAGGGTATATGTAAGAAAGGGTATATCTAGTAATGTCTCATGACTCATCTCAACGAACACGAAATGTGATCCAGGAATAATCAATAGATAAAATATATGTCATCACTTACATACAGTCAGAGTTAGTGGATCAAGTAAGGAGGGGTGGTGAAGTGAAACTATATGTGCACTTTGATTATGTTGTACCATTTAGTTGACATGAGGTTAGTCAAGTCGAGTCAAGTCACAGAGTCAACACAGGCTGAGAGACACTAGGGTACCTGACGTCTTATAGCCGGAAGGGACAGGAAGTGGTTGGGGGTCTCGAACGAGTTTGAGTACAGGTAGTTCAGTCACTACGGTAGGTTGATAGAGTAGGAGACAGAGTAGAGAAGAGGAGGACGGAAGTTAAAAAGGGGTGTAGTCTCAGAAAAGGTTACTCATTCGAGAAACATAGTCCACCGGGTTCATAACCTCGAAGTCGAAGTCGTACTTTGGAAGGTTACTTATAAGTCCTGACTAAAGGAAATCGTAACTAACCAAACTAGAGACGACAGGTTCTATGAGAGTTCTCAGAAGAGGTTGTGGTGTCAAGTTTTCGTAGTTATAAAGTCGTAAGTCGGAAGAAATACCGGGTTGATTTTTGAAAAATTTATGAAAGATAAATGATTTGAAGATTCTTATAAATGTTCAAAGACATTACGTATGTAGTAGTAAAATTTTAATTTCTTCTATTTTTATCTCAAAAATTCTTTTCCCTTTTTTCATCGTATACTGTACAAACAAATATATTTATATAAGAAATTTTATCCGAAACGACCACTGAATCACCATTTCTTGATCGGACGGTTACCTCCACTGCGTACAAGTCAAGGACCCATCCTTTCTCGGGACCTCTTCCTTTACATGTCTTACCGTTGTACACTATTAAAAGGTATGGGACGGGACCCTAGGTAGAGGGTGACCAGGGGTTTAAGGAGGTGTAGTTACGTCTTGTTATTATTAGGGAACTCTCGGTAAATAAACGACTTGTAGTATCAATAGGGACATGTATAGTAGAGTAGATTAGAAGTTCCTTTGAAGTTCAATCTAAAATAATAAGGGTAAAAACTCCATTATTTAACTTTAACTCTCTTCATTTCTTTAGTTGAGTCCCTATTTGTCCATTTAATTTTGTGTTAAGGAAAAATAAGAACTTTGAAATTATCACACCTCAGGTTTGGTGATTTGAAAACAAAGAATGAGAGATGGGTTAATATACCGTATAATGACTAAACGGTGACTTTGTTTTAAACACGGTTCTTTAGACTTCATGTTTTAACTAAAAACGATGTTAATACATATGTGATACATATGTATACTCCAAACTATCAACCTTTTAACTAAAGTCGTTTCAGTATTTCATGTTATTTGACACCGTTTTGAGTGACTTTAATATTATGTCGTAATGTAGGTCCAGCATTCTTTCTGACACACAAATCTTTTTCATCTTTTTTACAAGGAAGAATTTATATTTCTTCCAAGTTAAGTTTTGGTGGACGATTGGGATGTATAATTCGTTTTCATGAATTAACTTGTAGACCGAAGGTTAAGATATATATTCCTTTAGAAACTTCAGTAGTGAAGACAGGAATGTTTCGACTTTTTTAAGGTTTGAAAAGAATTTAAGTAGTCTCTTAACTTCAGTGTTCCGTTTGACGAACTGCTTCTTCGGGCCCTTATCCTTGAAGACTCCCTCGGTCAAAGTCCCATTTTTATATTTGACATTAACTTTTGAATATTTTTACATCTGTGAAAGAACGAACGTCTAGACGGAACGTTCTTTGCAGTTTTCAAGACGTCCGTGTCTTTTAAAGGTAAAGGTTTAAAGGTTGGTCTTTAAACCTAGACGTGTTTGTTTATACAGTCCCTACCTTATTTATTATCACGATATTATAAGTAAATAAAAGATGGTAAATTAACGATATTTTAATTACTGGTGGATTTATTGTTATCCTTGTCATATAACACACAAATATCGTACACATTTTCCTTTTAATACTGTTTTTATAGTGTTTCTAACCCTTCCTTCTTAATTGTCATATTACGATATTTCAGGTATGTAATATTAATTATGAGGATTTAAAACAATGTAAATCTCAATCTAATTTATTTTTTACGTATAAGATTGAAATATTTAGTTAGAAAAAAAAATCTTTTCCTCGATACTTGTACAGTTGTTTCCTCTATCTCATCTTAATATTTTATACGAGTTCATTACGTTTTACCTGCGCTCAGACTCACTTGAGGCCCTCAACCACTACCTGTCCCTCCGGACCACACGACGCTAAGTACCCCAGCGTTTCTCAGTCTGTGCTGACTCACTGACTTGACTTGACTTACGTTTTACGTCTTTTTATTTACATTGTTGTTTTTTTCGTTATTTTTTCTGGCATCAAACTAGGTAAGTATAGTACTTATTGAAATTTACGTTTGCCAAGTTTGTGTGGTCAATTTTCTATTTGTAACAGTCTGTCATATATTTTTTAGTTAAAGGTTAAAAGACGATATAAGCCCTTTGGACTATATTACTATATCACTTCATTCTTACCGTCTTCTATTTACGTTTGTAATTCAATTTCGTTCTAATCGATATACTTACAGTTTATTATGTCTAAAGTCTTCTTCCTTATAATAAACTTCATTTTTCTCTGTAATGTATACCTATATTGTATTTTGAAGATTTAAATCTAAGTGGATTTTGTTTTGAAGTTTTATGTTCTGCATTATTAACTATCCTAATTTTTCTCTTTATCCTTTTATCTATAAATTCCATTGTTTATCTGTGTATCCTTATTCATTAAGGTTAAGATGTGTTAGAGAAAGGTTTTTTATCTTATCCTCTATTGTGAAAGGTTTACTAAAATACTCCTGTTGTAAGAAAAATGTTGTTTTAATGTGTTTTGGTAATATTCTTTTCGTTCGAAGTCTTGTTATATGAGGTACTTTTATGTGTCTTTTTAGACGTCGTATGATACGTTGGTTTAAATCGTTAAATAATCCTCTTTTTATACGGTATTTTATAACTCCCCCACCGAAGAGTCCACACATTCCAGTTAGTTGTATTTTGTTTAATCACTTTCAGTAAATGTTATTTGACTTCCTTTTTTATAGAGTTATCCTCCTCTTTCACGCAAAATTTTCAAATTGTAAATATGTACTATTTAAAGAGTCGTTTAAATATTACTTTCCTTGAAAGAATTTGATGATTTCTTGTAGATGTGTTTGGACGTTACTTGTAATATGAATTGCCGTCTATCTATCACTTCAACGCCAGCACAGGTTAAGAAACGCTGGGGCACCTAACATCGGGCGGTCCGAGGAGGTAGGTGCCCTAAAAGGTCCGTTCTTATGACCTCACCCAACGGTAAAGGAAGAGGTCATGAATTACCGTCCTCTGACTTACGAAAGGAGGGTTCGAACTTGAAATTTCGTGATGATGAGTTGTATTATGAACATAAAGATTCGTCAAGATATTCCGTTCTTCTATTTCCCTCTTTTCAGTATGACTAATCTTTCCTTCGTTATATTGTTAGAGGTAAACAATATTGTATATTTTTGTGTGTTTTTTAGATGATTTTCAGAGGATCTTAATTATTCACAGAAGTTATTCCATCGTCTTAATTTCCGGTTATTCCTATGTTTTTAGAATAATATGAAATATGTAATGGACATATTAACTGAATATGTTTTTTAATTAAAAGGTTCCTACTCCTACCTGGATCTCTGACAGTATGTCTCACTTTTATCATCCTTCCTCTTTTTGTTTATAGTATGAAATTGTGTACATACACCTTAGATCTTTTTTACCATATCTACTAGAATAAACGTTTCGGCATTATCTCTGTGTCTGTGTCTTTTCTTTATATGTCTATGGTTCCCCCTTCTCTTCCCCACTCTACTTAACCCTCTGACTCTAACTGTATGTATGGATGTATATATATATATATATATATATATATGTGTGAGATAACTATGATACATATTTTATTTTATTGGTTATCCTTGTATGACATACCGCGTCCCTTGAGAGGAGTTACGAAATATGACTGGATTTACCCTTCTTTTAGGTTTTTTCTTCCCTTTATACAAACGACATCTCGTCTTTTATTGTTTTGTGACATTTCGTTGATATGAGGTTAATTTTATTAAATTTTTAATGAAAATAAGGATATTACTGTCGTTACTTGTATACCAAAGTTAAAAAAATTTAATGTTATCGGGAGGTTTTTATTTAGATTGTTTTAGACACTAGAAGTTTTTGGTCAGTCAGGATTTCCTTTAGTCAGAATTTATAAGTAACCTTGTTAACTACGATTATTATTGGAGTCTATACGTCTACTGTGGTGGGAATACCGTCTTTCGTTTCTTCTTGATTTCTCGGAGAACTACTTTCACTTTCTCCTCTCACTTTTTCAACCGAATTTTGAGTTGTAAGTCTTTTGATTCTAGTACCATAGACCAGGGTAGTTAAGTACCGATTATCTACCCCTTGTCACCTTTGTCACCGACTGAAGAAAAAAAAAAAAAAACCGAGGTTTCAGTGACGTCTACCTAACGTCGGTACTTTATTTTTGCGAATGAGGAACCTTCTTTTCAATACTAGTTGGATCTGTCGTATAATTTTTCGTCTCTGTAATGAAACGGCTGTTTCCAGACAGATCAGTTTCGATACCAAAAAGGTCATCAGTACATACCCACTCTCAACCTGATATTTCTTTCGACTCAGGGCTTCTTGACTACGAAAATTTGACGTCACAACCTTTTCTGAGAACTCTCAGGGAACCTGACATTCCTCTAGGTTGGTCAGGTAGGATTTCCTTTAGTCAGGACTTATAAGTGACCTTCCTGACTACGGTTTCGACTTTAATGTTTTGAAACCGGTGGACTACATTTCTTGACTGAGTAAACTTTTTTGGGACCGCGACCCTTTTTAACTTCCGCCCTCTTCCCCTGTTGTCTCCTACTCTACCAACCTACCGTAGTGACTGAGTTACCTGTACTCAAACTCATTCGAGACCCTTAACCGCTTTGTCCCTTCGGACCACACGACGTTAGGTACCCCAGCGTTTCTCGACCTGTGCTGACTCGTTGACTTGACTTGACTGACTATGATTTCGACTTCGGGGTTATAAAACCGGTGGACTACTCTTCTCAGTTGAGTAACCTTTTCTGGGACTACGACCCTTTCTAACTTCTGTTTTCCTCTTCTCCCTCCGTCTCCTACTATACCAATGAATCGATCATAGTGGTTGAGTTACCTGAACTTGAACTTGTTTGAGGTCCTCTATGACCTCCTGTCCCTTCGGGCTGCACGACGTCGAGTACCCCAGTGTTTCTCAGTCTGTACTGACTCGTTTACTTATAGTTGTTTATAAATTTTATTTTTTACAACCAGAATAAATCTTCTCGATTTTGTCTACCATAATAACTCTACTTGATTTATTCCTCTTTAATTGAAAATTATCTAACCTTCTTCGTTATAATAATTTGAATTAAAAGGGGTTGAACTAGATATCTCGTTCGTGTGAGTGTTTGTTTTAGGGTCGTCCATAAAAAAGTCTAAATCTTCTCGATTAACGTTTAAAATGTACTTTAACGTTTCCTTGATATTCTCGATTTTATTAAGATTTTATTATTTTATTAAGATTTCCTACTTGAATTAATTTCTTAAGTGTAATATAGTAAAGTTTTACGTGATATTTTGAAATTATTAGTTCTATCTACGTTTACAGTTTAACTATAATATCCCGTAAACCTTTAACTGTGTATACTTACATCAATTGTCAAAAAATCATTCTAAAAATTAAAAATCTAGTCGAATTCAGAGGGTAGTCCTGACTCCCTTAAGACTCCCCTACGACTCTTATGGGTGTTTAGGGGACCGGGGTGTGTGTATATCGTAGGGGGCAACAGTTGTGGGGGTGGTCTCATCATAAACGATGTCAGTTACTTAGATGTGTCTATATGGTATTGATAGTTTTCAGGTGTCAAAGGGAATACTAAGTAAGAACCACAACTTGTGACAACCCAAAGGTATTCACATGGTTATATAACTGTGCACCTTTTTGACCTCTTGAGGTTTATTTTAGACATCAAAGAACTTAATATGGTTACTATTAAAGAATTAAAAATATTTACAAGGTACCACATATTTTACAATTATAATCTTCAACTCGTTTCATATATATTCTATTTACATATTCCTATGTAATTTATTTGTTTATTCGAGTCCTAACACCCAAGAAAGAATAGACAAGTTTTTATATATTTTAGTCCATCTATAAGGGAATTTTAAGAAGAACTTCCGTTATTGTTGTGGAATAACTAAGTTTATGTTATTTAATTTAGTTTAACATTTACGATTGTGTCAAAATGTAAAAGACTCGATAAAATGTGAAAAGACCGTATATTATACTTTGATAGGTTTACTTGTTTAAATACCTAGGTATTGATATTCAGTGAAATTTTTTATACACAACCTAAAACTACTTGGGTTTTTTCGTGTGGTTCTTTGTTAATAAAAATGTTTAATGGATTTAATAGTCTTTCTCGAAAAGGAAACGTTTCAGTAGGGTTTATACTTAAAGAAATTTCATTAAAGTTGGATGTGGAGTTTACTCTGACAAAATTATTTAAAACAAAAAGGTTAAGATCATTTATGTCACATTAATTCCTGACTTCGACATCTGCGAGAAGTCTACACTTTCTTAGAAGTTGTCCTTCTCCCCAATTCTTCAATTTGGTGTCTTTGTTACTACGTAGTCACTTTCCGTACAAGGAAAAGAAGCCATACCAAATTTGCTCTTTTGGACAGTAAACTTTCTTATCTACAAGAAACTCAGTACCCACCGTTACAATTCAGTGTTCGAATAGGACTGAAAAATCGGACTTCGACTTTAGGAACTAAGAGTAAGACTGTTAAGGGGACGTCGGAAGACCGTACGAGACCAATATGTACGGTACCCCTAATAGTCAGTCGTTAATGTATGAAAGAAGACACATCTGAGGACTAAAAATTCAACTTACTGAACATTAAAATTGAAAAAGAATGAATAGTGACAGAAAATAGAGTCAATTCTACCTTAAGTGTCATCAGTTTAATTTTGTGTCGTTCTGTCTAAATCTTGTTTTGAGTTAAACTTTTTATAGATCCGACAACAACTGTGGTCATAGTACCTCTGACACTCCTACTTATTTGTACATCTGTGTGTGTGTCTAAGAATGGAACAAGAAACGAGAGGGTACTGTCGTCACAACGTTGATGATCTCTTTTTGGGTCGTCTGATAACCTTCTGAACGAGGTCCCCTTACCTCAATTTCTGACCCAAGTTTATATAAACTTTGGGACGGGTTCTTAGACCTCTGGGTCTCACTTCCTCTACATTAAACTACGTGACGTGTGTACCGGTCAACTTTTAGTCTCAATCTTCTGTTTCAGACCGAGAATCGAGTGACAAGTAAAAGGGTGGTCTCAGTCGGAGGGAGGACCCTAAGTGAGGACAGTAGAGTCCTTCACAAACTCTCGGAGTCTCCTTTTTACGAACGCCCCACCGACACGGAGGAGTCAAGTCAAGTCGAGTCAAGTCAGAGAGTCAGCACAGCCTGAGAAACGCTGGGGTACTTGGCGTCGTGCGGTCCGGAGGGACAAGTAGTGGTTGACGGCCTTAGGTGGGTTTGGGTACAGGTAGCTCAGCCATCACGGTAGGTTGGCAGATTAGAGGACAACAGGGGAAGAGGAGGACGGGAGTTAGAAAGGGTCGTAGTCCAAGAAAAGATTACTCAGTCGAGAAGCGGAGGAGGAGTCGGGGGATGGTTCACGTCACGAGAGTCGTAGAGATGGTTTAGCCCATCTCAACGGTCACGGAGGGTTCGCGGACGGGTCGTGGTCGACACTGTCACAAGGTAGAGTCTCGTCGAATGGATTGAGACGGAACTTTAGGTTTGGGGGCCGCACGGTACTCCGATATAGAAGATACCGGAGACGTCCTAAGACTCCGTAAGGAATCCACGGGTGGGCATCGGAAGTGGGTGTCCAGACCTACTTCAGTCCAGACTAATAAACAGACAGAGGTGTTGAGCAACCGTGTGTGGAACGACACAAGGGAAGAGATCTCACATATTTCTTTTCATTTGTTTAAAACCACTGACTGAGCCGTCACAGGTGTAGTTCGTCTGTTTGTTTATTTTTTTAATCTACCACTACTTCCGGACTGTTACTGTCGTTACTAATATTGTAGTAACAGTATCTGTCATTGACTCAAAGACAAATCCACCACACCTCTTCGATAGAAACTCCTGACTGAAGATTTGACTGTCGAATTCTTTCTCAGCCGGACGTCCTCGAAAGGTCCGTCCCACCCGTGATTATGTTTCGGGAGATCAGTTTTGTCCCCCAAACAAGGTTCTTGTGCTCTTCCTTTCACGTATACCTCCTGTCATGTCCCGCGATTCTAAACATCGACCTGTCTCCCGGTCCTTATATCGTGTAGTCCGAAATGTCCAGTCTCATACCTCAAGATGTACACTACCTTTTGGTTATGCCGAAATTTTACCCGTGTTACCAGAATAAAAATAAAATTTTCTTAGTGAGACCTAAAGTCTCCTGACCTGTATCCTCGGATCTTCTTTCGAGTCTTCTGTGACGTCACTAAGTCCGTTCTACCCATTCAATACCTGAGAAGGTTCAGGTATTGTTTTCGACTCTGAAATACAATACTCTGTTTTCAAACGGAGACCCTAGGAGGAAAAGGATTGGAATGTGTCCACTGGTTCGGGGGAGGACTACCTACGTAAGGGAGGAATCTATATAACTACGAAAAGTACTCCAATTTCAGTCTAGAACTATCCGAGAAAAAGTCCACAAAAACTTTTATGGACGAAACTAGGTATTAAATAACTAAGTACCAAATTGATTGTTTCTCGTTTAATTAAAAGATTAATATCTTCCGTGGAGTCGTTGTTGACGAGTATGATAGTTGAGGTTGATACTTGTTTGAATCAATTTAAATTTTTCTTCATATTAAGGAAATTTTATGATCACCCTCGTCTTCTCAAGTTAAGTCAGTGAGTCAGTACAGACTGAGAATCGCTGCGACACCTGACGTGGTGTAATCCGGAGGGACAGGTAGTGGTTGAGGGTCTCGAATGAGTTTGAGTACAGGTAACTCAGTCACTACGGTAAGTTGGTAGAATAGGAGACAGAAGTGGAAGAGGAGAGCGGAAGTTAAAAATGGTGGTAGTCCCAGAAAAGTTTACTCAATCGAGAAGAGTAGTCCACCGGTTTCATAACCTCAAAGTCGAAGTTATAGTCAGGAAGGTTACTTGTGGGTCCTGACTAGAGGACTTAGTCCAGGCATCGTAAAGACAGGTAATAACTCGGGTAGAAACGTACTTTACAAGGGAAACATAGAGATTAAAAGAACTTCTCTAGAGATCAGAAAGGGTAAGACAACAAAAAGAGATAAAGAAACGTGACTAGTGACTCCTTCCGAAAGAATAGAGAGGAACGACAAGAAGCCTTGAGAAGTAAGTCTACGTATATAGAAAGGAAAAGAGGAAACGAAAGGTGAAGAAAAGTGTCGATAAACATTCCGGAGGAGTCTGTCGGTAAAACGAAAAAACTTAAAGAAAATGAACCCCCAAAACCTTCTCAAGTCAAGTCAAGTCAGTGAGTCAGCACAGACTGAGAAAGGCTGGGGTACTTAGTGTCGTGCGGTCCGGAGGGACAGGTAGTGGTTGAGGACCTCAAGTGAGTCTGAGTGTAGGTAACTCAGCCACTACGGTAGGTCGGTAGAGAAGACAACAGGGGAAAAGGAGGACGGGGGTTAGGGAGGGTCGTAGTCTCAAAAAGGTTACTCATTTGAGAAGCGTACTTCACCGGTTTAATGACCTCAAAGTCGAAACCGTAGTAAAGAAGGTTTCTTGTGGGTCCTGACTAAAGAAAATCTTGCCTGACAAACCTAGAGGAACGTCAGGTAGCCTGACAGTTCTCACAAAAGATTGTGGTGTCAAGTTTTCGTAGTTAAGAAGTCGCGAGTCGAAAGAAGTGTCAGGTTGAGAGTGTAGGTATGTACTGGTGTCCTTTTTGGTATCGGAACTGATCTGCCTGGAAACAACCGTTTCATTACAGAGACGAAAAGTTATACGACAGATCCAACCAGTATTGAAAAGAAGGTTCCTCATTCGCAGAAAAGTAAAGTACCGACGTCAGTGGTAGACGTCACTAAAACCTCGGGTTTTTTTATTTCAGACTATGACAAAGGGGTAGATAAAAAGAACTTCACTACCTTAGTCTACGGTACTAGGAGCAAAAGACTTACAACTCGAAATTCGGTTGAAAAAGTGAGAAGAGAAAGTGAAAGTAATTCTCCGAGAAATCAAGAAGAAGTGAAAAACGGTGTTCCCACCACAGCAGACGTATAGACTCCAATAACTATAAAGAGGGGGGTTAGAACTAAGGTCGAACACGAAGAAGGTCGGGTCGCAAAGAGTACTACATGAGACTTATCTTCAATTTATTCGTCCCACTGTTATATGTTGGAACTGCATGAGGAAAAGGATAAACCTTGGTCAGACAACAAGGTACAGGTCAAGATTGACGACGAAGGACTGGACGTATATTCAAAGAGTTCTCCGTCCAGTCCACTAGACCATAAGGGTAGAGAAAGTCTTAAAAGGTGTGAAATAACACTAGGTGTGTCAGTTTCCAAAACCGTATCAGTTATTTCGTCTTTATCTACAAAAAGACCTTGAGAGAACGAAAAAACTACTAGGGTGTCTACAACCGCTAAACTAGAGACCAAGAAGACGGAAAAGATTTTGGTCGAACTTGTAGACCTTCAAGCACCAAGTGTATAACGACTTCTGACCGAACCTCTTAAAACTCGTAATGAAATATCGCACACTCTACTCACGTTAACACGTCTTCAAACTCGTAAGAAGCCGTAACGGAAGGAAACCCTGACCTTACTTTTGACTGGAAAAGGTTAGGACACCGGTGACGACTCAAAAGGTTTAAACGACCGTATAACTCACGTCGTGAAAGTGTCGTAGTAGAAAACCCTAAACTTTATCGAGTTGACCTTAAGGTAGGGGAGTGATCGAAACAAGTATCACTACGAAAGATTCCGGGTGAACTCAAGTGTAAAGTCCTACAGACCGAGATCTACTCACTAGTGTAGTAACACTAATAGAACCAACACTTCTAGAAAAAACATGTTAGGAAGACACATAAGAACGGTGGAAAAGAATTATAGAAGACGAAGACAATCCAGGTATGGTAAAGACAGGAAATAGCTCGGGTAGGAACGTACTTTACAAGGGAACCATAGAGATTAAAAGAACTCCCTTAGAGATCAGAAAAGGGTAAGACAACAAAAGGAGATAAACAAACGTGACTAGTGACTTCTTCCGAAAGAATAGAAGAATCTTCTCTATCCACATAAATTTTTTTTTTATGAGTAGGTCCAAGAAAGGTGTATCAAAGTGTTTTACGTTAATAATCGTAAATTCAATATTGTAGGATTCTCCATAGTCTCTGTAATCTTGATAATCGTAATTATTGTTATTATGGTAGAATTTAAAGTATTCTGAATCTTAGAATTCTACTCAGTATTGAAGATGAAGTGGTACAGGAGAGGGTGGATCTAAGTCTTCAAGGTAGATATTATGACATAATTCGACACATGGAGTACAACGAAATCTATCTTCTCTCTGTGTCAATGCATTCTTTGTCAGGGACAGGAGTCCTTCGATGATAGATGCCTCCTTTCGTTACTCCAGAGTCAGCACAGACTGAGACACTGGGGTATCTGATAACGGGTGGTTCGGTCCGAGGAGACAGGTACCTTAAGAGGTCCGTACTTAAACGTCGCCCAACGGTAAAGGAGGAGGTCCCCTAGAAGGACTGGGTTCCTGGTTTCGGGGTAGAGGACGTCGAGGACGTAGCCGTCCGTCTAAGAAGTGGTGACTCGGTGGACCTTCCGGGTTCCTTCCGTCTGGACATAAGTTAATTTATAACTCGGTGACGATGAGGTTTGTTACGAAAACTCAATTAATCTCTTTTTTTCCATGAGGCAATAGTTTTATGAAATGAAGGTAGACGGTTTTATAACAACATTATACACCTATAGAAATCCTCTTTTTTGTTTTTTGTCAAATTACGGACGGACGGACGTAAAACAGATTTATTTATATCATAAGACTGAGAGGTAACGGATGGTAGGGTGTTCTGATACGACAAAAGATTGAAAGGGTAAGAAAGTCAGAGTTGTAATTTCAAAAATTTTATATTTGTAGTTAATAAGGTTCTATCTGGTAGGACTTGTGAATTCTAACACAGTGAAATATCCCTCGATTAATCTTTATGACTCTCCAAAAATTTGGTTCCAGTCATGGTATGGACCGAGAGTATCTTCGGGTTGTGAGGACTGTAATGAGTTAACAAGAAGGGAGTGATCGATTACGGGAACACGGACGTTAAAGAAAAGTAGGAACATGACCACGGACATCATAGGAAGTACCCCTACTTTTCTTTTCGAAAGTTTATGTAAATTCATTTGTCCATTTGTATTTGTAAAGAGTCTTCACGATTGTGATTGAAAGGTTTCATTGTTGACCTTTTGTCGTCATCTTCTGTCAAGTGTCTTCTTTGGTTGTTGTAGTTGACGACAAATTATTACTTAACTTTATATGATCGAGGGGGTTAAAAGTCATATGAACTTCGTCTGTTTTAAAAGTGGACCACTGTCCCGAAAGTCTTAAATGAGTGAGGGTACTTCCCTTGAGATCCAAATTTACACCAATCTTGGTTTTTCTCTATACCTAGGGACGTCTATTTGTTTTTGATGTAAACCAACGAACAATTAAAGGACCAAATAAAAAAAAATGGGTATTAAGACTTATTAGAGATAAAGTTTCTGACGACTAATGAATTTATTTCAGTCATAAGGAGTTATTCGTTTAAGGTAAAGATAGACAAGTTTTCATTTTAAGTCTTCACTCCCTGTTGTAAAAAGAAAGTCACCCGACCATATAGGGTAACAAGATTCATAGAACCTACTTTTTTAAAAGAGGTGATCCAAAGATACCCATAATGTTTCGGTCAGTAAAAGAAACGAAGAAGACCAAGATCACAAATGAAATCTTTTGTTTACAGCAAACAAGAAAACATGGGAAGAGAGTCGTAAAATGACAAAAAATAGAGACAGAGAAAGAACACAAAGGGAGAGAGACAGAGAGACATAGGGAGGGAGAGAGAGAGAATGTGTATGTATGTGAATCGACTCGTAGAGTTAAGTTCCCTTCTTTAAAAGGATAAAGTTGTTTACTCAACACTAGGTCATACTCATGTCGTAGAGACGAGTAAAAGATATCAAAAGATTTTTAGTGTACAGAAAAAGTAAAAAGAAAAGATAGAAAGATACGTCTTGAACGGAAAGTTAACGAACTGAAAATGACCTTCAAATAAGGTTTATAACCCTCCAACTCCGTTCATAGTACAGTGAGTTTTATCGATAAGTGAACGAAATAAATAAGTAAATTCTAATAATTAAAATGTGGATTACTAATTTTGAGTGGTACTTCATAGTTTATTCGTATTGAACACCAAGTTAAAAAAATTTTACTAACGCACGGACTATAAAAGTTCCTGTAAAAATGACGTACACCGAATAGGGTTGTCGAAACTACAGAAGACGTCTCTATTCTAATAAAAGATACTACTCTCGTTTTCACCACCCCTACTACTAAACTGAGATAAAACAAGTAAACGACGTAAATGTCAACTATTTGTAACACAACAGTTAATTTAACATTCTTTAATGTTTATTTTGACAAGAAGTTTTACGTTTGTTCTATTCTGACTACAAACGACCATGTAAAGGAAGGTCACTCTCCGTCTTTCAACCGAAACAGTGTCTGACGACAGAAGAGAGTCCTTATGTAAAGAAAGACTTCCCCACACATGTTAAAATTCACATTAATTTGACGTAATACATACAGTTGATAAAACCGGTACCGTCCAATCTTTCACTTTGTTAAAGTATTGAACAACCTATTAATGATTCGGACTTCTCCATAGAATAAACCTGTAATTTAGTTCTCATAATTGGACAGTACTAGTCTAATAGACTTACGTTTTATACATCATCTCTAACGTAAAAAAAAAAAAAGTCCGTTTCGAAATGACCCCGGGAACGACAAGGTCCCAACCCCCCTCGATGTTTGTCAAAGGAAACGAACGAACGACCCCACTCCCGTTCTAACAAGGAATGTACCCGACTCCCATCCTCACACTGGTCCCCAACCTGGTCTCCGGACCGAATTCATCAAACCCGTGGTAAGACCACCCACAAGTCACATCCCCGAGCTGGTCATGGTACAAATACGAGGGTTGTTGGATAAAACTTCTTTTTGTGTATGTGTGCTTACGTGTAAGTGTATGTGTGTGTGTTTTGGTCTTATAACTTCGGAACTGATTCCAATCTATTTCACGTTTTACAGTTCGTCTGATGTATTCTTCAATGAATTTTATAAGTAGTACTACTCTTACGAATCTAATACTAACTGATACTTGTATTTCTGATGAGTTCATTCCTCTAAACAACTATATGTTATCATGGATTATGGTCATGAAGTGTAAACGAGTCATAAAAATTGAAATTTTCGTGAAAGTGTAGATAATATAGTAAAAGATGTATTAAAATAAGTTGTATTTTAACGGTAACGTTTATTAAATTTCCTTGTTAGACATATCCACGTAAAGTTTATCATGAAATTCTCAAGAAAGTATATCCGTTGTGACTTTACAAACGTAATTTTGGATAAAGACTCTTTAATCAGATGAGGTGTGTATTTGTGTACATGTTTGTGTATGAGGTGTGTCTATATATGTCTGTGTGTGTGTGTGTGTGTGTGTTTTATAATATTAAATCCCATATGAATCCGTTTGAATTCTTAATTTATTTACTAATTCGATTTATTATCTCTTTTTTAGAATTTTGAATAATATAATCGGGGATCTAAACGTTTTTAAATTGGTCATTTAACCTCAATATATCTAGTTCTTTACCAACCGTAAAAAATGAAAGATTTATCATATCGGTCTGTTATAGGACCTAGTTAATTTAATGTTGAACCACCTTGCTCTGGTTAGTGTTATATTAAACTTCGATCGGTCAACTAAGATCGTTTCGACTCTTGATACTACATTGGTGTAGTAAATAAAATCATATGTCGATAGTGTTACGAAAGTAGTGTTAATGTCTTATTATACGTGTATATTTTAAAAATAAGTTTTATTTATGATATATAACATTATATTAGATAAAAAATTTGTAGATTTAAAACGAATACACTTTTATGTCGTATACGTTAGTGACTGATCTAATGTAAAACAGCATATCTTATCTTAACCCAATAAGATATCCTGTTACCTTTATGTTTCCAAGATTGTGTGGTCGGGATTGATATTATTTAAGTGTTGTCTAGGATTGAATACCTCCTAATAGATTCTATTATTTATGGGGTGTTTCGTTTTTCCTTTATCTACTTATAGGGTTACTAGGTTTTACGGACAAACTTTTTAATCTTTCGTTTGAATTAAACGTGTATACACGAAATTTAAAACTTATATAAAAACTGAGTAATTCGTCTTTGAAATCGGAGATATCCCCCTTTTATATAGACAAAAGTTAATAGAGTTCAAACTCAACCTTTTGTGTTGAAATTTTTGATTACTGAGATATGAACATAAATTTTACTCGTAGAGTAGAGACTATAAGAAACAGGATTAAAAACTGGACTCAGTGTATAAAGTGAGACAGGAAATGGGTCTCAGTATTTAAGATTTTCTTGTAACGTAATGACAGTTAGTGACCCAGTCGTCTTCGTCCTCTGGTCACTCAAGACGGACTGGAGTCGTAACGTCATTCGGTTACTTTTGTAATTGTCTGACTGAAGGTGTCACAAGGTCCTGGGTTACAGTCGTGACACCTCAAGGTAGTGGACGGTCAGAAAATTGTCCTCGTGGTCTTATACCAGGTCTTTTGACATCTGATCATGTAGTTAAACATGTCGATAACACGGAATCTATAACTACATATGAAAAATAATACTTGATATTATTGTTACTGTAAATTAGTACAGAAGTAAATGAAAGACAGAGTCGAAGACCCTTGTTCAAGGGAGGGTGAAAGTACCATAAAACTTGTTTTAACTAATAACTGTGTTAATGATCATATTTAATACTGGGTTTCAGATAGTCTACGTGAATTATTTCAATTTACGTGATTTGTACCTATAAGGTCTACCGATCTAGGAATTTGTCGATTAATTCCATGTGAGACCAAAGTAAAAAGTATTCTTATTAGAAGAGACCTGAAATCGGTTTTTCCTTTCATCCTCTCATAAAAAGGAGTACCGATTCTTTTATATGACAAATAAGTGACACTAATCGGTTTGTTAAATATACTAACGAGGGTATTTATATTAGTTAAGGTTTTTAATAACGTTTAAAATGTAGATCTTGTTACTTTCATCCTAGTAGAAATACATCACCAAGGGCATAATACTTATTGTTATTGTATAAGTATATCGTATAATGTATTTACGATTTGACGTTTTCAAGAAAGTACGAAAATTATTCGATATAAAAACATTTCTGTCAGAACACATATAAAGACTGTCTTTAGAAAGTAGAATTTAGGTTTTGTATTTATGTTATTTTCTTTTAGTCGTAACTTGAAAAGTTTCCATTAACCATTTAAGAATGGTTAATTTAGACTTTTGTGATATTTTATTTGAAAATAACGTGTCTTGTACTTGTTGTTTGTAAAGATGAAGTAAGGGTCCACCTCCCCCGTACACCGTCCCTCTTTAGAATTCTAGATCAATGTTTGACTAATAGACTTTGTCAAATTTTTTTTTTTTTTCCCTCATCACTGTTTATGCCTACGTAGGATTAACTTAACAGGTGAAGTAAAACGGGTAAGACATCACACTCGTCATATCATTTAGGACCCAAATCGATACGTCCTATTTTCAGATAAACTTCAACCTTAGATATCGACCGAAAAGTGTCATTTAACTGGAACGAGTCGCGTCGGTTACAGTATTACGAGACAAAATAGATCCGACTCTCTCTTTTAGCGTTTAACGAAGACGTACTAATCAAGACGATGAAGTTTGCACAAAGAAGGCTCAACCGAAGGTGTGAATAACGATTTCTATACACGGTGACCCTTACGACTAGACTGAGACTTGAAGAGGTTAATTTATTGGGAAATTAACGGTCAAGTTCTTTTCCATAACTCGTCTCGTTTTTACTTAGAAAAGTAGTTATATTGAAATTTCACAAAAAGTATCCGACATTCGTATTTTCTCTTTTAGAAAAAAATTACTGAATAACATTAAAACTTTACATAGTTTTAGTTTAACTTACCTTTTAGTCTATTTCAAAATTTTTCTTAACGTTCAACTCGAACTCTATAACCGTTCATATACATTAGTGACCGTATTCTATATGTCCCGAAAAAAAGGGGACTTTATAATCTGAATGAGATTCTTAAAATTATAATATTGTGTACCTTTTATATGAGGGAAATGGATATTTTCAAATATGGGACGAAATCTTTACGTATAATCATATTAAAACAAAGGGGTCAGTTGCTTTTTAGGTAACGTACTGATTAACAATATTTTTATAATTCTCCGTCGTTGAAGGTTTGTCTGTTCAAAGAGGTTAAATAGATTATTGTTGTTATAATGATAATTATCATTTTTTCGGTTACTGAATGTATAGATGAAATTCTGAGAGGCAAAATAGATTGTTGATATTATTATAATTATCATTTTTGATTGATTACTAATTGTACAGGTGAATCTTATACTCCCTACGTCAAGAGATTATTTGACAATCCGTTTTTTTATAATAGGGGTTTTAGAGAGGAAAGATTGAAGAATATAGTGAGTCATATCTGAGAATTTTGTCACTGTATAATTAAAATGTGGAGTAGTTTTATCTTCGTACCACTGAAACTATTACTTGTCCTTAACGTAATTGACAATGTTTAGGGTCTTTAGTATCCTGACTTAAGTGACTGTTGTGAGGTTTTTTCTTCTATAGAGTTATTTAATGAAAATCGATTCAAGTGTCTAAATAGAAGATGATTGTTTTGACGTGATGGTATTTCTGGAAGTTCTGTTATTTTTATTTCGTTCACTTTTCTGACCTTAATCACTTTTTTTAAAAGAAGGAAACAACCTAAACAACGAACAGTCTAAAAAATCAGACACTTTACGACTTCAAGATTTGATAGAACCCCAGTCTATGGATATAACTTTCGAGAATCATTGTACAGAAACCACCCAATTAAAAAAGTTTAAAATTTATAATATATAATGATGCATTAACCATAATGTTTATAATGTGTAAATTTAACTTTATTCATCTATGGTTTGATTTTCTTAGCACGTTCATTAACTCCACTTAAGGGGTTCACAAGTTCAACTTATGATCTTGGATAGGAAACACGGTAGAAGATGGGTAAAAGGACCCGATAACGTCTATTTTCAAATTGTGCATAAAATTTTTATTCTAAGCAACTCACAAAAAATTTTTCTCGTTATTTTCTCCTTACGTTTTAAGTACCCCGACTAGACACGAACTCGGGGCGATAGTCTATCTCTGTCTCTATCTTTACTGGTCTCATCTATCTAGGTGAATTTCCACTTCTCTCTTGATCATTCCACAATCGACTGTTAAGACGTATAGTTTTCTAGAACGATTGGTCGGACTGTGTATTTACTGTGTACAACAGTTGAAGATAATTAGAGAAATGTTTACTACTGTCGTGGTTCTTTGTTGGTGAAAAAAGACTTCCTAACTTACCTAAATGTTTCAAGATCCGTAAAAGGACCCATTCTTTACGGGTACGAACAGTTATTACTTTTTTTTTTTGTTGACAGTAAAGAAATAAATGTTAGATTAAACCCCTTTACATTCACAATTAATAATCTATTTCTAACAAAATAATACACCGTATTAACACGGTAATACACGGTAGTAATAAAATTAAAAAATACCCTTTGTCGAATCTAGTCAGTATCCGTAAAATATCTGAACTTCTACGATTTTGGGTTTATACAACATATATATCCTTAGTCAACACAATGTATTTTAATATTGAAAATTTTCTCGTAAAATTTTATTTATACTTAAGACTTCACTTAAACAATTTAGTAGTTTTTTTATGTATGATTACACACACAAACACACGAGTCAGTACTTCAACAAGGGTTGAGAAACATATATGAGTTCATATGTATGATTACATATAACGAATGATTACTTACTTTACCAAATTTTGAAAGGGGATTTGATCTCTTCTGTATATTTATGTCCTCACGACGGTTATACTATTTTGTATTATTGTGGTCTGTTAAGAAACAAAACATGTCCTCCGAAGTCTACCTTTCAACTATCTAATGTAATCGTAGATACTTAAATATAAGTGTTTTCGTTAAATATTACTATAATTACATCAAGGAAGTTAAAGAGGTCTATAAAATAAAATTAAATAATGGTACTATATTAGAGATACTAAACGTGACTCGTTTATGATTAAAACACAAAGGGTTTATTTGACAATCGTTTTTTTGTGACTTTATTTGTTCTAATGTTTAGGACAAACGATACACGATCGGTCGTGGGTTTGACACTACACCAAAGATAAGTGACGGAATCGGGTAAAAGAAATTTTGGCGTTTAATTCCATACATTTCCAGTGTCCATCCTAATCTAGAGATGTACGAATTTGTAGAGTTGAATCCCTTTTTTAGTGGAGTCTTAAGACCTGAGTCCGGTGGTTTCATCGTAATACGGGAACTCTTTCTCGATTAGCGTCGGACCGAGAATACCTTATTGAATGGGTGGTGGTTGACCGGATATAAATTGGGTTCTCGTAGAAGGTTCTATCGATAAGTAATTTAAACCAAGTACGAGTTAATAGGGAAAAGTAGAAGGAGAAGATGAGGTGGAGAAAAGTTAGATGGACACTTGTCTCCTGAGGGAAAGGATGAGATGAGGGTGGTTTAATTTTCTTTCTTTTCTCTTTTTCTTGTCTTTCCTTTTCTTCAATTTTATTTTTATAAAACCGAAACAATGAGGAACTTAATCATAGAATTGAAAGAGGAAGGAAAAGGATGGTTTAAAGAATTTTCCACTAAAGACAAGTGATAGAGACAGTAACCAAAGAGGAATTGATGGACGATGAAGAGTAAGACACCGACTATAGTAAGTAAGATGATATGAAAACAAGACGTTCCAGTGAGTTAGTTTGTCCTGTCACACAACAACAACAACAACAACAACAACAACAAAATGAAGTAAGTTTAATTTTAAATTAAAAAAGTTATACCAACTAGTGAAGGAATGTTTTCATAGAAAGGAACCGACAACAGTTTCGTAGTGAAAGGATAGTTAAAACTAAAAACACTGGTCCATTATAAAGTCATGCTCAACAGAGCAATCGAAAAGTATTCAACAATTTTGTATAGAAGTCTCTGAAAGAGGGGGATCCTATAAGTTGAAACTAGGTTTTATGACATATTTATATATTAGAGGGACCTTCAGAGATACAGATATTACCATGGTTTTACTATGTCAACTAGTGACAATTTTCAAAACTTGGTAAAGAGAAAAAGATAAATGGACGTAGTCTCAAGATTTCTACAGTAGGGGTAGGAAAAGAAGTCACTCATACTGGTTTAAAGAAACAGTTCAGGTCTCGAATATATAATATACACAGTATATAAAATGCATCAAGGTTTATGTCATTCAGAGGATGCATATTTTGAAGTTCAACGTTTAAGTTTCTACGTTTATACACAAGGTAACTGTAGTCTACACTCACTTTCGCGTCGAACGGGAGACAAAGGGTGACGACTACTAGAAATCGAGATGGTAGAGGGTGGAGAAGAGGGAGAGGCAGTCATTGAACAGAAAGGACAAGTGAGTTACGGTCGGATACATACGATCGATAACATGACATGATGACATGAAAAGTTCCGTGACATGGCTTTCTAATTTTTACAAAGGAAATAAAAAGTACAAACGAAAAATACATAATAAACATACTTTTCATAATATTAAGATAATGTCATGTCATAATATATCAGTTAAGACAACCCATGGATCCCACAATCTGAAGACTTACACGAGAACCTTACGTTGAGCAAATATACATACCCTGAATGACAAATTGGACTTAGAAAGATGTACTTTCGAAGTGGTCATGTAGGTTTGAATTTTATCATTTTCGTTTGGTACTGAAATGAGGAAAGGAAGGACTCATGACTACTGTTTTGGAAAGAAGAGTAATGGTTCAGAGTTTGGACTCGTAGTGGATACTAAGGGTTTTACAACGATTATTAAAATTAGACAAAAGAGGAGAAATATGAAAGTAAATATTTATAGTAATTTGGAATTTAAGGTCCATCTCAAGTAAGTTTTTACTTTCTTCGTTTCATAGACAGAAATTCATTGATTAATGGACTCACTTCTAACTTTAAGTATTTGTTACACTACCATAAGGTCTAATTATACTCCAGTAATTGAACCACTGGTTTATCTTTTCTGACAATCGGTTCTTTCCGTTGAATCCTATTTTTTGTTTAAAATATTCTTTCGTTTTCTCGTATAAAAAATTGTAACTTCTCTAATATCCTCCATTTTTGACCAGAACTTGAACCGTCTATCTTCACTCGATGATTATAACTAAAACTTGAAATTCCACTTAATTTGAGAGATCAATTTTGACGGTTGAGACGGATTCTCGGTATTTCCTCAATCCCATCGTCAATCACTTTCCTAATAAATGTAGGGTCAGTATTTGGACCTCTTAGGAGGTCATCCCGTAAATATATATATATATATATATATATATATATATAAAAAAAAAAAAAAAAAAAATTTCCGTCGTAATTCATTTCCGTTACGACTCAAGTACCCTATTCCTCGTACCACGCCGAGATTTAACGTTCATCTCAAACTCTACTCTCAACCTTCTAGATCTTTTCAACTCCTTCGTAAAACACTCTCCTCGATTCTGTCTGTACCAAGTCCTGAATATCTTGTGGAATACCGAGAGTCCGTCTCGACCGTTGAAATTGATCTTTTCAGAAGTATCTTAGCTCTGGTTCCCGTCTACAAAAAAAAGAAGAAAAAATCCCTCTACACCGACTTCGGAACTCATACAAAAATTCGTTATTCTCTAAGTGAATTTTTCTCACCCTTCTGAAGGGACCACCAAGTCACCAATTCTTAGGAGGACGGTTAAACCTAGGGACCAAGCTAGGGACCAGACCTCCTAGGGTGTACGACGTCCCGTTGTTTCGGCCACGTAGTGTCGATGACTCGGACGCGAGATCTCGGGTACTCGGTGTTGAGGGCGTCGGACACTCGGGATCTCGGACACAAGGTATTCTATTCGGTGCCGTTACTCTTCGGACGTGTAGTGTCGATTCTCATCGGGGGTGAGGGGTGTTGCTCTCTTCCGGGTGTACGTCGTTGTTTCTAGATCGTGTCAGTTTTTATTTAGTTATTTTAAAACAAAATGTTTCACCAAAGATTTATGCATTTATTTTACTCACCATCTAAAAATTAAGTTTACTCTTCTGTATTAAATTACGAGTTTCAGGATCTTCTCCTACTTTAAAACCCTCTTCCCAATAGAATCTTCCTTTCCCCTTCAATCCTCGATAGAAAAAAAGACTCATCTTACTTTATAAACCAATTTTCTTGTCGATTCGTTTACACCGGTATTTTGACTGCCTTGTGTTTCAAAATTAAATAGTGACTCAATTCCTAACTTTAACTTTTCTCATCCTTTCCTTAGTCGTCGAATTCTAGTCTTCTTTATTAAATTTTGTTGAAGTACATAAACCTTCGAACTTATTTTTACTCAATTTACTGAAAAATTTTCCAACGACACACCATAGTTCCCAAGTTGAGTCTAACCTTTAGTATGTAAATTTAACTTCAGTTCGGTATACCAAGACTTTAAAAGAGGTCCATGCAGATTGAACGGATTCTTGTTTTAATCTCTTTTGACTATCAAACCAACTTGATCCCACTCTCAATTGATCGTTTCACTTTGTTTTCACAGTTACCGTAAGTCTTTGTCTTTTATTTTTCTTTCATTTCCGTTTAATTGACGTCATAGGTAATACTAAACTCATACTTCCTTTTGTTCTTTCTCATTTATCTACTTATTTTATTTTACACTGATCCCTTAACTACAGTCAAATTTCGGTTCTCGTTACGAATCATCCGTACTATCTCTATCTTCCTGTCGTCGACATCACAGTACTTTCTTAAAGTTTTGTATTCTGACGTCTACACCTTGTTAAAACCAACAACTGTTTCAGGTATTTAGTTCGTCTTTTTACCTTATTTCTTTTCTCAAAATCTTGTTAGAGAACTTTAGTAGTTACCCTTCTGTTTTCCTAAGGTTAGAATGGAGGAGGAAGGTGCATTTCATGTTTCTGACACACAATTGTAAAGATATCAGTCTGTGTTGATCCAAGTTTAGAATGGGAAAGGATTTATCACCTATTGGTAACCGTTCAATGAGAAGACACGAAGTCAAAAGAATAGAAATTTTACCCTTACATAGATAAAGGTTTCTAACAGACGTTCTAATATATTCTGTATTTCCAAACCACGACACATATCAGTTTCGATCCCAAAAAGGTTTCAGTACATACCTATACTCTAAACCTGGTATTACTTCCTACTAACGGTTTCTTAAGTATGAAAAATTGACACCATACCTCTTCTGTCAGGGGATATTACTTTTCCTGTAGAAAAAACCCATAATCAAGATTTTCCAGAACATCCAGAAGTATCTTGGCTAGTTGAAGTCGAAGAAGTCACAATGACCAACTCCGTATCCGAACCTAATGGTACTATAACTTGCCAAAGGGAACCTTTACTTGTACCTAGTAAGACAGCAAATACTCTAACGTAGGTTCATCGCGTAAAGCCTTAGAAGACAACTGGTGCTACCGATGAGGTAAAGAAGGTTCCCTAAGGACGGGCGTCATCATCTATGTTACCAGTAGACTCAATTTAAGTGGGTAAGGTCAGGTAAAATCAAGCGACTAAGGATCTTACAGCTGTAAGTAAGAACGGTATAGGACAAACTGGTGAATGTTAAACGGAACTAAGTACCTGGATTGTAAGGTCCAAGGATATGTTATAACGAGAAATATCGTAGCCTGGAACGAAGATAGTGGTCAGTGCAGGTGTTGACCTATAACAAAAACGAAACCGAGATAGGAAAGTAAGAAAGACCTCAATAAAGAGATGACTAGAGGTCATCATATAACCCGTGGATGACTGGACCCCTCAAGGAGAAAGTCATAGGATAGTAAAACGGAAAAGTATGACAAGTACCCCCAGAGTTCCGTTCTTATGACTTCACCAACGGTAAGGGAAGAGGTCACCTGGGTTTTTTCTACAGGAAAAGTAATGTCCCCTGCCCGTACGTCTTCATCCTTCACTTCTTTGTGGACCTCATTGTTCGTTTAAACCGGAACCTCATGTCTTACTTCGTCCNCTGGACCCCTCAAGGAGAAAGTCATAGGATAGTAAAACGGAAAAGTATGACAAGTACCCCCAGAGTTCCGTTCTTATGACTTCACCAAACGGTAAGGGAAGAGGTCACCTGGGTTTTTTCTACAGGAAAAGTAATGTCCCCTGTCCGTACGTCTTCATCCTTCACTTCTTTGTGGACCTCATTGTTCGTTTAAACCGGAACCTCATGTCTTACTTCGTCCCGTTTCCGATTATCTCAAAACGGTTCTTTTGTGTGACCAGTATCGTTTGTGGTTGAAGGTTGTTGTGTTCTCTTCTGAGATGTATACCTGTAGTGGTCTACCAGTTATGACTTTAGTCTAACTAATATAAGAAACGTCGGTTTCTACCTCTTCGAGATATATCAGTCGTTTTTGTTCTGGCCCTCGACTGACACCGAGTCTAGTACTTGAGGAATGTCGGTTTAAGTCTGAATTTAACTTCTTTCATCCCTTTTGGTGATCTGGTAAGTCCATACTGGATTTAGTTTGGTGAATACTAACATATTATCTTCACTTTTTATCTAACTTCCCTGATCTATATCACGGACTACTTGATACCTTATTCCAAGCACTGTAACATGTCCTCTGTCCCTAGTTCTGGTAGGGGTACCTTTTCTTTACGTTTTTTCGTTTTACCGACAGACTCCTCCGGAATGTTTATCGACCCCCCTTTCCTCTCTTCGTTTTAGTTTCCTCTTTTCTTTTCTATGTTCGTAGACTTAGGTCTCAAGGTTTCTTATCGTTCTTCTCTATTCTTTCGGAAGGAGTCGCTAGTTACGTTTCTTTATCTCGTTTTGTTGTTTACCCTTTCTGATCTCTAGAGAAGTTCTTTTAATCTCTATGTTTCCCTTGTAAAGTACGTTTCTACCCTAGTTATTTGCTGTCTTTACCATACCTGGATTGTCTTCGTCTTCTATAATTCTTCTCCACCGTTCTTATGTGTCTTCTTGACATGTTTTTTCTAGAAGTGCTGGGTCTATTAGTACTAACACACTAGTGAGTGGATCTCGGTCTGTAGGACCTTACACTTCAGTTCACCCGGAATCTTCCGTAGTATACTTGTACGATCACCTCCACTACCTTAAGGTCAACTCGATAAAGTTTAGGACTTTCCACTATGACACTTTCACAACGTAAATTATACTATCGTTGAAACCTTTGAGTCATCACCGGTGTCCTGACCTTTTCCAGTCAAAAGTAAGGTCAGGGTTTCTTTCCGTTACGGTTTCTTAAAAACTTGATGGTGTGCTAACGTGAGTAGAGTGTACAATTATTTCATTACGAGTTTTAAGAGGTCCGGTCCGAAGTCGTTATGCACTTGACACTTTAAGGTCCACAAGTTCGACCAAAATCTTTTCCGTCTCCTTGGTCTCTAGTTTAACGGTTGTAGACGACGTAGTACCTTTTTCGTTTTCTCAAGGTCTTTTTGTAGATAAAGACGAAATAACTGATTTCGGAAACTGACACACCTAGTGTTTTTTGACCTTTTAAGACTTTCTTTACCCTTATGGTCTGGTGGACTGGACGGAGAACTCTTTGTATGTACGTCCAGTCCTTCGTTGTCAATCTTGACCTGTACCTTGTTGTCTGACCAAGGTTTATCCTTTTCCTCAAGATTTTCCGACATATAACAGTGGGACGAATAAATTGAAGATACGTCTCATGTAGTACTCTTTGCGACCCGACCTTCTTTGTGTTCGACCTTAGTTCTGAACGCCCTCTTTATAGTTATTGGAGTCTATACGTCTACTGTGGTGGGAGTACCGTCTTTCACTTCTTCTTGATTTCTCGGAGAACTACTTTCACTTTCTCCTCTCACTTTTTCAACCGAATTTCGAGTTGTAAGTCTTTTGCTTCTAGTACCGTAGACCAGGGTAGTGAAGTACCGTTTATCTACCCCTTTGTCACCTTTGTCACAGTCTGAAATAAAAACCCCCGAGGTTTTAGTGACGTCTACAGCTAACCTCGGTATTAATTTTCTACGAATGAGAAACTTTCCTTTCAATATTGGTTGGATTTATGGTGTGATTTTTCGTTTCTGTAATAAAACGGTAGTTTCCACTCAGATCAGTTCCGATACAAAAAGGGTCACCAGTACATACCTACATTCTTAACTTGACACTTCTTCGACTCACGGCTTCTTAATTACGAAAACTTGACACCACAACCTCTTCTGAGAACTCTCAGGGGACCTGAGTTCCTATAGATTGGTCAGGTAGGATTTCCTCTAGTCAGGACCCACAAGTAACCTTCCTGACTAAAACTTCGACTTAGAGGTTATGAAACCGATGGAGTACACTTCTCGACTGAGTAACCTTTTCTGGGACTACGACCTTCCCTAACCCACAGTCCTCCTCTTCCCCTGTTATCTCTCTTACTCAACCGACCTACCGTAGTGGTTGAGCTATCTGTACTCAATCCCATTTGAGGCCCTCAACCACTACCTTTTCCTCAGGACCGTACGACACTAAGTACCCCAACATTTCTCAGTCTGTGCTGACTCACTCACTTGACTTGACTTGACTTGACTTGACTACCTCTTCTGAGTTCTCGGGAAACCTGGTGTTCCTCTTGTTTGGGTAGTTAGGATTTCCTTTAGTTAGGACTCATAAGTAACCTTCCTGATGACGATCTCGACTTCGAGGTTATGAAACCGGTGGACTACGTTTCTCGACTGAGTAGACTTTTCTGGGACTACGACCCTTTCTAACTGCCGTCCTCCTCTTCCCGTGCCGTCTCCTACTCTACCAACCTACCGTAGTGACTGTGTTACCTGTACTCAAACTCGTTCGAGGCCCTTTACGACGTTACGAAGCGTACGACGTCGGATATCCCAACGTCTCTCAGTTTGTGTTGACTTACTGTTGTTGTTGTATCGTCGTTTGTCCACCAAATCTCGTACTAGGGACCCCTTTGTGACGAAAACAAGAGTAAGATCGAGACGGTGTATGACCAAAATGTCAGTCCGTTTAACTCGAAACATACGACACTAACGGAACGTGTTTAGCGGTCAGATACAGGTTACGTCCTATGTCGTACGAACCCCGACCACGTACCACTACTGGGTCTCTCTACAATACCCCTCCCTCCACCCTCCCCCCAAGTACAAATCCTTGAGTACATGTGGGTACCACCTAAGTAGAGTTACATACCGTTTTGGTTATGTCATAACATTTCATTTTATTTCATTTTTAATTTTAATTTTTTTTTTGGTTTCACTTTTATTATTATCATAGATTGAGTATACTGACGACACTCGTAATTCACTTGGTATTCGTCAGTGTCGAGTTAGTGAAAAAAGACATACTTACCGTTAAAATATACGAAATTGTACATTATACGTACACCATTATGTATACCATTATATACATTTAACGAGGGTTACACGTACCGTGTACTATTCAGTAGTTGTTTTAAATAATGGTTTACTATGAATGATCATGATGAAAAGGATTATGTATATTATTCTAAAGAGTTTGCCGGTAGTTCTATTATTTACAACTCCTCTCAAACCTCTTTATATTACCTTATAATGAGTCGGTATTTTCTTTACTTTATTACGGTAAACGTCTTTGTACCTACCTATCTCTAATAGTATGATTCTCTTCATTTAGTCTGTTTCTGTTTATAGTATACTATAGTGAATATACACCTTAGATTTTGCTTACTATGTTTATTTGAATAAATGTTTTGTCTTTATCTGAGAGTCTGTATCTTTTCTTTGAATACCAATGGTTTCCCCTTCTTTTCTTTCTCTATTTAACCTTTAAATCCAAATTGTCTATGTGTGATGATATATATTCTGTCTATTTGTTCCTGGATGACATATCGTGTCCTTTGATAACTATATAACTTATAGAGTATCATTGTATATTACCTTTTCTTAGACTTTATATAAATATTATATATTGATTTAGTGGAACGACATGTGGACTTTGCAATATTTACTTGATATGAAGTTAATTTTTATTTAAAATTTTTAATTCATGATATAGACTTATCTGATATCTTTGTCCCTTTTCTTTTTTCTTTTTCAAAAGTAACATTTTCTCGGTACTTTCTATGTCCCAATTGTACTCTTCAGTGTCGAGTTAATTCCTTGTCGTCACCTTCCTCGTATCTTTCCGTTGGTTTTTCTTTCTATGTAATGTAAGTTCAAGTAACAGTTATCTTGTTCCAAGAATTTCAACACGCAAGACGGTAAAGGAATCAAGTGTAGACATAGAGGAGAATTGACACACGCACGAGTCAGTACAAACTGTTAAACCCTGGGGTACCTGACATTAGGTGGTCCGAAGAGACGGGTGTCCTAAAAGGTCCGTTCTTATGACCTCATGCAACGGTAAAAGATGAGGTTCCCTAGAAGGGGTGGGTCCCTGACTCGACACAGAGGACATAGAGGACGTGACCGTCCGTCTAGGAAATGGTAACACGGTGAACCCTTCGGGGAGGAGGACGGACCCATTGGTGTTAAAGGGGGATTAAATTAAAAGACTGAAGTCAAAAAAAAATTATATTTTCTAATACACCCCTGTGTATTTAAAGGGAATCATAAAAAAAAAAACTAACTTCCTATTGACGAAATGTCTTAAAACACCAAAAGACAGAATGGAGTTATTCTTAGTCGGTATCCATGTGAGTACAGGGGAGGGAGGACCCGGAGAGAGGATAGAGGGAGGGATAGGGTGGGAAGTCGGACAACGTCTCGGGGACAAACTCAAGGTACTCAGTATGTCGTTTAAGGGTGACTAATAGACAAAATGTATATCATAACATTTAAAGATACAATGATAAAGGTATGTAGAGGGAAAGAGGGAGGAGAGGAGAGTGGCACATGGTATCCAGACAAGAGATTCAGAGAAAGAGGTGACGACGGGACTTTTATTTAAGTAGTCACGGTAGAGAAGTCTAAGGTATATATAAACAGACATATAAATATAAAGAGAAAGACTCAATGAAGTGAGACACATTACCCAAGATCAAAGTAGGTGGAGTAATTTTGTCTAAGTTTACGTAAGAAAAATGTCGACTCATCATAAGGTAACATATATACATGTTGTCGAGGAAATAGGTAAGTAGACAGTTACCCGTAGATCCAACGAAAGCATAAGATCGATAACATTTATCACGATGTCACTTGTAACCCCATGTACACAGAAAAAGTCAAAACTAAAGTAGTCCCATATACGGATCCTTACCCTAAACGACCCAGTATACCACCAAAATAAGGATCGAAAAATTCCTCAGAGGTATGGTAGAAGGTATTACCGACATAGTCAAATGTAAGGGTGGTCGTTACGTTCTCACAAGGGAAAAGAGGTGTGGGAGAGGTCGTAAACGACAAACATCTGAAAAACTACTACCGGTAAGACTGACCACACTCCACCATAGAGTAACATCAAAACTAAAGGTAAAGAGATTATTACTCACTACAACTCATAGAAAAGTACATGAACAATGGGTAGACAGACAGAAGAAACCTCTTTACAGAGAAGTCCAGGGAAAGTGTGAAAAACTAACCCAACAAACGAAAAGATCATAACTCAACATATTCGACGAATATATGAAACCTTTAATTAAGAAATAGTCAACAAAGGAAACGATAATAAAAGAGGGTAAGACTTCAGACGGAAAAGTGGAACGACATCAAAGGAAACGACTCACTTTCGAAAATTCAAATTAATCCAGGGTGAACAAATAAAAACAAAAATAAAGGTAATGAGATCCTCCACCCAGTATCTTCTAGAAGGAAATACAGTAGTTCACAAGACGGATACAAGAGGAGATTCTCAAATTATCAAAGACCAGAATGTAAATCCAGAAATTACGTAAAACTCAAATAGAAACACAAACCGTAATCCATCACTAGATTAAAGTAAGAAAACCTGTATCGACAGGTCAAAAGGTTCGAGGTGAATAACTTCTCCGACAGAAACGGGGTAACATATCAGAACGGAGGAAACATTTTTTATTCCGTGGGCATTCACGTACCCGGATAGAGATCCAAGAGATAGAATAAGGTAACAAGGTATAAAGACGAAAACACGGTTATGGTACGACAAAACTACCGATATCGGAACATCATATCAGTCTTCAGTCCTTCCAACTCAGGAGGTTCAGGTAAGAAGAAAGAGTTCTGACGAAAACCGATCAGTCCCAGAAAACACAAAGGTATACTTAACACTTTAAAAAACAAGATCAAGACACTTTTTACTGTAACCATCAAACTATCCCTAGTGTAACTTAGACATCTAACGCAAACCATCTTACGTGAAAGAAGAGTTCACGTGTACCTTATAAGAGGTCCTATTTGGTGTAGCACCCGGTGTTTATTTCGGAGTTCTTTAGATTCTTTTAACTTTAATATAGTTCATAGAAGAGACTGGTGTCGTGAGACTCTGATCTATAGTTGACGTCCTTTTTTGTCGTTTTTTGTGTTTGAGTACCTCTAATTTGTTATGCGATGATTTATTGTTTTTCCAATGACTTCTTTTTTCTTTTCTTTAGTTTTCTACGGATCTTTGTTTACTGTTACTTTTGAACTATTGGGTTTTGGATACGCTACGTCGTTTTCGTCAAGATTCTCCCTCAAGTCAAGTCAAGTCAGCGAGTCAGCACAGACTGAGAAACGCTGGGGTTCTTAGTGTCGTGTGGTCCGGAGGGACAGGTAGTGGTTGAGGGCCTCAAGTGAGTCTGAGTGTAGGTAACTCAGCCACTACGGTAGGTCGGTAGAGTAGGAGACAACAGGGGAAGAGGAGGACGGGGGTTAGGGAGGGTCGTAGTCTCAGAAAAGGTTACTCAGTTGAGAAGTGTACTCCACCGGTTTCATGACCTCAAAGTCGATATCATAGTAAGAAAGGTTTCTTTAGGGTCCCAACTAGAGAAAGTCTTACCTGAACAACCTAGAGGAACGTCAGGTTCCCTGAGAGTTCTCAGAAGAGGTTGCGGTGTCAAGTTTTCGTAGTTAAGAAGCCACGAGTCGGAAGAAGTGTCAGGTTGAGAGTGTAGGTATGTACTGGTGTCCTTTTCGGTATCGGAACTGATCTGACTGGAATCAGTCGTTTCATTACAGAGACGAAAACTCATATGATAAATCCAACCAGTATTGAAAAGAAGGTTCCTCATTCACAGAAAATTAAAGTACCGATGTCAGTGGTAGACGTCACTAAAACTTCGGGTTTTTTTATTTCAGACTGTGACAAAGGTGACAAAGGGATAGATAAACGGTACTTCACTACCCTGGTCTACGGTACTAGAAGCAAAAGACTTACAACTCGAAATTCGGTTGAAAAAGTGAGAGGAGAAAGTGAAAGTAGTTCTCCCTCCAAATGTCGTTATGTTAGTATGGAGTTCTTTGTTCTTTTCGTAAGTCATCTGTCGGATTGCGATGTAGATTTCGTCGACCTTTTTCTTCTTATTTTTTAGGGGTTTCAGTCGTCTTCCTTCCTCTAGTATTTTTAGTCTCGTCTTTATTAACTTTTTCTTTACTTCCTTTGTTATTGTTTCTAATTATTTTGATTTTCGATCAAGAAACTCTTCTATTTGTTTTAACTGTTTGGTGATCAGTCTGGGTAGTTCCTTTTTTACCTCTTTTTAGTTTAGTTATTTTAATACTTTTTCCTCTCCAATGTTGTGTGTTGTGTCTATATGTTTCCTAGTATTCTTTTATGATACTCGTGGATTAACAATTATTTCACCTGTTGGATCTCCTTTACATGTCTATGAATCCTTTCTAATCGGAAGGTTACGACTTGGTCCTTCCTTGTCTTTAATACTTGTTTGGTTAATGTTTGTGACTTTAACTTTGTCACTAGTTTTTAGAGGGGGTTTTGTTTTCGGGTCCCGGTTTACCGAAGTGCCCCCTTAAGATAGTTTGTAAATCCCTTCTCGATTACACATAAAAAGACTTTGAGAAGGCTTTTTAACATCTCCTTTCTTCTGAAGGTTTGAGTAAGATGCTCCGGTGGTAGTAGGACTATGGTTTTGGTCTGTTTCTGTTGTGTTTTTTTCTTTTGATGTCCGGTTATGGTGACTCCTCGTATTTACGTTTTTAGGAGTTGTTTTAAAATCGTTCGTCTTAGGTTGTCGTGTAATTTTTCGAGTATGTGGTACTAGTTCAGTCCAAATAAGGTCCCTACGTTCCTAAGAAGTGATATACGTTTAGTTAGTTGTTTAACTTTCTATTTTTGGTATACTAGTAGAGTTATCTACGTCTTTTTCGTAAACTGTTTTAAGTCGTGGGTAAATACTACTTTGCGAAGTTTTTACCCGTATCTTTCTTGTATGGAGTTGTATCATTTCTGGTTTATACTTTTCGAGTCTCGTTTGTAATTAGAGTTACCACTTTTTACTTTTCGAAAGGAAAATTCTAGTCCTTGTTCTGTTGCTACAAATGAGAGTGGTGATAATAATTTGTATCAAAACCTTCTGGATCGATATCGTTAATCTCTTCTTTTTCTTTATTTTCCTTAGGTCTAGACTTTTCTTCATTTTGAGGCTGACAAACGTCTACTGTACTATGATATGTATATTTTGAGTTTTCTTTAATAGTCTTTTAATGATCTCGATTAGTCACTTAAGTCGTTTCAGTGTCCTATGTTCCAATTATGTGTCTTTAGTGAACGTGAGGATATATGATTGTTACTTTTTAGTCTTTCTCTTTAATTCCTTAGTGATGGTAAGTGATAACGTTATTTTTCTTATTTTATAGATCCTTATTTGGATGGATTCCTCTGTTTATGGACATATACCTTTTGATATTCTGTGACTACGTTCTTTAGTTTGTACTGTATTTGTATACCTCTCTATAAGGTACAAGGACCCATCCTAGTATAACACTTTTACTGATATGACGACGACGACAATTCAGCGAAGTCAGCACAGGCTGAGACACGTTGGGGTCTCTACCGTCGAATGGTCCGAGGGGGCAGGGACCCTAAGAGGTCCGTTCTTGTGACCTCACCCAACGGTAAAGGAAGAGGTTACGTACTTTCAGTTTTCACTTTCACTTCAGTGAGTCAACACAGGCTGAGAATCGTTGGGGTACCTGACGTCAGATGGTCCGAGGAGGTAGGTACCCTAAAAGGTCCACTCTCATGACCTCACCCCACGATAACGGAAGAGACTTACTGATATGATGATTTACGATAGATGTCTAAGTTACCGAAGTCAAAAAGAAGAGATTAGGGGAATTGTATTACGAGACTTTAATTAGAAGGATTCTGTGACTACAAGCACATGGAAAAGAAGGCTTTTCTTACTTACTTTAAGTTTAAGGAGTTCAGGTGGAACTTCTTGACTCAATTGACCGGGTCTTGCTAGGGTTTGCGGATATAAGGGGTAGATGGGATGGGTTTAGTTGACGAAGTAAAGTTAGTTTGATAAAGATCGAAACGCTTATACTACATTTGTGAAGGTGAAATAGAGGTAGACCGAGGTGTAAAGTCCCGAGAACCAATTCCGGGAGAAGTATGGAGTTTCAGGTAAAGTTTAGATGTCATACTTTTCTAGTCGAAGAGGTAAAGTGAGGATAGAGAAAGTATAGACTAGAGGAGTTCATTTTTACTAGAAATTGTAATGGAAAATAAAAACACACACATGAGATAAAAGAGTACTCAGATATCCGTGGAATTCCTATCCTTAGTACAGACTTTAGAGAAACATAATAGGTGACTTAGTGTTATTAACGGAGTATTTTAATAAAATTATAAATGTCCTAAAAACCTAAAACCTACTTTTTATAACCGTCTTAAAATTTTTGTTATGTTTGGAAACTACGTAAATAAGAACTAAGTCTACACTTAAAAAAATATATCATTTGAAATCTCCTTTTGTTACTTTTCAAATAAGGGTAGAAAGAATCTAGATATGATCACTTACCTCTTCCTTTACCGTTGGGTAAGGTCAGGAGAACGGACCTTTTAAGGTACCTGTCTCCTCGGACCATCCGACGTCAGGAACCCCAGCGATCCTCAGCCTGTGCTGACTCGCTGAAATGAAAGTGAAAAGTGAAAGTACGTAACCTCTTCCTTTACCGTTGGGTGAGGTCGCAAGAACGGACCCCTTAGGGTCCCTGTCCCCTCGGACCACCCGACGGCAGACACCTCAGCGTGTCTCAGCCTGTGTTGACTTCACTGAATCGTCGTCGTCGTCGTCGTATGATCACTTTTAAGAGAACCGAACCAGTATATTTATGTTTTTAACCTTAGGTTTCTGTTTTAGTGTTTCCCTCTTCTGAGTTCTTTTGATGTCCCGTGGAACGATAAATAGGAAAATTTATTACCTTATATTCCAATGTATAGGTACTAACTGACATCACTCTTATGAGATTCACTTGTACATCAAGAAAGATTACTCGAGAGACCGATGTAAACCTTTATGAAAAATCTATACACGTTCTAGTAACCCTTAAATAGAGTGACCTAAGAATTTTAAGCATAATGATATTTTATTCTTCTTAGGTATCCTAAAATTTCTATTTGTAAAATCACGTGTTTCGTATCTAAAAATTTTACTCCGAGTCTTTCTAACAGTATTCAAGTTTTAGTTGTTTAACTGAAAGTTGAGAAAGACATGTGGTTAGATTAAGAGTCAGAACTTATACCACTTAATGATACATTTATAATATACAAGTGTACACTTCGTTTATTATCGTTTTATGAAAAAAAATCTTTACCCCGGTAAATCCATCAAAAGAAGGAAAGGGAAAATTGAGTTAAGTATCCATGCTCAACCGTACATGTATGATGTATCAACATTTCTTATATTATCGCATGTTCAATTCGATGATAATTTTTTTCTGACGTGTTATTTTGTCAAATTTACTTTATCTATAAATGAAGAGAGAGAACAAAGTCAAACCCACCCGGTCTGACTTTCTATTAATAAGAAGTTCAACAGTAAGACTCCGGGTCTCAGTACGGTAGAATCACGAGACAGTAGAGAGTCTTAAAGACAGTGGGAGACGTACAAACCTCAACTGAGTGTTAGTTCAATCACCGGGTCAACTATTCTTCTCTTTTCTCATCTTTGGCTTCATCAAACAGGAGTCAAACCTTTATGATTTTGTAGAGAAAACTAGTCTATCCTCACCAAGTTTGATCAGTATACCAGTGCTAATCGACGTTCTTTTTGACTTTTTACCTTTGGTAGACTCTTCTGTACATGAGTCGGATTTGAACCTCCTGTGGTCATTATTTTCCCTTTTTTCTCTTTTACCTTTATCAACTACACAAATTGGTACCATTCATGAACACATGTCCGTACCTAAATAAACAATTGAATAAGTAAAGTAGTGAGGTATTCATAAGTCACCCACAGTACAATACATCCTCTATGATACCCACCACGTCTTTTTAATTTGAACAGGGTCGGCACTTCGTCACATGTGACATCACCTCTTTTAACACTTTTCCTTTACAGATACTACTCTCAGTTGTATTAATTATTCTCTCTTGTAGTCCAGGTTTGAAATTCGGTATTTCTCGAGTACTACTGACGTCACGAATTAGACATAAGTAAGTAGAAGAAAGACAGATATATCTTTAATTCATTTCACTAGAATGAGTCTATTCTGAAGTAACATTCTTTTGTTCCATCTATACTAACCTTGATTGTAGACCAATCAAGACTCCAACTCGTAGGTTCCTTTATAAGCTCCTTTTTCAGAATGAAATATTTATAAAGTTCTTTGTTTCAATTAATATACTTTATAAATCATAACGACTACGTCCCAAAGTTTACACAGTCAAGTTTTACTACCGAGGTCACGGAAGATGATACGTCACAAAGTCCCTCTCGGTTTGTCAAGTCTTTCGTTTTCCGTAAAGAGGGAAGTATAAGAGGTCCGGACACAAGATTTCACAGTCTACGAGTGGACTCAAAGTTAGAATTGATAGTGAAACTCGACGTTTTATTCGTCTATTCGGAGGTCGGTCTGTGGAGGGAGATTTATGAATTAAAAGAGGTTTATAACACTAGTAGTGGGTAGTAGAAGAAGTTTGTACTACTGGTAATAAGTAGTAGGAGAGAGTTGGTCTCTTTTAAGTGGATAAGGGAAAGTGATAGAAAAAAACGAGAGAAATCTAAGGTATTACATTTTATTTGCAGAACACTTTCGTTGGTTTAACCGTTTCGGAAGAAGTATTTAGTTCCATATTAGGAAGGAAGTCACACGAAGGGGTTTAATAAGTTTTATCAATACTGGATACGTTATGTCTCGTCATAAAAATCCATATTCCCTCTTTCCAAGAGAGTATGAGTGGGGTGAGTGTGGTGGTGAGAGGACTTTTTTTTGTCTCTGACTTACGAAGTTTCAAAAAATAAAGGGGTGGTTAGAGGGGTTTATTCGGATATGAATACATAGTCTAACATCTTTTGTGTTAGTGACTTTTGATTTGTCTTTTATGGAACCAAGATTTTCCTGTAGAGTCTGAGATTGTGTACGTGTAAAATTACTCGAACTGAAGAGTGAAGACCCCAACTTGTAGTTCGTAGACTATGCCGGTTTATCGTTCTCTTCATACTAGTGTAATTTCCTATAACAACAACAACAAATCCACGATTGAACACAGGTTGAGAAAACGTTGGGGTACCTGACATCGGAGGAGAGGAGACAGGTACACTAAAGGGTCCGTTCTTGTGATCTCTCCCAACGACAAAAGAAGAGGCCCCTAGAAGGGGTGGGTCCCTAAATGGGTCCCTAACTTGGGTATAGAGGACGTGACCTCAAAAAAAATGGTGACACGGTGGACCCTTTAGGTTTCTTGTCATAATAGTTTCGTTAACATATTATAGAAAGGTCGCCATCTGACTTATTTAATTATAAAGAGACAAAATATGTAAAGTTTTTTATAAAATTCTGTTGTGTATTACTGTAAAATATACGATGACTAATATTGAAGTCTGCAATTAAAAGGTGTTTATGAATAACTCGTGGATGATACACGTCACTTGGTTCTTTTAAGTACCCTTATGTTATCACGTTTCTCCTCAGTGTGAGAAAATATATTAGTAACATTTTACGTATTAATACCCGATCTAAACGAAAAAATAATATTTACCAATTGAGATGAGTCTGCAACTAAGGAAATTGTTATTATCTTTAATCGTGTGTGTGGACACTACTGTCGTTGAAAGAATAAAATACATTGGTAAGAAGTGTGACTCTAAGGATTTATAAAAAAAATTTAGTTGAGATACCTCCATATTGAATGTTTAAAGGGACAAAATTTCCAATCTACTCAACACTGTTTACACGTTTGGGTACGTTGGTTGCGACATTAGTGAAAGTCAAATAGAATTTTCTTGAGTATAGACCTGGCGAATTAACTTCCCACGTGTCATTACTGACGCCTCGTCTAGACGTGAATCTGTAGCCGCCGAGGGAGGATTTCACGATTCATCTCAGTAATACGTTTCACTTAATGAGATTCCCACTCCTATAGGAGTTGTTGGAGTGAGGATGAACACCCAACTTTTAATCCATATTCTTCCGGTTAACGGTCTATTACGATAACGAGACTCCGAACACATGTTTGACTTTCCAACTTCACGTGCGAAAGTCGTGGTCCTAGGCAAGGGTCCCCGAAGGGAGAGGGGAGGTCCCGAAGGTGGTCGGTTTCTTTATGGCGAGGTTGGAGCCGCGGGAGTAGGAGTGCGAGTGGGGCGTCTGTCCGCATAACAGGACAGACCTCACAGGAGAAGTGGTTGTGTAAGGTTCGACGAAACCGAGCCCTCTTAGATTTGAGCCCCGGACTACTGTCTATTGATTTTAGAAAATTCTCTTGAGACTTTTCTTTTTTTTTCTTTCCTCCTGGACCTCGATGTACAGTTGAGTGTGACACAACAGTCGATGAAATCGACTGACTCTTTATGTTAAGAAAGTTTACCTTCTGCAAAGTTACTATTGGAACAACCCTTTACTATAGTCTCCTGTTTTCCACAGTGAAATTTTACACATTGAATCATGATAGTCGTGACAAGTAAAGACCCGGGGAAAATTGAGAATTTTGATGACGTTGCATCCACAGTGAATATGGGTTCTGATTATATAGTTCCTAGGTTCTAATACACATACGTCTTATTCGTATAACAGATCCATCTTTTACACATTATAACAAATACGAAGTCGTTTAAATTCCATTTTCATAAGTAATTTGATTTTTATACGAGGTCAACTCAATGGAATTTAATCTATAAATAGAAATAAAGAGAACCAAGATGGTAAAAGTAATACTCCGGGGGTCAAACACGAGTCTCTAAGGAATGGTGAATACATAAATGATTGTCAAGATTTGTCTTCTCCAACAAAAATCAAATCATTACCAAATACAGTGTTGATCGTCGGAATCACCTTCCAACTTTATCTGAGATCTTCAGTTACAAATATAACTCTCTTATTTTGTTTGATAATTTCGAATTCATTGATCTATTAACCCGAGTCACCATTTCTTAGACGGACGGTTACGTTCTCTACACCCAAACTAGGGTCCAAACCCTTCTAGGGAACCTCTTCCTTTACATTGGGTGAGGTCATAAGAACGGACCCTTTAGGGTACCTGTCTCCTTGACCACCCGATGTCAGGTACACCAGAGTCTTCTCAGTTTGTCCTGAATCACTGAGTTGTCGTTGTTGATCTATTAATCAGTTTCCGTATATACACATCTAAAAAAATGGGTAGGTCAACAATCTCACAAAGATAAAAGTAAACATATGAGTTTTACGAAAATGTGAAACTTCGATAAGGAAATTAAAGACTTTTGACTTCAATGTAAGTTTGGTTCAGTAAATAGTTTCATAAAAATTAAGTACTGAATCTACTTTTCTAAACATATGATTTTGGAAGATAATACTTATTATCTGAAAAGGGGTTCGATAACTGGAGTATTAAAACTTTATATTTGTGGAACTTAAAAATCTTTTTATTTGGACAAGATTCAAATTATGTACTCCTGATTCTACTAAAATATCATAAAATTTTGTTTCAAACGGTATTATTAAAATAACTTTTTTACGACGATTATTGAGGTGTCTGTTTTGCAGTCATAAAGTAGAACAGAGTAATCACTTGATTTTATAAAATTTTGAGTTAATTTTAATAATCCTTTCGTCCATACGTAGTAAGTCAAAAAAGACACCATCAAAAAAAATATACGTATAAGTCATTTTGTTACAAGTAGAAAAATTTTTTTCCAATAAACTGAGATAAGAGTTATCAAGAGTTGAACTTGAATCGATGGAGAGTCAAATTGTATCTTTGGCGAAACAATAGACTGTAATTGAAATTGAGATTCACAGTTTTAAGGTACCGGGTTAAACACTTGTTAAGTGACGTCTTTTCCCCCCACCATTAAAAAATTTAATTGGGAAATTGTCTCGTTTTTATTAGGTTTCAGAACTGACGAGAAATTTTAATAGATTAGATTAAGTCGTAAATGAGTTCTCTATAAAAATGTATAGAAGATGTACTTTTCTAGGGTAAGAGGTCTCTGAGACGGGGGTCATATTTGTCACTGGTTATTTTTGTACCCTTTTATTCTTTTCCGTTCCTCAGATTCAGAGAAAATCTAGGGGTCCGTGAAAAAGTAAAGAAAAACATTGATATACAAGAGGACTCAGTCTTGACCTTTATTTAGGAGAAACCCGAACCGGTTCTCACTTTTCTTGTTAGTGGTTATGATTAGGAGTGTTCGTGTAAACGAAATTGAGTGTACCAGAAGGGTCACTTAAAAACTTTCAGTGTAGAGATAGGACTTCGACTAGTCGTTCCACTACTAAGGAAGAAGTAATTTTTATATCCGATGTTTGGCCCCGGGACACTGTTGGACCTCCCTACCTTACCCCATTCTCCACACTTCCTCCAAGTGTTTCCTTTCCTGAACACATATGGATACCGACTAAGTACGACTACTTACCGTCTTTGGTTGTGTTAAAATATTTCGTTAAAAGGAAGGTAATTCTTATTTAAAAATTTTTATACCCTACGTCAGATAGGTGTCTTAAGAAGAAAAGCCAGTCTCCTAGAAGAACTCAACGAAGAGAGATCCCTGCTAATGTCATTCTACGTTGAGACACCTTACCCTAATGTAGTATCCTTTCTTAGTCGTTCTACATAGAATAACGTAAAAGAGTCTTTCTCGACACATGGTTTTTTACGTTAAAGAGGTGACAAATGAACTTAGTAACTGAGGTACTGTGGTGGAGATTTTTCGGGACCTTCTCAGTTAGACCGTCGTATAAGAAATAATACCCTTCTTTTCAGTAAAGTGAAAATTGAGATGACAATGGTTTTTAAAATTTACTTAAACTTTAAAAGGGACACAGGTTACTTGTGAGATTGGTCGAATACAAAGTATAAAGACAACAGAGAAAGAAATTTAAAAAAAGATAATAAAGAGTTAAAAAAAGGGTAATTCCAATAATATCTTATAAATCGTCTCAAAGGAAACGAGATGTCATCCAGGAACAACCGATAAATAAAATTTATATCGTCACACATGTACAGTCAGGGTTTGAGGGTCAGATAAGGATCGGGGTAAGAAGGGGTACCATTGGGATTCAAGTAAGAAACACTCAGACAAAGACAAAATACCTACACAAGTAAGTATAGTAATAAAAAATCTAAGACACATATTGACTATATTATACTATAAACAGAAAGAACAGAATGACGTAAATCATACTATTAGAGGTCCAGGTAGGTACAATGACGTTTACGGTAATAAAACAAGAAAAAATCATAATCCCGACGTTGGTTATTTACGACCTCTCCCACACCTCTTTTTTCTTGAAAGGATGTGACAACCACTCTTACATTTAGTCACGTCGGTGACACCTCTTGTCATTCCTGGAAGGAATCTTTTGACTTTTTATCTTGAAGGTATACTGGGTCGTTGGGGTGAGAACCCGTATACAGACCTCTTTTTGAACCAAGTTTTCATATATACGTGGGGTCACAAGTAACATCGTGATAAATGTTATCGGTTCTGTACTTTCGTTGAATTTATAGGTAGTTGTCTACTTAGATAATGAAGAATAAAATAATAGGTCATACCTGTATGACTTATTTATATATTTTACTAAAGAGTTTCCTGACAAAAAGGTATACAAAAAAATTTTGAAGTGGATGTTATTGGTTATAATGACACCCTTATGAATTCGTAATGTTATTCGGGAGTATTGACTTAACGAAAAAGATTTTTTTTTTTTTTTTTTTTTTTTTTTTTTTTGTTGATAAAACTTTTAACGTGACTTAAGAACAAAAATGGAGTATTTTTGATGGGTATCTCGAAATCAATCGAAGGAGTTTTTATTTCTAAGGTCTATGAGTTCTCGCTGATACTAGGGTGTTCACGAAGTTAAAGTGTACGTGTTTCTACGTATTCAACGTGATGTAAAGATTCACATTCATGTGAACGATTATATCCAGTAAAAAAAAAAACTGAGAATCTATATCTATGCCTCATATTTTATCTTATAAAAATTTTCACGTCTCAAAATTTTTTATTACTTTTATAAATTCTTCCGATCGTGGTAATATTGTTGTCATGTATGTTTTGATTTTTATGGTTTTATATAGTTTATATGATTTCGATCGAATATTAAAACAAGGAAACATAATTTTCACACACATGGTTCAACGAAATCAGTACACGTTGAGACGTTGGGGTGCGTGACATCGGACGGTCCGAAGAGAGAGGCACCCTAAGAGGTCCGTTCTTGTGACCTCACCCAACAGTAAAGAAGGAGATCCCCTAGAAGGGTTACGTCCTTAGCTTGGACGTAGAAAATACATAGGAAGTAACCGTTCGCCCAAGAAATGGTGATCGCGGTGGACCCTTTAGGAATAAGATTTTACGAATATCTGATTTTGAAATAAGACACATCTTTAATCATAGTATATCTTCTTTAATAAAGTAGAAATCTTTTTATACGTTAATAAGGTATATGAGAAACAGATCGATTCATAGACTATAAAATCTTGAACTATTATATCGATTGTGTGCCTAGGTTGTTGGGATTTTAGTGAGAATCCCTTAATTTTTGATTTATGACGACGACAGATCATTGGAGTCCATAAGACTCCTCATACTTGAGTAAGTCGGGTGGTACTACTAGTATATCAATTTTTTTTTTTTCTTATTGTAATAGTTTGCGACCAATTTATTGACGACACGAGTCTATAATTAATTGAAGGATTTTCGTGGATCGACATTCCACAGTTAGGATTAATACCAGTTGTGACTTAGAGCAATTACACGTTTCAAGGTTAACGTAATTGTAGTGATAGGAACGAAATGTCTCCCCCTGTGACCTCAAACCTCTTCTATTTCAGGAACAGGTAAACGGATAATTCATTCTCTCGGTGCTAAAGGTGATATAAGAGACACTGTAACTCAGAGACACAAAACGGAGTAGTGGAACACAGAATACCTCCGTATTCTGGATTCGTATAAAAAGTAAAATTTATAATTATCTATGGATTCATATGAACCAATCTATGGATTCATAGTGACTACCCGAAGGGAACACCGAGTCGTCCCTTTCTTAAGCGAACGGAACGTCCTCTGGACCCAAACTAGGGACCCAACCCTTTTGGACGACCTCTTCCCTTTCCGATGGGTGAGGTCATAAGACCGGATCTCTTAAGGTACCTGACATATCCGTTACCTCAGGGTTTCCCAACCTGTGTTGACTCACTGAAAATGAAAGTGTATAGTGATTATTATAGTTATTATAGGATACAGTGTAAAATTAATTATGTTTCTCGATTTAAAATATTGAGTGTTAACATAGTCGATATATACTTACGAAGCAGAAAAAGTCTTAAGACAATGTTTACCATAGAGTATTCCCGAAGGGGTGACCGAGTCACTATTTCTTAGACGGACGTTACGTCTTCCACGTCCTCTTCGTCCAAACTAGGGACTCAGTTCTTTTAAGGGACCTCCTCCTTTACGTTTAGTGAGGTCATAAGAACGGACCTTTATGGGTGCCTGTCTCCTCGGACCGTCCGATGTCAAGGACCCCAGCGTGTCTCAGCCTGTACTGATTCGTGAACACTGATTCCGTCACCGAAAATAATTGTAGAGACCTCATCACTTCTTTTCTTTAATTCACTGGACTCACTTTAGTGTGTGTCTGGAAGGAGGTGTCCTTCCAGCTTGGGTCCCAGGGATAATAAAGATGATTTATACCATAGTCATAGAAATTACTGTTACATCATCACCATTTATTACAACGTATAGTATCCTAGAATTCTAATTAGTGTTCTCGTTACAAGTAATTTTTGTAATTTAAAAGTTTTTGGAATCTACTTGACTAAAATTTTTGTCTTTGTCTCAATGTCTACATCTTTTCATGGAATACTAATGGGTCCTCCATTCCCCCCCTCCTTGTTAACCCTCGGGACCTGACAGTACATGTGTACTGAGATATATTTTGTCTATTAGTTGTTCTCGGATGACGCCTCGTGTCCCTTGAGATGAGTCACGGGACATTACGAAGTATACCCTTTCCTTAGATTTTTCCTCACCTATATACGTTTACGTGTTGACTAGGAGAAACGACTTGTGACTTTTGATTGTGTTGTAACATTTAGTTGATATGTGGTTATTTTAAAAAAATTTCAGTGTCTCGAACAGTCTATTTGGTCATTTTTTGTGTACTTATACTTTATTTTGACATTACAAAAAGAATTTTTTTTTTTTTTTGGGTGTTTCTGACTTTTTTTTTTATGACTAGGTCACTGTAGTAGGATTTGTAAAATAAGGAGACTCATATGATATTAAGTCCTATGCTCATCATAAGTTCGTTTATGACAAAGTTTACAACTGTATCTCTTTAAGGAAAAAATGAACATGTTAAAAAATGGTACCCCGAATAGTCGTACCTAGATCTGTTTTATAGGTTTCTTACTTAGTTAATAATCTGGAAAATTCATTGTAATCAGATATATTGACTACAGATTCTTTTTTTTCTTCTTTTCAGTGTATAGTTGACAGATTTAAATTTGTAAAGGAGTTAATTTTGAAGTACTCCTAAAGGAAGTTAAGAAGTCAACTTTGACTTTATCTCAGACTTACCTTTTTTATAAAATAAAGTCGTTTTGAACGAAAGTAAAAAAAGAGTTTCTTGTCGTTCGACTCTGTAGAACCGGACATATTGAGTAGTGACAGGTACATTTGCCATCGACGGGACCCCGAACTTTCTACATCCGTTACAAAAAAGAAAAATTTAGAAAAAGAGAAGTTTTTGAAACCATGGATTAATCATCTATAGAGACTTGAAAAGTCACATCCAGTCCCAATTTGGACACCCTTATATACGACATCCAGACAACATTTTATTTTGGAGACGAAATTTTTCATAGCGGAATGTAGTGTACCTTCACTCCATAAAGCAAGAGAAAGAAGTTCCAAAGGGAACTTCCCTCATGTATGAGGAGATGTTAAATAAGGTTCGTGGGAGACTCTTTTCTCTCCTCCACATCCCTTCTCTCAGGTAAAAAGATGGGACCTGACTCTTTCCAAGACAGAATTATCGACTATACAAATTTTTAAGAAAGTATGAATAAACATTTACACATATACCTAAAAAGTATACCTTTTATAAATATACCTAAAACGTAATCGTTTTTACGCTACCACAAAATCAAGGACAGAAAAAGTAAAGTAATTACTATTTGGACCTTTAATAACTTCCTTTAACGAGGAGATACTTTGGGGAGATGACGAGACGACGAGTCTACGAAATCACAGGTTGAGAAAGACTGGATACCTGACATCGGGTGGTCCGAGGAGACAGGTACCCTAAAAGGTCCGTTCTTATGACCTCACCAAACGGTACGGGAGGGGGTCCCCTATAAGGACTGGGTCCCTAGCTTGGGTCCAGAGGCCGTAACATCTACGGCCTAAGAAATGGTAGCCTCGGTGGCCCATTCGGGAGAGAACGAGTCTCTGCGGGTAAAAAGAAAGGGACCGAAGACACGATAATAAAATACTATTTGAAGATTACTAAGTTCCTATCAGTGGACTGTGGAGAGGACGTATGACTCTTTCGTTATAGGGGTCATAACTATCGTAATTGTTGAGACTCGAGACCGTAATGAGGTATCCTGAATTCATAAGTACGGACAATGAATGGGAGATAATAAAGCGTGAAAATTATAGTACTAAACAAAGAACAAAACGGTTTTCAGCCTATTTTTATCACCATAAACACAGACAAAAGACTGATTAAACAGTACGGATTCAGTTTAACCTGTTTGAGGGATTATAGAAACCGAGTCAAAATAATGGATATTTTACTTCTATTATGATGATCTTAGTGTCCAACGATGCTTTTAATTTACACACTGACAAGAAACCTTTTCTTGTGGTATGCCACATCAGTGTAAACACTACTTTCAGGGAAGTCCTCCCTCATTCAGAAAAATTTAATTTCTCCACCAGAACAAGTAAAAGATTAATCACATTTAACAGATTAGTAACAATATTTTTTAAGTAGATAAAATCCTAAAAGTTTTACCTATCTCTGTGAAACCTATGTGAACAGTACGTGTTTTTTACGGACCTTCATAGTTCAGAGAAAGTACGACAGACCTGTTAGGACAAAGGACGGACACAGGCAGGTTGTGTGTGACGAGTATGGGTCGAGGATAGGTCCGACTTACGGCACCCAATTCTAAGACTAGACAGTTGGCACCCGTTTTTCATCGTGAACCGTCGAGTAAGTAAAACTTTCTTATGTAGAAACCGTTTTAGATGATTCAAGATATGATACAGATGCTATCTTTATAAGGACACAAGCGATAAAAAAAAGAGAATCGTATCATAAAACATATGTATTCTTTAATTATTATTAAAAATTTCTTAGGTCAAGTTTTAATAATAGATAGAAATACAAAGTAAGAGTCTAGTTTTATTTCTCTGACTCCAGTGTCACAAGGTTTATTCAACGTCAAATATATATATATATATATATTTGACACGTAGGGGGACTGTACGATTACCTACTAAATCCCAAGGTTTTGTTCAGTGAGCTGGTGAACTGGACTTCTGAACCTTTTTAATGTAGAGTTTCATAGTTAAATGTATAGTTATAGATAATTCCTAGTAAACATTGGACATCCAATGAAGACTAAATCTTGACGAACAAGGAGGTATAAAAATTCTCGTATAATACTCCCGTTACACTTTGAACCCAATAATATAAAATTTCGTCTGACGTACTTCTCTACCCTCTTATTCCTTTACATTTAGATAACCGAACTTAAGATCAAATTACCTGTAAATCGACGTACTTCCGTTCTTGATACAAAAACGACTGACAAGAAAAGGGTCGTAGGTCTTATTACGGTCCATATATAATTCGAAGTCGTTGTAGACACTCAAAATTATATATTCACTTAGATAATTCATAGATATTCTATAGTAGGATTCACGATGTCTTATGTTCTCATTTTTGCTGCGTCAACGACACACATAGACCCATGTTGTGGTCCTCGGTGTGGAATGTAGGATCCTCGAGTCTGGTTGGTTCCCTCACATCAGAAATGGTCGTCAGGGAGACCCTCAGTCAGCCCACCGGTCGGTTCACCCTCCTCTACCTTCTCCCGAAGAGGGTTCCGAGGGAGGTAAGTCCAAAACGTGAACGGGGTAGAAAGCCGAGGTACCTGGAGGTGTCAGACGACGACAGCACAGAGGGGCGAATACGAACGGTCTGGGGGTTGCTCCGTGTCCGACACACGAAGACTCAGATTGGGTAGGAAAGTCCCACAAAAGATGTCGTCTCGGAAGTCCAGGGATCCCCGTGTTCCGTAAGATAAAGTGTCATCGGAGAAAGGGTCCTGTCTCGTCCCTACCGGCCTGTACCGGGTGAGTCCGTCAGAGGACTACGTGTCCGTCGGTACTGAGGAAGATTGTAAAGTCGAGGTGACCTCCGTACGAGAGAGGTGATTGTCCACTGAAAGAGAGTCCCTCGAAGTCAGAGAAGGAGATTAACTTAGAGAGACCTCTTTGCGTGTTCGGAAGTTAGTCTAAACGTAAAAGGACTTGGGGTTTATGTCAGACCCAAGTACAGAAGATTGTGTATGAGTATTAAGGTCTTGAATTGGTTCGTCGACAAAGTGCTAGGGCCCGAAAGGTACTGTTCATTCCTCAAGAGTTTTGTCAGATACGGTAGATCTCCGACGAGACGGGTCTCGTAAGTTGATCTGGACGGCCTTTTACGGAGTGATTACGACGAACGGTCGGAACACCTCACACTAGAGACTGGGTCCTGCTACGGTAAGACGTGTCTCATACTATTTAAGGTATTACGTTCAGAAGGTTTTCATACTATCCTTACGTCTCTACTTTGACCTAAACTCTACCTTTTTTAGTAGGTAGTCAACTTAGAACATCCTACTTGTGGTAAAGGTCTGTTCGTCGATTTCCTTCTTTGTCAAAAGGTAAACCTTCACCGTCTTGTCTTATTTTTTGTTTTCAAATCTCAGACCTCCAATTTCTCAGTCTTTTATTATATATTTTATTCCTCTTCTTTCTTCTGTTCTATGTTTCCTCTTAAAAATGTACTTGACGTGTCGGGTGTGTTACGTTTATAAATTTTCTATCTTTGTCTGAATGTTTGTAATTTGTAATAGGAAGATCACTCAAAATTTGTATACACTATATGACAATTGTACCAAATTTTGACGACACATGTGATATTAGAGTGAATATCTTTTTAAACTTTTATAAGCCTATCTTTTTTCAACTTTCGTCTACAATTCTTGACGATAGAGACTAACGATCTTTATATTATTTTAAATTAAGATAAAAAGAATCAAAAACAAGAAAGAAAAATTATACCTGGAAGACTACAAAATGTTACATAATTAATACTAAAATTTTATTACGATTGTTCTTATGTGTCTTTCCCCCCTCTCAAGGGTTCGTATCTAAAAAGACTTTAACTCCAAGTAGAGATTAAAAATGTTCCGATATAATTACTTCTTCTTTTGTTATAAAATTATATACATACGTAAAATAATGAAATACTACTCAAAAAGTCAAGTCAAGTCAAGTCAGCGAGTCAACACAGGCTGAGAAGCACTGGGGTACTTAGCGGTCCTGAGGGACAGGTAGTGGTTGAGGGACTCAAGTGAGTCTGAGTACAGGAAGCTCAGCCACTACGGTAGGTCGGTAGAGTAGGAGACAACCGGGGAAGAGGAGGACGGGGGTTAGGGAGGGTCGTAGTCTCAGAAAAGGTTACTCAGTTGAGAAGCGTACTCCACCGGTTTCATAACCTGAAAGTCGAAGTCGTAGTAAGGAAGGTTTCTTGTGGGTCCTGGCTAGAGGAAATCTTACCTGACCAACCTAGAGGAACAGGTTCCCTGAGAGTTCTCAGAAGAGGTTGTGGTGTGAAGTTTTCGTAGTTAAAAAGCCACGAGTCGGAAGAAGTGTCAGGTTAAGAGTGTAGGTATACACTGGTGTCCTCTTTGGTATCGGAACTGATCTACCTGGAAACAACCGTTTCATTACAGAGACGAAAACTTATACGATAGATCCAACCAGTATTGAAAGGAAGGTTCCTTAGTCGTGGAAAATTAAAGTACCGACGTCAGTGGTGGACGTCACTAAAACCTCGGGGGGGTTTATTTCAGACTGTGACAAAGGTGACAAAGAGGTAGATAAAGGGTACTTCACTACCCTGGTCTACGGTGCTAGAATCAAAAGACTACTCCGAGATCTGCACATGTCTCCGACGACTCGTGGACACTTCTCCGATAGTCTACCTTTTTGTGGGAGCGGTAAAAGGAGTCAGGATTAACCGAAGGAGCCTCTTCCGTTACCGTGGGGTGAGGTCCTGAGAAATGGACCTTTTAGGGTACCTACCTCCTCGGACCATCCGACGTCAGGTACCCTAACGATTCTCAGCCTGTTCTGACTCACTGAAGTGAAAGTGAAAAGTGAAAGTACGTAACCTCTTCCTTTACCGTTGGGTGAGGTCACAAGAACGGACCTCTTAGGGTCCCTGTCTCCTCGGACCACCCGACGACAGATACCCCAGTGTGTCTCAGCCTGTGCTGACTTCGTTGAATAGTCGTCGTCGTCGTCAACCGAAGGACGGGGTAGGTGTACAAGAGTCCATCAGTCTTCTCCTATGTCTTCCCTCTGTCTTCTCGTGACTTCTATAAACGAATGTAATAACCTGCTGACTTTGTGTGTGTGTGTGTGTGTGTGTATGTGTTTCGTTCCTCGTTTCTTCTTTATTTTCCTTTTCTTTCCTGTTCTCTACCCTCCCCTCTTCTCTGATCTTTCTTCTCCTCCTCTCCCTTCCCTTACCTTTTCCTTTTCCTTTTATGTAAACAGGGTGGGGGTTTTAAAATTTGAGTTACATCGAGAGATAAAAGTTCCTATTGTTGTGTAAAGTCATTATACATTACCTTAGAGTAATTGACTTTAGAACATTTTTAAGAATCAACTCAAAAAAAGAAAAGAGTCTCCTTTTATTGTATGTTTAAATATTACCCAACCCTACCTAAGATTTGCATGAAAGAGTCGAACGACTACTAAATACTGCTCTCTTCCCGATGGGGTCGTGTATAAACGTCGTACAAACAGTCCCCTACCCATCCGAGGTTTGAGTTTTACAGTGATTAAGGGCATTGATCCAGTCACATCTCTGAACAGGAGAACTTAATTGAGTTTTTATGGATGATGATCCCCTAGTCTTCAAGTCTCTAATCATTCGGAGAGTTTAAATCAGCACATTCTGAGAAATAGGTCAAAGTTGTAGACTGAAAAAAGTCGTCCGTCAGTACGTGGGATTTTTCTTGTAAGCTGTTTTGTTTACGTAGGATCTCGACTGTTTAATTCCTCTAGAATAAGTGTAATATTTTCCAAATGGAAACTAAAAATTTCAAAGAAATTACGTCAAATTCACTAAACAAAGTGTTTTTAACGTTTGAATGATGTTACAATATTTTCGTGAGTACCCCCGTTTCACTCAACGTAGACATAATTAATTTATATTAAAGTAACAGTAGTTATATTAAAAGGGAAATTTTAAATTTGAATCATAAAACATAAACTTAACCTTGTGTTACTTCTAATGTAATAATGGACGTATGATCATATTCTTCTCTCAAAACAATAGTCTTGGTTACGTTACGTAATTCCATTTCTCTAGATAAGTCAGTTTCCACAATTGATTTCTTGTCTTCTTTTTCCTTTCGGGAGACTGTGTAATATCCACGAAAGTGTCTTAATTTCCCATTTAAAAATACTCAATTTTTTTACGTGTAACCCGTGGATCCAAGATTCTACGTATGTGTAAATACGAATGAAGGTATCAAACGTTGTGATGTTTTAGGTACCTTGTAAAATTGAATCTATCTTTTTCCTGTCAACGACGAGTTTTTCTTTCGATTTATTTAACTAAAATATAAAACAGATTCGTATAAAAAGAAGAGAGAGAAAAAATTTAACTATTAAGTCTAAATTTAGGAACTTTGATATTTTGACCCTTGCATATTTCAAACGACACAGACCAAAGTTTCTACCAGTAAAAAAAGGGAAAAGAAAGATAAGAAAGGAAGAAAAAGAAAAGAAAAAATACGTGTTTTACAGACGGTTCGGACTTTTACTACGTCTAGTACAAAGCTACAGACAATCCACCGCGAATGGTTCGTCAGACCGAGACCAGTCCCTAAAAAGTTGACGAGCGACACCACCTTAATGTCATCCCCCAATCCTCACCCCACTCACCCTCCCTCTGAAACAGGGGCAACGTAAATTTTAATGTAGATTAGAATAGTCCCGCGAGCAGTAACAAAGACCGCCGGTCCTCGTCCATGTCATGACGAAAACAAGTTCAGTCATCGAAACAACTTATTTCAACTCCCTTTTCGGTTCTGATTTATTATAAGAGAGTCTTTGAGTACACGACTAACTTTTTTTACGAAACTTTCTCTTGTTCTCTTTCCACCCCCACCCTTCTCTCTGTCCATTTCAGTGTTATCTTTTTCATGGTTACATCCTTCTTTTCTTCGTCTTTGAATTTCTAATCTTCTTTGAACATGTCTTTTTTTCAAATAAGTTTTTATGAAAATAAGAATAGGCGATTTTACATGACCGAGCAAAAGAAACCGGTATACATTAGCATTTTGAGTCCCTGGTATGTGACAGATAAAGATGATAAACTCTTTTAATTTTCAATTTCATTCTGATCAACAACGACAATGACAAAAATTTCCGTGTTTCGATGTTTCATATAAAAGAGAAACGTGTTTATTTATAAGGATTTGAAACAAACAGGGAGTAACTACTAGGACTGAAAAATTATACGATTTTATAGTCAACTTCTCAGAAACAGTGTTTTGAACTCCAACACGATCTGGATTCTATTCACCATTATTTAGGTTCAAGTTTTTTGAACGGGATTGCTCAAAACTTGTTTTGTCTCTGTGATCTTAAGATTGTCGGTCTTATTATATTAATAGTCGTTCTTTTCTTTGGTGGGTCAAAAGGTACACAGTTATTTCTCAGGTCCAATTAAGTCTGTCTTTATTAACCGTGATTCTAAATGTTCTCTAAGGTCATGACAGGAAACTTTTAATTCTATCTTTCAACAAACTTGTGTAAGTCAAAAATTTAGACCGTTTAATTGGATCAATAAGTATCTGTATGAGATCTTTTATGAAAGACGAGATTTACTGACTTAACTTAAAAATAGTTAATATTAATTTAATATAATTTTATCAAATTTGTTTTAAAGACTTCGAGCTTTTTATGAAAGGTGACACGTGAAATTCTTTTAATTTTTATTTTTACTTACTTAGAGGACTAGTCATTGGCAAGATACCTTTAAAATGACAGAGAATAAGAGTAGAAAAAATCGAATATTATGAAGTAAAAGTATAATACTAGTTCTTTCTGGAATTCGATACACAATACCTCCCCATGTTTATATTTAAGATTAATTTGTGTAAAATCACTACACGAGAAAGAGGTGTAATATGAATGACAATCTGTTCATAAAACTGTGAAAGTTTTGTCAGGCTCCTCTCTTATGTCCATACTTTTGATGTCAAATTCTCTAAAATTTTAACGTTCCAGTGTAAAACAAGAACCTATCTAGCGGTATTCATTATGTACTGATTTTAATTGTAAGTGTAATAAAAACTATCTAATTTTAGTTCACACGTGATCAGTTTCATAAAAATTCAATATAACATTCAAGAAATCGACAATGTCAAATAAGCGTATAGGTAAACAACACGCATCTTAGTAAACTAATTGTCGGTGACATATAGTAATATCATTCAACGATGTTACTTAATATTAAAATATTCGAAAGAAATGTAGTTTATATTAGTCTATAAGATATGCGTAAAACAGTAAATATAGTTAAACAGTAAAAAATTTTTATCACTTTACAGTAGATAAATTCACCTAATAAGAAGTCATATTTTAGTACCTCTTTGATGAAAATCTGTAACAGTAAGTGAAATTAAAAAGTCAATTTTGGAAATATAGTGTAAAGTCCCAGTGTAAGTTTTTAGTGGATGACGATAACTATAATATAATAGGAAATATTAACCTAATATCTCGAGTTCCTTGTTCATATATCCAGTATAAATATTTTCGGGTTTAAATGATTTACAAGGTAATTGTCTGAATTGTTACTCCAAAATTTTCAATAAATCACCGGGGATTTTATAGGAAAAGAACCAACTGCAAATCGGATTTACAGAAAAAAAGGACGAGGATTTTTAAGAATGTATAGGAAAATCGTAACCTATAACAAAGTTATAAGTTGTTATGCCAACGTTAAGTGTTCTCTATACTTTAGTGCTAAGAGTGATAATCAGTATCATTTATTTCTGAAGGAGTGAAATGCAAAAAAACATCTTTACTCTTTCCTTAACTCACAATCTAAAAAGAAATGAATAACTTAAGGTTTAATACGTGAATGAACACTAATGGAAGGAATTTAGTAAAGACATTAAAAGTGATTTATATAAAATGAAAGTGACAAGGGTCTGACTAGAATTACTGTTCGATCCGAACTCTACCCTCCGTATTTACTCCCTTCTTCTCATCTTTTGGACGGATTTTTATTCTCAACCCCCTATCTCATCCAAAAGGGGGTTGAGAATAAAAATCCTTTGAAAACTCTGATCTAAAAGGGGGTTGAGAATAAAAATCCTTTGAAAAGATGAGTGAATGGTAAGACTTCGTGATGGATGAAATAAGAAAAAAGGATTCGACGGGAGAAATAAGGAGTTAATTTATAGTATTTCAATATAAGTCACACCCCCTCCCCCATGTCACACGAACCCTAAATAATGTTCCTTTTAGGTCCCTTTATTCCAGTATATAGAAGTTGATATACATCAACACGATATATAGTAAATCGCTACCAATTTAGATTAGTAGTAGCGACTAAAACTTTGATTCTTTCGACTGTATATTCTTTTACTTAATGAAAGTAGTACTCGATATCTGGTAGTCATTATAGTTAGACTCACGATTTAATTTTGAGTCCAAAAATTCTGTATACGACTAACAAACTGGGAGAACGTCAAACCTCATATTTGAAGGTTAAAAAATTGTTTCGAAGAAAGGTAAGTTTTAATGAATTCCTATTGATTTAAACAATAAAAGAATAAGTACATGAGAACACTTTGAAAGTAGAGGATCTTATTCCCCGGTCTTATTCCCCGATGTACAAGTGACTGATGACGGTACCACATTACAGTACTTGTTTACGGAATCTACCACTGCGAATTCCGTCTAGATAGGACATGAATCTGTGTTGAGGGTGTAGTTGATATCATTTTTAGTGTACGAGTTTGTTCCGAGTTTTAGTTACTGAAGGACTCCTCCAGGACTTCTCAACCTGTACTAAACTATTGACTTTTTGTTTTTGTTGTTATTGTTTTTCAAAACTAAACTCATTCTCTTTCGAGTCTGGACATAATTTTAAATTAAGTAATTATCAGTTACTGTTTCACAAGGGTACTGTCCGATGTTCACGTAGAGTAGATCGACGTTTAAAGGAATACTGTTCAGAGGACAGTGCTGGGATAGGGTACGGGACACGAGAATTAATGTTCGACCCCCTCTGGAAATACCACCGTATCTTCAAATAGTACGGGTAGATACCCGAAGAGATGGTAGGAGGTAAGGTGACACGGAGGGAGTTTAAGTTCTTCGAGTTGTTTTTTCTCCGTTATAACCCCCCTGTCCTGGGTTCCGGGTCCTCGAGATGGTTAAACTGGAAATACGAGTTAATTATAATAAAGTGAATATTACACTACTTTAATGACTTGTCAGAAGTCTTCTATCTTTTGAAGGTGAGGGTATCTTTTAATCAGACTCAAGGATGGTTTGTCAAAACTAAAAAAACCGTTGTTGGGGTGAGTATTTAACCTTTATAAAAAAGGTTCCTTTATTTTTTTATTATTTTTAAGGATTAAATTTTACGTCATGATTATGAGTCGGTGTGATGATTGTCCCATGCAATGTTTGGTTCGTCGGGTGTTGTCTAGGTTTTATCGATTATCGATACGGTAACATTTCCGACAACAGTCTGTTTTCGTTTAACGGTAAAACTATAGTCCTTTACTTTCTCTTTTCAGTTCTTGGGTTCTAGACTGTCAGACACCGAAATCCATCTCTCCCTTTTTAAGATTTGTAAGAAGTATTTGCAATCGAAATCGATTTATCCTTTAAAGGATCACACTTTTTATGATTGTCTTTACGGTCTATTTCATAGTGGTTGAGTCGGTTACAAATCAACTGTTTCGTTGTGACATTACGTTCCTCAAATAAAGTGTCCATGGATTGAACATCTAGATTATAAACTAAATAACGTTTTAAGAAGAACGGTAGTATTTGAAAGACCAGTGTTTAGAGATTATGTTCAAATAAAAGATAAAAAGTGGGTCAAAGTCTTTGTCTGAAGAGAAAAGACTCCTTTGGTCGAAGGTTTTATTAACTGGTATAAATTGGTATTTAAATTCAAGACCACTCAACTTTTATATCAGACCTGTAAAGAGTAGAAAAGATGTTCGTGCCACGAAATAGTCTGGAAGAAATACGATTAAGACAAGTAAAAGTGATATAGTCGTTTTAATTTTGTTTACATTCAATAGACGAAATTTCATGCCTTACAATTGAATAAAAAGGTATTAATGTTGTGACGTAAAAATGTACCGTCACAAATGCTCTGTCTACACGGAGTCGTTCGACCAAACTAATCGTTTTGTACCACTTCATACGACACCATCTACCAGAGGGGACTGCCCCACTTTTCCTTCTGCCATGTTTACACAAAACATGTACTTACCTTCTGGGTTGGCGATGTTTCGGAATCGAAGTATCGTGTTTTTAGACCCATAGTAGTTGAGATTTAAGCAAAAGTTGGAATTTTGTTAATTCTCTCTTTCATCACAAAAAGTCGACCTACCTCCATTTTACTCCCGAAACCCTTAGAACTCAAATAAGACCATGTACAAACCTTTTAGAGACTTCGTTCGGACTAACCTCCAACTTTTTACCATTATCTTTGTTCTCTCTAAATAGTCTCCCTAATAAACGGATAAGTGAAGAGTATATCTGTGGTTTAACACAACAACGTGAAGATGAGACAAAAGAAGACGTACTGAAGGGTGTAGTAAAATGTTTTAGAAAGTAGAGTACTTAGACTTCAACGACTAGATACAACCCCTTTTTTTTAAAAAAAAAAAAAAGACTATCTAGATCGGTATACACAAAACGAGAACTCGGTCTGACATCCGAAGACGAGTGTGAGACTCACTTAAGTCCCCCCGACGCTACTCAACTTTATCGGACAAACTACGAAACCAAAAATGTGAAGTCATTCGTCGGGTCAGAGAAACCGAGGAGAGTGTTTTGGTGGGACTATCTATCTTCAGTACGACCTCTTGAAAGACCACTTCGAAGGGATTCTAAGTGTTATCAGACCAGCTGATAAATAACTTAAGGGGTTAAAAGGATAAATCTGAGATAGACTTCTTTTATTTATAGGGAATATAATTTTGAATCGGGAGTTTTAAATATTGTTTTAGAAAAGAGAAGTTAGACTTTCTTTTACACACGTTTAAAAGTTCAAATAGATTTGGTTTTAATACAAGGTGATTTATTGAACAACTACTCGATCTTTAGGTTTTTACAAAAAGAAGAAGAGAGAGGGTGAAAGGAGAACCGTAAATTATGAGGTGGACAAACTTCAACAACTTTGTAAGACTTTAAATCACATTCACGAACTTCTTAGAACTCGTTTTTTTATTATTATCTTTATGTAAAGATAACACTAAACTCTTCTTATATAGAAAGGAGGGGACTCCCGAATTATTTATGACGTTGAAAGGGAGACTAAAAATTTTTACGTGACTGTCGAAAGGATTACAAGGAATTAGTCGTAATTAAAGAATCACAAGACTCAACCATCTTAATGACATAAATCTTTTCTATTTTTCTTAGTGAATCTTCCTTAGAAAATAGAAAAGAAAGTAAGATAGAATTTTTATATTCCGTACCTCTCACTATTACGTGGTTCAAGGTTATTGAAAACTATCAGTGGGTGGTTTAACAAGTGAACTCTCTTTAGGGTTTTTCCTTTCTTGTTTTACAGACCAAAAGTAGTATAATTTTGAAATACTAAATGAGACAAAACAGTACATCCACCATTGGTACTTGAAGGTCGTACGTACGACCGTTCAACCCCAGGATCGTCTAAAGAGGTGTCGTAGACGAGACCCTTACGATTCTACAGGGTCAAAACGACACGTTCATCTACTTTGTATACGTTGACACCAATAAAGTGGACTCTTTTATCTGAAGTTTCCTCCGCTTCAAACGGGACCAAACTCTTTGTCACTTGGTGTCCTAGACTTTACGTCACACACCGGGTATGCGTGAGTAACGAAAGAGATGGGTCGACTAAGACCAGTAAGTACCTGTTACACAGTACCTTTGTATACATGTATTGTCTGGAATTCCCGTTGGCTCTTGATATGGTAGAAGGATGAATATCTTCAATTACCCTAGGTTATTTAATAAAATGTTACATAAAGGAAGATCTATCATTGACTCTACAGTAATATGTCACTTAGGTATGTAGAAACCCTTTGAAAAAAGTTTATTGATTTAAACCAGTTGGAAATAGACTAACGTCTACTGGAGACCCTCCTTAAGGACCGCCTTCTTTTGGAGTTTATTAAGGACGAAGTCCTGGTTTCACGACGACGTGTGACAGTTTCTAGGTACAAACTTAAGACCGAGACGGTAATCAAATGAGTCGCTGTGAATTACTGTCGGATGGAAGGTCCGTCATGTCAGTAGTGACCTATGTACTGTCCCTTATTCTTTCAGTAACGGAAGCAAAACACTTGAAACTCAGATCATTTTCTTAGTCTACTTGTTTATCCGAGAATCGTTTGTCCTACTATTTACGATAGTGTTTCTTCATGTCTCATATCTTCAGGGACTCTTCACGTGAAATAATCAAAGAATCTCGACGACATTGTTTAACAGTTTTAAACCACCGAATTTTGTTGCGTTTTGTAATGTTGTATTTGACTTTCTGTCTTCAGATTTTACGTAAAGTAACCCAATTTTCGTTACATTCGTCCCGATACGAGAAACGCCTCTAAGGTCCTGTCTTAGGTAAAGAAACAGAAAAGATCGAAGATCTTACGGACGTAAAGAATCGAACACCGGGGGAAAGGTAGGACTTTTGGTAAACAACGGTCATCTTAAAAAAAGTACAGTACAGAGAAACTGTAACTGGAAAGACGGGAGGATAAGGTAAATATTCCTAAGTACGAAAGTAACCCAGGTAAGGTCTATTAGGTGTTCTCACAGAGGTAGAATTCTTATCGACTAATCGTTTACTCTCAGGTAGACGTTGGAATTAAAGAGGACCGGTCCTTTATTGTATCAGTGTCCAAGGTCTCTGATCGTGATCTTACGCCTGTAGAAACTGCTGGTAATGGAACCGACAGTATCCATCTGACCGTCACCCCTCCTATTTCTCATTCCTTTTCGATTAATCTCCTAACTTTACATTCTAGTCAGAACTTCCTATTCATCTTAGATCTATTAATTTCCTTCCAGAATCGTCTCGTTTTACATCCAAAGAGACAAAACAACAACAATGCATTTACTATAAATTTATTAATTTTTAATTACAAATACCGGAAGAGTAACGTTACCGAAGAGAACAACGTCTCGTACCCAACATCTCTCCAGAGTCATCGACGCCATGTACCCGAATTAACGAGACACCGTACACCTTAGAAGGACCGAGTCACTAGTTTGGGTAAACGGGACACAACCATCCGTCTTAGAATTGGTGACCTGGTACTCCCTTCAGGTATCCGAAGAGATAAAAAATAATACCTTTGTCCTACGTACCACTGGGTCTTCCGTTTTTCTAGTACTGGGTACCCTTCTACACTCCTTTTTTGACTCATACCGGACTCGTTTCTAACACTCCCACTCTCTTAGAGACTGTTCTCTATTTCGGGTTAGTAATTCGTCGACACGTTCTGGAACCTTTTGTACTACTTTCGAATCTTTATGTAATGATCTTAGGTCTGTTAACTACAACCCCTGGACATATTTCCACTTCTCTCCTCGACTCGTGTAAACTCGTGTGTAAACTCGATGTACAGGGACCGACCCAGTTGTCTCCTGTCACTAACGATGGTGTTCGAATCTCCTTGTGACTTCCCCCGACCCTACAATTGTCTTATCTTTTCTTTTTCAACCTACATCTTCGGAAGTTATCTTACTGTGTCTGTTAGGACCCGTCGAGAGGTTCCTCCTTCGGTATCAGTAGGAGGGAGAAAAGTTTTACTTAATTAATACTAAAACTAATTACGATGTTTTCTCTTCAAGTCTCACGACTCTCATGTTAGTCCTCGGGATGTGAATCGGTACCTCACCTCTTTTGAATCCTTCGTTATGAATTCAGCTCTACACTTACTATTAATTCTTTATTGATCCACTTTCCTTCCCTGAAGACCCGTCTCCCTTGTTATTTGTGTGTCCCGGTCACCACCTTTCCTCGTATGGGGTGAAGTCTTCGGTTTTCCGGTCGTGGAAGTCTCTCTCTTCTGCTCCTGTTTCCTCTTAGTCTGTTCGGTTTCGACCACCTCCGGTCCCGTATCACCCCAGTCTTAGTATCTCGAGAGATCCCAGAAATACCTAACTTTTGAACTAGAACACTCGTCACTCTACAGCGAATATATATATATGTTTTCCTACCGTACCAGTCTAGCGAGGAAATATTTCTAGTCGATCGACGTCATACTTCGTTTATAGGTTCTCCCATTTTTATTGGATGGACACTCTCACGTGTCACCAAACGTACCTGTCTTCGTCACACGTGTGGACTCCCTCTTCGTTAGCGACGTTCTTCACTTTCACCTGATGCCAACTCAGACGGAACGTCTTTTCACCGTATTAAGTAGGGGGTTCCACTGCCGAGAAGAGAACTCTTTTGTAGAAGTGTTATATTCGCCAAAGAAAGGGAACTCTTTCAAGTCCAGGTACTGGACCTACCAGACCCGACCTACCTACCACACTGTATTTTCTGTTTGGACATGACAATGAGACTCATCATTTCTCTGTTTTACAACCGAAACGACGTCCGTCGAATCTCCCCGGACCCTGACTCCTCTTTTTCCTCGATGGTCCTTCTTGATCCTTGTTTTCAGTCTCCCGAGGACCGTGTATGGACCTCCGACCTCGTATGTCTGTGTACCAGTACCTTTTTGACTACCTTCCCCTACCGACTGTGTAATGACCCTTGTAACTACGGACATGAACTGTAGATTCAACTTCACAAAGACCTGGACACTAATGAAAGACGTTGGAAGTTTAGACGTCATTTTCCGACGGTGAGTCCACTCGGAGTCAAATGGTCATGAAACGACCGGACGTCCTTCTCCCTGGTCTAGAGGGTGATCCGGTCGTGTCAGTCCCTCGTGGGGGTCCTTACTTACCCGCACCAGTCCTCTTTCGTTTTCATATATTTTCAGTACTTTCTCGTGGGGGTCTCTTCGTACGTATGGGATCCCCTTTTTTTTTTTTTTTGTTTATCCCTTCTAAGACCCGAAGCGTGTCATCTGAAGTTCTGTCAACCAAATCTACTCTTTCAGCTCACACTGGTGTCCGTTGAATGTCTATCCTTTCACCCTTTGTAGACCTAACATCGACAAATAATATAAACCCCAATTTGGTTTGACTATGACGAAGTATCGACAATGATAAATTACAAGTGAGACTTGGTGCTTTCAGAATTGTAAAAGATCTTTCAGAGGGAAACCCCGATACAAAAGTCTATATTGATTATCGAATGGATTATTTCTTTGTCTGATGTCACAGTTTACAATGTATTATGTGTTTTTACTTGAGATCATAAGAGAACTAGTCTTTATGAGTAGATTTATGTAGTTGTACGACGTTTCTCCGTACGACACTGTAGCGAGGACGACAAAAAGATTGTTTAGTACCGGTTTTCCTGTTTTCAGACTGGAAATATACCATTTGAGAGTGTCTTTACCGTTGGTCTCAATTCATAGTATTGGTTCTTTATTCGGAGTATAGTACACCAGAAATAATTTTATGGTTTTGTGTCCTTTTGAAAATTGTTTCGTAAAGACAAGGTCTCTGAACGGGTTCGTAAAAAAAGAAAAAAATTTTTAAAGATCAAGTGAACTCAAATATCCTCCTAAAGTAGACGAAAACATCTAAGTGACAGTACTACTGTTGTAATTCTCCGGTTGATAATGGGTTCTTTAAAACACTGATAAACGTTATTTTATCCACGTACATTTTCGTTTTATTTTTAAGTACAACGAAACACACCTTGTAAATCTGTTTGGATGTGTGTCTCAGTATCGATAGGTCTATTTATTATCTTTTTAGAATCAGAATTTTTTTTTTAATAGGTCCATTAAAACTCTTTCCGTCTTGGAGGGAGAGAAGGGAGATGACACAATCCATGCCGAACGATACTTCAGGTATAAGTGCTTTTACCGTCAAACATTGAAGTAATACAAAAACCAGTGGACGTTAATAAATCTTTTAAAATGTCGGTCATGATTCGAGTTTCAGTTCCTTTGACATTTACCAGAAAAAGACATTCATGACAGAAGAAAATAGAAGAAAATAAATAAATACAAAGTTTTGTATGTCAAGTATTATTACCCCCGTAGGGACTTTTTCATCCAAAGGTACTGTAATCAAGATATGTTCTGTTTGTACTTAATAAAACACTCTATTATGATTACAACGGAAACGGAAAGGTGATGAGTTTGGATAGACTTGGACTCGGATACTACCCAGTCAGTCGTATTGATAGTGTTTGGTCCACCTTTATCGGTCCCCATAAGGAACACGAGCGTGTAAACACCTCGTGACACACCATCCACAAAACAGGATAACTTATATTTAAGTATTAAACGAAGAAATCGTTCTTAAAGAAGTCGATATTCTAAACAGTGTGGTGTTTGAAACAAAGATAGTAAAAGATTATTGATTGTTCAGTTTTCTTCATGTTGTCATTGTTATCTCCTTAAGACAAAAGGGTTCTTTTAGTAACAGATAGTGTAACAATTCTCAACTTAAAGAATTAGGAGCACAAATTAGTTTCAAATTAGTTTCTTCTAACCTTAATAGACGAGAACAAAAGAAAGCGTAATCAAACGAAAACCTTAAGAACGTGTCCACTGACATGTATCAGTGGAAAAATTTTTCTTTTGTATAGTAGTTTTAGTTTTGGTTGAAAGAAGTTGGAATTAATGTTATCGTTTGTCCACAAATCGTGATGACTCCACCAGTCGTGGGACGATTCGTGAGAGTCAACATAGAATGATTAAACGTGTTCTTGAGTCTCGTCAATTTTTCGTAATAGTCATCTAGTCTCCAAGAGTTTGAATTAGGACGTACTCAGTGGATCGTACGAACAAGATTGTGAACGACGTAGGTGGGTTCTGAAAGACTAAGCCCTCCAGATCCCCTTTTGGACTCTTAAACGTAAAACTTCTTCTAAGGTTCTTTACGATCATGACGACCATATACACGGTGAGAAACTTTTGGTGTTTCTAGTCCAAAGTCTTTTGCTACCGGGTGTTCGATTTAGGTTCGTGGACCCGAAGGAGAACAAACGAGGTGTTTGATTTAAACCACAATCAAAACTTGTCACTTTTCTTTAAGTTTTCTTATAAAACAGTGTGTATTTTTAGTATACTGTTAGTTTAAAGGTATCAGTATTTATTCCGAAATACCCTTGTGTAGCACGAGCAAGTAAATATATTATAGATAAGATACCGACGAAAGTATTTCGTCGTCTCAACTCATAGATACTTTCTCTGTCGCAACGGGCGTTTCGGATTTCATAAGTGATAGACCGGGAAGTTTCTTCTAAAAACGGTTAAAGTATATCGTACCACTTATATCAATTATTATAACATAATATATAAGTTTTCGACAATTTTCATCTAAAATTTACAAGAATAGTGTCTATTTTATCTATATTAATACACACCACTACCTACAATTGATCTGAATACCACTACGAAAGTCTTACATATGTATATAACTTGTTAATACAACCTATGGACTTCGATTACATTGTAGTTAATATGGTGTTATTTTTCTTAATGTACTCTTCTACGAGTTATAGTGGTTAATAATCTCTTTACGTTTAGTTTTGGTATTGTTTTATAGTGGAGTGTAACCAGTTTTACCGGTATTAAATTTTTAGATGTTTGTTATTTACGATCTCTCCCACACCTCTTTTCCCTTAGGTTGATATGAGAACCACCCTTACATTTGACCATGTCGGTAACACCCCTTGTTATACCTCCCAGAAATTTTTTAATTTTTATCTCGATGGTATCCTAGGACGTTAAGGTGAGGACCCGTATATAGGTATCTTTTTATGCTAGGATTTACTGTGCACGTGGGGTTACAAGTAACGTTGTGATAAATGTTTCGTCCTGTACCTTCGTTGGATTTACAGGTAGTTGTCTATTTACTTATTTCTATATTTTGTCATAAGTACATGGTGTAGAAAAAATGTCGTCATATTTTGTTACTTTATTACGATAGACGTCACTGTACTTACCTGAATTCCTAACAGTATGATTCACTTCATTCATTGTACACGCACGAATCAACGAGGGAGTACAACTTAAGAAACCCTGGGGGTACCCGACATCGGGTGGTCCGAGGGGACAGGTACCTTAAGAGGTCCGTTCTTATGACCTCACCCATCGGTAAGGGAAGAGGTCCCCTAGAAGGGCTGGGTCTCTAGTTTGGGTCCAGAGCACGTAACATCCACCTAAGAAATGATAAACTCGGTGTTCCCTTCGGGGTCTCATTTAGTCTGTCTCTTTCTAATTGTAGTATATTATAACGAATATACACCTTAGGTTCTTTTTACCGTGTTTACTTGAATAAATATTTTGTCAGTTCTACATCCTTTTTTAAATACCAATGATTCCCTCTTTCCCCTTTCGTCCTTCAACCCTCTAACCCGAACTACATATGTGTGATGATAGTTATATATATTTTATCTATTGATTATTCTTGGATGGCATATCGTGTCTCTTGAGATGAGTTAGGAGACATTACTGGACATACCCTTTTCTTGGGGGGTTTTTTCATCTGTGTGTATATACATATTGACTAAGTGAAACGACATGTTGCTCTCGATTTTCTCGTAACATTTAGTTGACATGAGATTATTTTTAATTAATTTTTAAAATTTTAATCTTATTCTTTTATTTTTTCCTCTACTGTTGACTCGTTTCTTTCATACACAGTAAACTCTGTCCTTGGGTCTTGTTTCTCCTTTTCGATGTTTCTTTTTTTTTTTCTTAACGATTAGGGACGGTACCTACCTTCGTTCCATAATATTCTATAATATCGAGTGTCCTCAACCACAACCCTAAACATAGGTCTAGGTTTGAAGTCTCGGGTATAAAGATTGGTAAAAATTTTCCACATCTTTAAGTGATAACAAATTTTATTAAACACACGTAATCACTGTAATTGTTAGAGACCGTGAAAAAGTAATCAAGTCCTTAACAAAAGAAAGTTTGAAAAAAGTAAGAGTGGTTTGGGGTAGAAAGAAAAGGGTAGGAACAAGGTAATCGTAATACATAGACAGAGGAAATGGGTCTCCTCATAAAAATACCTTTCTGCGATAAAGTAAGTGGACTCCGACTAAATTTAAACCACCGAGAAAACGAGTCTTTTACTCAGACAACTAAGTTGACGTATGAATCTTGCTTATCTTCGTATATACAAAGTATTTTCTAGAGAGTCTAATAAAGGTATAAAGTCTCATCATTGAACACTACCCTTTTCGTCTTTCCGAAGACTTCAAGTCGGACCTAATATATCCTTATTTTTTACTTCATTATTGCTACTGGAGTATCCAAGTCCGTTGTCCCCGACTGACTACACCAATGCAAGAGACTTCTGTCTCGTCCCACCACATAAAGTGTCCCTAGAGACAAGTAGGTGGTTCGTTCCCATGACAGACGTCGGTTGGGAGGATTTGGTAGTGGGTGGACAGTTGTGACTCGGTAAGTTTTACCGTAGTAAGTCGAACTCGAGAAAAAGATTAAGTGGTAAAGAAACAATACTTTGCCCCCTCCTTTGGGAGTTTCGTAATAAATTGTACGTACCTGTTACTAAACTCTTTTTGAATTTCAGCTAAACATCTTTTATACTACAGTCATTTCTTTTCCAGACATACGAATCTCGAGAAAAACTCTCGTATTAACTTACATAGGTGAAAAACAGTTGGTGTAAACTGGTCGAGACGATACAAAGTAGTAATATTTATTTTATAAAATGGGTATTTATTAATTTTACTCTATCTTAATCTGTTTTTTTTTAGATATTCATTTGTCTGTAGACCCGGACAACTATAAAATAATTGGTCATTTCTGAATTATCTTTACCCTTTAGTGAGAAACGGTTCATTAAGTAACTTCCAAAATTAGTTAAAGTTTACTTTTGGAGTGTCAATTCAGATTAATATAGTGAAAGTCAAGGTTCGTATCATTAATAATCGAGAAAAGAATTAATTATAAAAGTTCTAACGTCGTGATTAATAGATGTCTAAAAATTCCACAATAAATTCTTATATTCAGGTTTTCTCTGCTACGGAAGGGTGACCATAAATCCGATCAACGGTCGAACAGAGGAAAGACTGTTACGACCGAAACTTGGTCCTTATTTCTTTCCTTGTCGACTGTAAATCTTTTGTTTTGAAGTATGAGATGGTTATAAAATTTATTATCGAGGTTTTCGTCTTTATCCTTGATGAAAAATTTTAAGTCGATTGTATTGTATAGACCCAACCACAACATGTTAAGTATAAGATGAAAATTTTTACTTTAAGTGTGGTTTAATGTAAAAAAATATTTGATTCCTTAGAATGATCGTAAATTTTTTAATCGTGTACTTCTAAGAAGAATACCTATAGATCATTAATACTAATAATTTTTGTATGTGTCTTTGCCGTTTTCTGACTACCAACAAATTCGGTCCCCTATGTGTCCTAAATAACATGTAAGATGAAAACCAACACAAACCTTTAAAAGTATTATTTCAAAAATTTTTCTTTTTATGTATTTATATTCTCGAGTACAAAAATATGAATACCTCGATAATTTCTCTAAATTAATTAAAATTCAAGTTATGTAGAAATCTTTTGGATTGATTACTATATCGAGTTCGTAAATGAAAACTATAAGAATAAGATTTTTTACAATTATTTTCTTAATAACTGCAAGGTCGGGTCTCATGTCAATAAGTTCAATTTTATCTCGAAATCTGTTCGTACAGTATTAAAGACTTTTTGACTTTCGAACCTAAGTTACGATCAGACAAAACCTATTTAGTATTACGATTTCTAATAACTTCGGGTCATTCTCTCTTTTTTTAAATGGACCGGTTCAAAATGACGACGGAATTGTCGAAGGAAAAATTTCAGAAGATTGAGAACGACGACAAAAGGTAACACTTGTAAGAGAGAATTTCTCCACTCGACATTTTCATTTATACTTCCGAGGTTGACTCGATATGCCATTCTGATACGGATTGGGTAATTTTATTCGGGACCCTTAAAAGTCTTCCCAATCTCGAAATTACAGAAAATGGACACGGTTTAAACAACGTTCAGGGGTTACAGTTTTAATGTCGATCCGGGGGTTTGGATACAGTCGTTTACAAAAATTGAAGGAGGGGTGTGGTTTGATTTAGTATGTTGAGAGTCTTGACTAATTAAACTCCTTGTCGATTATCTCGACAGTCACTCGTTTACTAGTCCTCCATTTCCATGGCTCTCCTCTTTCCTTAGTTTCCTGTCGTCACTACGGGTTGAATACACCTTATCGTTGATTTCCACTTTTCAGAATTTACCGCTATTGCACTTCCGACATTAAATAGTAGATGTCTATTTAGTCGATACGTAGTCTCGGTATAAAACCGAAGGTTGTCTCTTCAGTAAAGAGACTAAACTCCCTGTAAAAAGTTCCCCGAGATATTTAACCCTCGAGTTTAACCAGTTACGTCTCTATAGATTCTCTCTCTCTCTCCAAAGGTGCACAATAACTCTTCTTAGAACCACCATCTTATTTAAGTTTAAAACTAAGTACTACGTCAAACATTTTCTCGACTGAAAATTGACCGAAAAGGAGGAGGTGGATTAGGAAGTGGGTTCATAGGAGTCGTACATAAACCAAAGAGATTTGAGAGGACCTAAAAACTTGGGTGGTCGTCATATTCCCTGTTTCCTAGTCACTGGTATTTTTGGGTGTTCATGCGTTTATATTTCATCCACATACGTAAAAGGTCAAAAAGGGTGAAATAGTTCACACATTTCCAAGTACGACCAAGTAATACACCACTTTTCGTTATTCCCGTTTCTGTTTAATTTATATTATATAAGGTTTTTCGTAAAACGACTCTCCTATCGATGGTAAGTTCTCCTTTCCCCATCTACTCACTTATACTATATGGGAAGTGCAGTGGGAAAGGACCGTCTGAGGAGGGAGACAGTCCGAACATTAAGGTTTGTGAAAGGAAGGATATTCCTCCCTCCTAGGTATCTTTGTCCTTAATCCACTATATCAGAATTTTGGATCGTGTATCAAGAACAAATCGTTCATAAACAACTTACTTTCTTCCCCATGAGAATATCAATGACTCTGATGTCTCACTACAATCACACTCTAAGGTGGGGTAAAATTCGAAAGGAATAAACCTTAAGGTAAGACATAATGTAGAAGGAAATTTCTAATCCGAAGGATAAAATTAAACAAGATCTTTATATACTGAATTTACTATTAAATTCCTTTCTTTTATAAAACTTTCTGAATGAAAGGAAAACGCTGATATTTTACATCTATCTTTTATTAACTCCATTGACAGGATTTAATATGAAGTAAACACTATCAAGTAATCATGGATTATTACTTACGAAAAAGGTAAATATGTAAGGTTGAACTAAAAGAGTTCGGTCTGAGAAGGGGAGGTCAACCGTAAGAAAAACCGTTCCGTTCTGACCCTTCCTCTCCACTTCCTCAATTTAAAGACCTTTATAAAAAAAGGTTCTTGAAGATGAATCATCGTGTCAATATTATCAATGTAAGAAGGTCCTATTGCAGGGGTCACTGACTAAAAGAAAAAATACCTAATATTTGAACAGGAGTTGTATTAAAACCATAAGGAAACTACTAGGCACAAATCAACTTAGACGATGGATTGTCTACGGACTTATAAATCTTAGGGTTTCCTGATGTTATAGGACACCAAAGTTTAAGGATTCGTCAACTAGGGCGGTAAGAACAAAATAAGAACGAAAGGATGATAGGATCCTCGGTCATCGTTTACGTGTAGTATCAAAAAAAAAAATTAATTAAAAATAACCTCATATCAACGACATGTTTCAACACAATCAAAGATCACATGGTGTTTCACTTAGTTGATATACACACATATATTTGGGGAAACAAGGACCTAAAGGAAGGGTAAATCCAGAGGTCTCTTGTGACTCCTCTCCAATGAGAGACAGGAGTGTCAATTAGGTTCACCTAAACTCTTGTTCTTCTCGAAAAGAAAAAAGAGGGGGACCAGACTACAGGGAGTCAAAAAAAAAACTATCAGTTTTAAATAAAAGTGGATAGAAACTTATAAGATAAAAATTTTTTTCTTATTTTCTATGATGATTGTTTTACTGTGTATATGTTATTTAAACTTCTCTTTATTTTTATACTTAAGAATCAACTAATTGACATAAATATATGCCTAGGTGAATTTCCGTTTTTCGTCCTACCTCGTACTTCAGTCTAAAAGTTGGTTGATATCATAAAAGTACTCCAAATAGTTACGTCTCCTAGATCACGTAGCTTAATTAGTGGACCTTCCTTGGTAGTTTAGAATTCTTAAGTCTAAGGGTGATATGGACTTAAGACAAACCGTTTTTTCTACCGAATTTGAAAGTGTCTTTTATTAAGATTTTATAAAGATTTTATTTTGACCCGATTGGTGTATCATTGTTAAGATTAGTTCTACATTATAGAATTCTGACTTTTTGTTATTATTAAGGTTTATTTTTAGTCGATTGAAAATGAGTTGTAGGTTGTACGGTTGTAGGCGACCTATTACCTTTTTCGTTCTCTTAAGGTCTTTTGGTAGATAAAGACGAAATAACGGATACGGTTTCGGAAACTGACACACCTAGTGTTATTTGACACCTTTTAAGACTTTCTCTACCCTTATGGTCTGGTGGTCTGGATGGAGAACTCTTTGGGATGCATCCAGTCCTTCGTTGTCAATCTTAACCTGTACCTTGTCGTCTGACCAAGGTTTATCCTTTTCCTCATGCAGTTCCTACATATAACAGTGGCAGGAATAAATTGAATATACGTCTCATGTAGTACTCTTTGCGACCCGACCTACTTCGTGTTCCACCTTAGTTCTAACGACCCTCTTTATAGTTATTGAAGTCTATACGTCTACTGTGATGGGAACACCGTCTTTCACTTCTCCTTGATTTTTCGAAGAACTACTTTCACTTTCTCCTCTCACCTTTACAGCCGAATTTCAAGTTGTAAGTCTTTTAATTCTAGTACCGTAGGTTAGGGTAGTGAAGTACCCTTTATCTACCCCTTTGTCACCTTTGTCACAGTCTGAAATGGAACCCCCCGAGGTTTTAGTGACGTCTACGACTGACGTCGGTACTTTAATTTTCTGTGAATGAGGAACCTTCTTTTCAATACTGGTTGGATCTATCGTATAACTTTTCGTCTCTGTAATGAAACTGTCGTTTACAGGTAGATCAGTTCCGATACCAAAAAGGTCACCAGTACATACCTACACTCTCAACCTGACACTTCTTTGGACTCTCGACTTCTTAACTACCAAAACTTGACACCATAACCTCTTCTGAGAACTCTCAGGGAACCTGACGTTCCTCTAGGTTGGTCAGGTAAGATTTCCTCTAGTCGGGAAATCTCCACAAGAAACCTTCCTTACTACGATTTCGACTTAGAGGTCATGAAACCGGTGGAGTACGCTTCTTGACTGAGTAACCTTTTCTGAGACTACGACCCTCCCTAACCCCCGTCCTCCTCTTCCCCTGTTGTCTCCTACTCTACCGACCTACCGTAGTGGTTGAGCTACCTGCACTCAAACTCACTTGAGGCCCTCAACCACTACCTGTCCCTCCGGACCACACGACGCTAAGTACCCCAGTGTTTCTCAACCTGTGCTGACTCGCTGACTTGACTTGACAAATGAGTTCCAAAAATTCGGTAATTTCCAAGTAAAATTATTTAAGTCGTAACATTTCTTTATACTTTAGGTATAAACCTGACATTATGAGATTTACTTTCACCCAAGACTGTGATATATCTTCTCATAATTTGTTGACTCAGTCAGACACGTAAAAGATTCCTGTGATTGTCTTAGTTTTTAAGTTTACTGATTTTAATTAGTTGGTAAAATGTTTACATTTATCTCCTTTGACCCCTCCTACCTTGTCCTTTATCACTGACTTCTTATTTATGACCGATTACGTCTTTTATCCTTTTAATTAGTCACCTTATTAATTAATCCCACCACCAACGTGAAATCAGTGATACAGTACAGACTGAGAACGTTTCTGATACTGTAACTGACCTCGGGTGGTCCGAGGAGACTTTTACCCTAAAGGGTCCGTTCTTACGACCTCGCCCAACGGTAAAGGAAGAGGCTATTAATTAATGTGAAGAGTCATTAATTGTTTCGATAAATAAAACCCCATTGTAAGATGAATCAGATGACGGAAATTAGACTCAACCAAGTTGATCGACTAGAACATCTGGAACTCAAAGACACCGAGTCTCTACTACGTATGACTACCATTGACGTCCACACATTGATTGTGTGTCGGGACATCAATGGTCAGAAGGGAAATGATTACCTTAGTCCCATTGGTTTTAAAGACGTCTCATTATTGACGTTAGTTATCAATTGTGGAAGACTCTAATTTTTTCTGATTTTTTCAATCTTTAATAATGATCTGGTAGAGGTGATTACGTAGGTAATCACTCATAAACTTGAAGTCGTTATGTTGTGTTGTTATGTTGTTGTTGAGGTCAATTGGGTGAATAAGTAGGGAATGTTGTACGGTCCATATGATGATCGGTGACAAAAAATGTCGTTATATGTCCTTTGATTTAAAAAACTGGTGTTCCTCGAATATAAGATGACCACTCCTGTCCCCTACGTCCACTATCATTCACGATATAGGGTTTGTTGTTTTTGTCTCATTGGAAGATCTCTCATTCAAACTCTCAACAAAAGTAATCCCTTGAATCCCTGTTGAAGGGATTCTTCCGTTATAAACTTAGTTGAGGACTTGTTTACTCTTCTTCTGTCGGTATTGTTTAGACCTTTGTTCGTAGGTTCTTACACCAGTTTTCGAAGACCTATCCTTTTTTTTGCACTGTATGTCTTGTTTCTGTCCTAAGACCTCGTTTTAGTTACTTTATGTCTTTCGTTTCTATATGTTAGAAAGTCCATCCGTTCCTGATCTAGTACTCTTCCAAACACCCCTTAAACCTTTACTTAAATTAATATTACCATTTGGTCAGTTTCCGAAATTTGTCTAGTACAATCACGAAGTTTTTCTAGAGAAATGGTTACATCCAGTAATGTCTCATGACTCATCTCAAAGGAGACGATATGTCATCCAGAAATAATCAATGAATAAAATATATATCACCACACATACACAGTTAGGGTTAAAGGGTTAAAAGGGGGGCGAATTAGAATTTTTTTCACTTATATACATATTAGTATTCTTGAACTCTTTTGAGACCCTCTATCCCGTCCTGTCTCCTCAGACCGTATGATATTAGGTACCCCCAGTGTTTCTCAGTCCGTACTGTATTACTGACTCGTTGTTGTTGTTGACTAAGTGAAGTGACATGTAGACTTTGTGTATTGTAACATTTGACCGATATAAGGTTATAGAAAATTTAAAAAAATTTAAATAAAAATTAACCTCATATGAACGGAATATCGAAGGGACCCGAGTCTACCATTTCTCAGACGAACGTTACGTCCTCCGGACCCAAAGTAGGGACTCAACCCTTCTAAGGGACCTCTATTTTTACCGATGGGTGAGGTCATAAGAACGGACTTTTTAGGGTACCTGAATTATAGTACAATCAATGACGACATGTTGTTATGACTAATCGACATTCATATGTATATCGAGGAGGGAGAACTCGGAGGGAGGGTAGGGGGTAGGGTGGGTGGATCTAGTAGTGTCTCGTGGTTCGACTCGAAGGACACTATATCTCGTCGAAGGATGATCAACGATAAAATGTGTACCATCACATATGTACAGTTCCGATGAGAGAGTTAAACAGGGTGAGAAAGGAAGGGAACGACATAGGTGTTTAGGTAAGAGATGCAGACACAGAGATAAGGTCGGGATGGTTATCCAAGTAGTCATAGTAAAAAGATCTAAAGTATATATACACAATTATATGTTATCAAAAAAAGAGACTAAATGAAGTGAGATATGCTGTCTGAGATCCAAGTAGGTGTAGTGATGTTTACTGGGTTTAAGCAAGGAAAAATACCAACTCATTATAAGGTAATATAGATGTATGGTGTAGAAGAAATATGTAAGTGGACAACTACCTGTAGATCCAACAAAGGTACAGGACCGATAACATTTATCACAACGTTACTGTAACCCCATGTACACAGACAAACTTAATACCAAAAGAGCCTCATATACGGGTCAACACGCTAACGACCCAGTATACCATCAAAAGAAGGATCAAAGAATTCCTTGGAAGTATGATAAGAGATCTAACCAACATAATTAAATGTAAGGATGGGTGTCACGTTCTCCCAAGGGAAAAGAGGTGTAAGAGAGGTCCTAAATAACAAACATCTATAAAGCTACTACCGGTAAGACTAATCATACTCCACTATGGAGTAACATCAAAACTAAACGTGAAGAGATTTTTACTCGCTACAACTCGTAGAAAAGTACACAGACAACCGATAGATATACGAAAGAAACCTCTTTACAGACAAATCCAAAAGACGAGTAAAATTTAACTCAACAAAGAAAAAAACTATAATTCAACGAACACATAAAACTTCTAATTAGGAAACAGTCAACGAAATAAACTTTTTACAAGAAAAAAAAGGGGTAAGACTCCCAACATTTAAAATTTTTTTAAAAAAATTTTCTAGTGAAATCGACAATCCACCTTTCAAAGATGTTGTTCCGTTCACGCCAACATCTCTTTGGTCAATCTCTACCAACACTGACTGTCCGTTCGCTTTCTCACTGAACTTGACCCTAACATCGTCTTCTTTACTACTGTTGACCTATGTAGAATCTCCGTCTCAATTGACTTAAATGACTTCAGACCCCACACTCTTTTTTTTTTTTCTTAGTTGTTACTGAGGATCCTAAAACCAGAATTTTTGATCTACCTCCTACCATGGTAATTGACTCTACATTTTCCGAATCTCCCTAATAATCATCAAATAAACGTAGTACAATTAGGACGTCACAAGTAATTCGTAGGTATACACTCGATGCCTCAATATGTGTACTACGACCTTGAATTCTCTTTCTAGACCGACTATTGTCTTAAGATCTAGAATAGTCGTATACCGATCGGATCTCCACCAGATACTTCAAGATGGACTATTCAGTTTAATATGAAAGAATCCTATTCTTAGACGATCTCCTTCATCGGTCGCTCTTTCGTCCTTTTGGTTTTAACCCGGTTGTCTTTGATTCCTCCTTTTTTAATAAGGTTCTTCGTTCCTCACCAGTTCGGGTGGTTTGTACCGATTCCGTGACTCTGATCTCCGAATCTTCTCAAAATCCAGTGACTACTGGAACTACTTTCAAGATCAAGAATGTTTTGGGCTATGTTATAATTAGTAATAAATAATAAAATGTATACTTTTTGAATCTGAACCCCTCCAAATCAGTACTTATCGAAGGATATTTGAACGACTAGAATTTCTGATACCAAAAATTGTACGATATAATGACGACGGAGTTCAGTGAATATCTTCGTTGATGTTAATTTACAAAAATATATAACTACATACAATATCTGAAATCGAAATGAATAAATTATATACCTGACCCTTTCATGACTTAGGACATCAGCCATTGATGTCTGTAATTTGTTTCATTAATAGTGTTCAGAGTTAGGAGTCTTCGTTCTGTCTCGAGATTCATAGACCTTTTGTTGTCAACTCCCGAAGTTCATAGATTTCTTTTAGAACCCTATAAACTTTAATTTTTGAAATCTTCCTCCAGAGGTTTTTACGTTTTAGATAACATAAAGTAACTCTTTCTTTTCTCAAACGTAAGATGTATCTCATTATAGCGACTTGAGAATTCTTAAGTATACCTTCTTGTAGAACTTTCATAAGTAACAATAGGATGACAAGTGACTACACATGACTCGTCATCCTCCAAGTAACTACGGATAACGTAAGAACCTCATTTTTCCCCTTAAGCAAGATGAAAAACTGTAAAGGTACAAGTAAAAAAAAGGATTTTTAGAGTTTTCGATCATGTGTTGTTTATCTTATCTCAATACTTTCAACCAAAAGAAAGAAAAAAAAAAAAAACGAATTTTGAAGGAATGACTTAAATTTACCTACTATATAATAATGACTAGACTTATATACTCAGGATAATACTTATAGAAACACATGAATTCTTAATCCTTCGTCTTACAAAATCGTATGAAAGTCCAATAACGTTTGTGTGGTATTTTGTTTCTTAGATTTTCGTCTTAAGGGATGAAACATGACTATTTAACCCTTTCCGACTAGGTTTGAGTGGGTAAGTTTTAATCTCTTATGAACGTAGGTATGTGTGTGTGTGTGTGTGTGTGTGTGTGTGTGTGTGTGTGTGTATATATAAATTACTTCACACAAAAATTAGTAATTGGTAAATAAGTGAGAACTCCCTCAAACGATTTAGTAGTCATCGGAATAAAAGATCCAGGACTTTAACCAAATGGGGAACAATTTCTCCAATAACAATTCCAAAACAACCAAAATCTACTACCAACTGATCCTTGTTTCTTACGGGTTTAGGACAGGGAAGGAGTGAAGTCCTCGAAGGACTTCTTATGTCATATACCCTGTGTTTCAGTAAACTAAAAATTAGTGTTAGTATGGGTAAATACGGGTTACGTCTCAAGAGGTCCAGGGAGCTTGGATTGGACGCTCAAACTTCCCTAGGGAAAGGAAAACGACTTGGGGTTTGGAGGGGTAGTCATATAACTCTCTCCCTCCGTTTCCTCTACTCACTCGAATCCTCTACTGAATAGAGGAAACCTTCTTCGTCTCTCACCCGTCCGTGGTCTCTCCCGTCCGTGGTCTCACCTGTCCGTGACCTGTCGTCGGAAGACATAGTCGAAGTACGTTCCTCCTCTTATGGTGTCTATGTCCTGACCGAAGGTATGGAGAAACGCCCGTCACCAGACCAAGGGATGTTTTGTACGGTGTTTCTCCCTGGACTTAGCCTACCTCAATGTACCCATCGACAAGGAAGGACGTGACTCTCTTCTTAGCCACCGAGTCTCCAAAAGGGAACCGTGGAGGGGGTACTGATGGGTCGTTATCGATAGGACGGAGATACGAGTAAGACAGGAGGTGGGTCTTACGGGTCGGGTCAAGTTAGAGACCTTTAAGGTAGATAGGAAGTTTCAGATTGAATTATGGAACTTACAGATTCCAATCGTGACCTTCTTCTTAAGTCAAGGAGTTTCAAGTAAGTGAACCTCAAGAATCACGAAAGTGAGTCGTGGTGTGGGGATTGTGATACCAACACCGTTAGAGGGAAATCTCAAGGTCAGGTTCATACACACTTTGAGAAAAGAAAGAAATTTCTATGAAACTGTACCTGGTAAAATTTTCAGAAATAACTTAAACAATATGTAACGAAGACAAAGATACTAAAAAAAACCAGGGTTCTGTCCGTCCTAGAATCGACGGTTCTTCCCTAGGTTGTCCGTGGAGGACGTAACTTTCCGTTTTAGAATTGGTAACCTGGTGGTCCCTTCAGGACTTTGAGAACTGATGATGATTGTGTGATCGACTGTAACAATGTTCGTGGAATGGCTTATATTCTTTTATTTCTTTATTAAAATTCGTAACTTTAACAGACCGAATGTTTTGGATTTTGTAGAATTGAACTCGTGATTTTTCGACCGTGGTTCATCGTTAAGGGACCTTTACGTAGGGCATAAAGGGTCAAGAAACAGACGGAGATATACTGACCACGGTAAAATTGGGACCTGGTGGTCCTTTGACAGGAGATTGTATACAATCGCATTCCGAACTTTGTAAGTATAACCAAAAACAGATCTCGAGTGGATCTTAAACAACAATCAGCACTAGGAATCAATGTACATTAGATAACCATTAACTTGTGACTTTACTGAACCAACTAGGTACTCTGTAATTAATGTATATCCTCAACAGGGGTCATATCCAGGTTTTCATATTATCTCATCGAATTCGATCCAACACCATTGTTCGGGGGTTTATAGACACCGAATTGTGTATTTTTAAATAAGAGAGTTAGTGGGTTTCAGAGGATACCCGGACCCTGAAGAGGTGTCTTCGAGGGTAGGTCCTCGACTGATCTCCCATGAAAGAGGAACACACACGTACGAGTCAATGAGTCAGCACAAGTTGAGAAACACTAAGGTACCTGACATCGGGTGGTCCGAGAAGACAGGTACCTTAAAAGGTCCTTTCTTATAACCTCACCCACCGGTAAAAGAGGAGGTCCTCTAGAAAGACCACGTCCCTAGTTTGGACGTAGAGGACATAATGGTCACTCGGAATACAGGGGCACAAAAGGTATGTACCGAAGGATCTTCCCTCTACCACTTCTGACATGTCCCAAAAAGGGGACAGAGTAGTCTCTGCGTAGTGCACACATATCTGCAAGCGTCAGACGATCGGTTTTGGTCAGTGTGTCGGGTCGGTACCTCTAATGTATGGGACTTACACTCGGAGTCCATTGAGACGATGTTTATCTAATCCCCGGGGTTAAGTTACGGAAAGTCCCCGGTCCTTCCATTGTTTAAACACTCTGACGGGGGATATTATTTCTCATGTTTTAAAATGTGGGATTATACTCAAATTAGTAAAAGTTTCTTGTGACATCACAGAAGGATTTTAAGATTTAAATCAGTTGAAATGGATTTCTGGTTCCTTAAGACCCTGTTCTTATTGAACACTATGTTGGTAGAGTGGAGAGGAGAGGGTTGAGGTTACGGTCGAAACAGTGGGCTTACTTCCCTAAAGACCCTACTCTTCCATCCATTTCGTACCTTCCTCCTCAGTCTCTTGTTTCACCACGAGAGATCGGAGGTCCGGGTTCACTCACTTCCTAGTTGTTTTTCTTCAGGGGGCTTTTCTAGGGTTTCCTGGTCACGGGTTCTTCTGGGACGGTTAGATAATCCACATTTCATTATCAGATAACGGTAAAGTAGAATCAAATAAATAGAAACACAAAAAGATTTCATACACACGTTCTGTAAACGAATACCATGAAAGGGTACGGGTAAAAAGACGACAGAACTAAATGAAACAAAATAGTATAACGGTTTTATTTTTAACTTGTTATCCCTTTAAAAAGTCTTTTCGTATTAGGGTTCTTATACAAGGGTTGTAACGACCACTTTACGTGTAAAACGACGACAAAACCTTTCATTAGACTCTTTCGAATAATTAAATTTTTATATCGACGGAAGATAGTTCGTTAGGATAAAGATCCTTATATAGAATTTCGTCAGTTTATCATCATATATTTCTATATACCTTTCCCGATAAATGTCTATTTAACAAGTCCCAACGTTGTTTTACGTTGACTTACTTTTGTTTTACTCACAAAATATCAACCCAAATAATATTGACTTGTTTAGTATCACATAGTTGTCGTTTTATTATACGTCGGGGGGGGTTTATTATATAATCTCAAGGGGGGTAACTATACCTTAGAGATATTCTATGACTAATTTTCCTTGTCATTCTTTTTGTATATAAGGTACTAGAGTAAAAACCTTTCGGTACCGGTTTTAAGGAGGTAATGATATAAACACGAGTACCTGACGTTCTTAATTGTAGTAATTCTACAATGGATTTCGTTAGATATCTAAGATACGTTAAGGATGGTTTTAGGGTTCCTGTAATAAGTGTCTCTATCTTGGTTTTTAACATTTTGCAATATGTCTTATCTTTTATGAGACTTCTCGGTTTCGTCAATAAAACTTCTTTTCTTGTTTCGACTCTCGTAGTTTGAGGACTAAAGTTTGATACAATACTTCGATATCATTAGTTTTGGTCTGGTGATAGAGTTTAGTTTGTGTCTTTATTTGAATTTTACCCAATTTCTGAACTTACATTCTGGGTTTTGGTATTTTTGAGGGTATTGTTTTGTCCGTCATACGAGAAACTGTGGTCGGAATCATCATAGAATCATCATAGAAAGACCTACACAGAGGAGTCCGTTTCCTTTGTTCCGTTCGTCTTTGTTCACCGGGATGTCGTTTGGTTAATAGAAGACGAGTGTTTTCCTTGATAGTGTTTTTACTTTTACGTCGGAAGTCTTACACTCTTTTATAAACATCTAATATGTAGACTATTCCCCAATTATAGGGTTGTATAAAAAATTTCTTTGAGTATGATAGGTTTTTGTTTTTCTGGTTTGTTCGACTAAAAATTTTTCCCGTATCCGAACTTATCTGCAGAAAGATTTTTTCTATATGTCCACCGGTTATCCATGTACTTTTCTACGAGTTACAGTGATTCGTAATCCCCTTACGACTAGCTTTAGTGTTATTTTATAAAGGAACACGGTCAATCTTACCGACAGTTTTTTCGTTCTTTATTGTTCCCAACCACTCCTACTCCTACACGTCTTTTCCTTTGGGATATGTGACAACCACCCTTACATTTGACAACGTCGGTGACATCTTTTATCATACTCCTCAGGAGTTTTTTAATTCTTCTCCTGGAGGTATACTAGGTCGATAAGGTGAAGATCCATAAATGGACACGAACAACGTCGTAATAAATTTTACCTGTTGTATACTAGTGTTGAATTCTCTAGTAATTACCTATTGACCTATTTCTTCAACACCACTTATATATGTTACTTATGATGAGTCGGTGATTATTTTTCTACTTTAGAACGGTAAACCCTGTTGTCCCCACCTGGAACTCCCAAAGTACGACACCCTTTTCAGTCTGTCTCTTTCAGTTTATGAAATACTAAAGTGAGTATGTATCTTATACTTTTTGTTTCTTTGTTTTTATTCACTTGTTTAGTTTCCTTTTGTTTGTACATCTATGTCTACTGTCTATTCACCAATGGTCTCTCCTTCCCCAGTTCCATCGCGTTTTACCCATTTTTTTTTGACTATATAATAATATGTTTTTTATAACGGAACTAATTTTTAAGATTCTTAATTTTTTCTATTAATAAATGTTACCTTATAATAAGTCGGTACTCTATTCTTTTAGGACGGTTAACAATGTTGTACCTACTTTGAATTCCTGTACTATGAATCACTCTATTCAGTCTCTTTCTGTTTATGACACTTCCCCTCGTTGTCCTACTCTACTAACCTATCGTAGTGGCTGATCACCTGTACTTGAACTCGTTTGAGAGCCTCTATCACTTCCTGTTCTTTCGGACCGCACGACGTCAGGTACCCCAACGTCTCAGCCTCGTACTGAATCCTTACCTTTTTGTTGTCATACACCTTAGATTTTTCTCGAATTGAGTTTTTTGTTTCACATTTTGCGAACAATGTTCCTTGACTCCCCCACACCCTGATTCTTTATACAACAAATTCCATGTTTAAACGTTGAACATCTATTCGGGATCTCTAGATTGTGTGTTCTATCACTGATTCTCATTGTCAAAACATATATTTATAGTTTGAACGGTTCTCTGATCTAGAATTAATAAGAGTAATATTTTTACTTTACTATTCGTACCACTAAATGATCTCCACTCTCGATTCCGATATCACCGTTAGTCTCTCGTTATATTTTTACATAGTTTAGTTTTACAATACATGGAATTTATGTTCGATAAACTATTTATATAAAGTTAATTTTGTTTTTCGAATGAGGGAAGATACACATGAAATATTGATTACTACGACGAAGGGTCATAATCACTCGGTTCAGTATAATAACCATCTAACTGTCATAATTTCTAATGGTAAACGTAAGTACACAGTCCATGACACTACCTACGAAATGAATTTGGAAGTGTTATTAGGAAGTTCCATCTTTAATAATAAGTGTAGAATGTCCTTTTAGGTTCCAAATATTTCCCATTTATTGAACGGGTTTCGGTCCTCTATCTTGACTCTCATTCTCTTTGACGTAAGAAGCGATGAATCTACGAAGGGTACATTTATTTAAACTTCAAATTGTAGTTTATTAATAAATCGGAATTCTATTTTGTGATTTTATATGTATCCGTTTATACGTTTTTTCTAATGCGTTTTTCATTAATTTTACACCTCGACCTCAGTCTATTTATGTTCTGATTTAGGACCTTGGTAGGGATCATTGTCACAACGAAACTGTTCCAATAAAGTAAAAACTTCGAAGCCACAGAGTAAACATTTTATTAAGTGATAGAATATCCCAACATCTGTCATAATTTACCCTTTATACAGATTTTACAAGTCATATCACAAACCTTAGATGTGTGAGTTATTTATAATCTTTAATATTTGGAATAGTAATCAAAGACGTTTTATATCTATATAATCCTCACCATTTTACATAATTCGAGGAGAACCGGGAGGACGTGGCTGCATCGGTGACAAGGAGCCTACACCCCGACGTTTGTTTTATCTCCTTTTGTTGTGTTACCCTTTTTGATCTCTAGAGAAGTTCTTTTAATCTCTATGGTTCCCTTGTAAAGTACGTTTCTACCCGAACTATTTCCTGTCTTTACCATATCTAGATTGTCTTCGTCTTCTATAATTCTTCTCCACCGTTCTTATGTGTCTTCTTGACATGTTTTTCTTGAATTGCTGGGTCTATTAGTGCTACCATACTAGTGAGTGGATCTCGGTCTGTAGGACCTTACACTTGAGTTCACCCGGAATCTTTCGTACTGATGTTTGTTTCGATCACCTCCACTACCTTAAGGTCAACTCGATACAGGTTAGTTCTACTACGACACTTTTACGACGTGAGTTATACGGTCGTTTAAACCTTTTCAGTTGTCACCGGTGTCCTGACCTTTTCCAGTCAAGAGTAAGGCTAAGGTTTCTTTCCGTTACGGTTTCTTACGAGTTTGCTGGTGTGTTAACGTGAGTAGAGTGTACGATCATTTCATTATGAGTTTTAATAGGTTCGGTCCGAAGTCGTTATGCACTTGACACTTGAAGGACTACAAGTTCGACGAAAATCTTTTCCGTCTCCTTGGTCTCTAGTTTGACGGTTGTAGACGGTTTAGTAGTTTTTTCGTTCTCTCAAGGTCTTTTTGTAGATAAAGACGAAATAACTGATACGGTTTCGGAAAGTGACACACCTAGTGTTATTTGACACCTTTTAAGACTTTCTCTACCCTTACGGTCTGGTGGACTGGACGGAGAACTCTTTAGACATACGTCCAGTCCTTCGTCGTCAATCTTGACCTGTACCTTGTTGTCTGACCGAGGTTTATCCTTTTCCTCCTGCAGTTCCAACATACAACAGTGGGACGAATAAATTGAATATACGTCTCATGTAGTACTCTTTGCGACCCGACCTTCTTTGTGTTCGACCTTAGTCCTAACGGTCCTCTTTATAGTCATTGGAGTCTATACGTCTACTGTGGTGGGAATACCGTCTTTCACTTCTCCTTGATTTTTCGGAGAACTACTTTCACTTTCTCCTCTCACTTTTTCAACCGAATTTCGAGTTGTAAGTCTTTTAATTCTAGTACCGTAGACCAGGGTAGTGAAGTACCCTTTATCTACCCCTTTGTCACCTTTGTCACAGTCTGAAATAAAACCCCTCGAGGTTTTAGTGACGTCTACCACTGACGTCGGTACTTTAATTTTCTGCGAATGAGGAACCTTCCTTTCAATACTGGTCGGATCTATCGTATAATTTTTCGTAATGAAACGGTTGTTTCTAGGCAGATCGGTTCCGATACCAAAAAGGTCATCAGTACATATCTACACTCTCAACCTGACACTTCTTTCGACTCGTGACTTCTTAACTACGAAAACTTCACACCATAACCTCTTCTGAGAACTCTCAGGGAACCTACCGTTCCTCTAGGTTGGTCAGGTAAGATTTCCTCTAGTCAGGACCCTAAAGAAACCTTTCTTACTACGATTTCGACTTTGAGGTCATGAAACCGGTGGAGTACGCTTCTTGACTGAGTAACCTTTTCTGAGACTACGACCCTCCCTAACCCTCGTCCTCCTCTTCCCTTGTTGTCTCCTACTCTACCGACCTAAAGTAGTGGTTGAGTTACATACACTCAAACTCACTGAGGTCCACAACCACTGCCTGTCCCTTCGGACCGTACGACGCCAAGTACCCCAGCGTTTCTCAGCCTGTGCTGACTCGCTGACTTGATTTGACTTGACTTTTACATAATTTTATAAAAATAATAGTTTTATGATTACAATTTCTAGAAAGTAAAGAATATTTGAGTATATACTCTATGAATCTTTTTCATTGTCAGAATAGAAATCAAAGAAGTGGTGGAACCACAATAATAAAGGTTAAGGAAAAATTAGGTAAAAAATCTTTACAATAAGAAATCTTTTATAAAACTAACGAAACGTGTCACTGGATAAGAGTCTACTTGTTAAATTGAGATAGACCTAGCCATTCTCAAAAATAAAAATTATTAAACTAAAATGAAATTTTTTTGAAGTCCATTGAAAATGAGGAGAATAGTAATAAGAGATACTCTTATAACGTTTTTTATTAGTGTGATCCTGGTGTCGGAACAGATTGAGTTACTTTGGTTCGGTACGGGTGCCCCGATGGGTTCTGTCCGCCCAGTGCCACCTCTCCAGACTGTCTTACACCACGTGACCTCTTCCCTTACCGTTTGGTGAAGTCATAAGAACGGAACTCTTGGGGTACTTGTCATACTTTTCCGTTTTACTATCCTATGACTTTTTCCTTGAGGGGTCCAGTCATCCACGGGTTATACGATGACCTCTAGTCACCTCTTTATTGAGGTCTTTCTTACCTTCCCTACTCCGCTTTCGTTTTTTTTTTTTTTTTATGTATCGACACCTACACTGACCACTGTCTTCGTTCCAGCCTACGACATTCTCGTTATAACGTATCCTTCGACCTTACAGTCCAGGTACTTAGTTGCGTTTAACCCTCACCAGTTTGTTCTCTACCGTTCTCACTTACAGCTGTAAGATCCTTAGTCGCTTGATTTTACCTGACCTTACCCACTTAAATTGAGTCTACTGGTAATATAGATGATGACACCCGTCCTTAGGGAGTCTTCTTTACCTCATCGGTAGTACCAGTTGTTTTCTCAGACTTTACGTCATGAACCTAAGTTAGAGTTTTTGCTGTCTTACTGGAGACAAGCAGAGGTTCCGTTTGGTAAGTTATAGTGTCAATAGGTTCAGATACGGGGTTGGTCATTGTGACTTCTCCGACTCCAACTTGCCAAAATACTCCTGGATGTTCTGGAAAATCTTGATTGTGGGTTTTTTCTACGGGAAAAGTAATATCCCCCGACCTTACGTTTTCATCCTTGAGTTCTTTGTGGACCTCATTGTCCGTTTAAAGCGGAACCTTACGCCTTACTTCGTCCCGTTTCTGATTATCTCAAAACGGTTCTTTTACGTGACCAGTATCGTTTGTGGGAGAAGGTTGTTGTGTTCTCTTCCGAGATGTGTACCTGTAGTGGTCTACCAGTTGTGGTTTTAGTCTAACTAATATAAGAAACGTCGGTTTCTACCTCTTCGAGATATGTCAGTTGTTTTTGTTCTCGTCCTCGACTGACACCGAGTCTAGTACTTGAGGAATAATGGTTTAAGTCTGAGTTTAACTTCTTTCATCCCTTTTGACGATCTGGTAAGTCCATACTGGAATTGGTTTAGGGAATACTAATATGTTACCTTCACTCTTTATCTATATTCCTGGATGTAGACTATCTATCTCACGGACTACTTGATACCTTACTCCAAACACTGTAACATGTCCTCTGTCCCTAGTTCTGGTAGGGGTACCTTTTCTTTTCGTTTTTTCGTTTTACCGACAGACCCCTCCGGAATGTTTATCGACACTTTTCTTCTCTTAGGTTTTCGTTTCCTCTTTTCCCTTCTATATTCGTAGACTTACGTCTCAAGGTTTCTTGTCGTTCTTCTCTATTCTTTCGGAAGAAGTCACTAGTTACGTTTCTTTATCTCCTTTTCTTGTCTTACCCTTTCTGATCTCTAGAGAAGTTCTTTTAATCTCTATGGTTGCCTTGTAAAGTACGTTTCTACCCGAACTATTTCCTGTCTCTACCAGACCTGGATTGTCTTCGTCTTCTATAATCCTTCTCCACCGTTCTTATGTGCCTTCTTGACATGTTTTTTCTAGAAGTGCTGGGTCTATTAGTACTGCCACACTAGTGATTAGATGTCGGACCTTACACTTGAGTTCACCCGGAACCTTTCGTAGTGATACTTGTTTCGATCACCTCCACTACCTTAAGGTCACCTCGACAAAGTTTAGGATTTTCTACTACGACACTTTTACGACGTGAGTTATACGGTCGTTTAAACCTTTTGAGTCGTCACCGGTGTCCTGACCTTTTCCAGTCAAAAGTAAGGCTAAGGTTTCTTTCTGTTACGGTTTCTTGCGAGTTTGATGGTGTGTTAACGTGAGTAGAGTGTGCGATCATTTCATTACGAGTTTTAATAGGTTCGGTCCGAAGTCGTTATGCACTTGGCACTTGAGGGACTACAAGTTCGACGAAAATCTTTTCCGTCTCCTTGGTCTCTAGTTTAACGGTTGTAGACGGTTTAGTAGTTTTTTCGTTCTCTCAAGGTCTTTTTGTAGATAAAGACGAAATAACTGATACGGTTTCCGAAACTGATACACCTAGTGTTATTTGACACCTTTTATGACTTTCTCTACCCTTACGGTCTGGTGGACTGGACGGAGAACTCTTTAGACATACGTCCAGTCCTTCGTCGTCAATCTTGACCTGTACCTTGTTCTCTGACCAAGGTTTATCCTTTTCCTCACGTAGTTCCGACATATAACAGTGGGACGAATAAATTGAAGATACGTCTCATGTAGTACTCTTTGCGACCTGACCTTCTTTGTGTTCGACCTTAGTTCTAACGACCCTCTTTATAGTTATTGGAGTCTATACGTCTACTGTGGTGGGAATACCGTCTTTCACTTCTCCTTGATTTTTCGGAGAACTACTTTCACTTTCACCTCTCACTTTTTCAACCGACTTTCGAGTTGTAAGTCTTTTGCTTGTAGTACCGTAGACCAGGGTAGTGAAGTACCCTTTATCTACCTCTTTATCACCTTTGTCACAGTCTGAAATAAAAAAACCCTAGGTCTTAGTGACGTCTACCACTGACGTCGGTACTTTACTTTTCTGTGAACGAGACACCTTCTTTTCAATGCTGGTTGGATCTATTATATAAGTTTTCGTCTCGGTAATGAAACGGTGGATTCCAGGCAAATCAGTTCCGATACCAAAAAGGACACCAGTACATACCTACACTCTCAACCTGACACTTCTTCCGACTCACGGTTTCTTAACTACGAAAAGTCGACACCACAACCTCTTCTGAGAACTCTCAGGGAACCTGACGTTCCTCTAGGTTGGTCAGGTAAGACTTCCTCTAGTCGGGACCCTAAAGAAACCTTCCTTACTACGATTTCGACTTTGAGATCATGAAACCGGTGGAGTACGCTTCACAACTGAGTAACCTTTTCTGAGACTACGACCCTCCCTAACCCCCGTCCTCCTCTTCTCCTGCTGTCTCCTACTTTACCGACCTACCGTAGTGACTGAGCTACCTGTACTCAGACTCACTTGAGGCCCTCAACCACTACCTGTCCCTCCGGACCGCACGACACTAAGTACCCCAGCGTTTCTCAGCCTGTGTTGACTCGTTGACTTGACTTGATACTTGAGAATTGTGAGAACTTATATAACGGTATTACGAAAAGTCTTTCTCACTCCAACTATAAGGACTCCGTAATACTTATACTGAGGAGGGACGTGGTGACGGTTATGATAGAATCTTCATTTTTGATAAAAACTATAAACTTTTTTATCATAGAACAATAAAATTTAATGAAAAAAGAGTCATTCTGACTGAAGAAAAGTCTCTAAAAAGAACAGAAACTTGAATGAACACTTAATAGGTTAGTTCAAGAAGACTTTAAAAGATAAACCTAAATCCCAGAAGGGTCCACCGAGTCTACCGTTTCTTAGTAGAAAGTTACGTCCTCTGGGTCCAAGTCAGGGACTCAGTCCTTCTAGGGGACGTCTTCCTTTACCGTTGGGTGAGGTCATAAGAACTGATCTCTTAAGGTACCTGTCTCTTGAGACCGTCCAATCTCAGGTGCCCCAGTGTTTCTCAGGTTGTAATCACTAAAAGTAATTAAAAACCTATAAGTAAAATAAAAAAGTGAATTTAAATAAATAAAAATTTACTTCGTTTCTAATTATAAAAATTACTATTTTCCATGTTAAGTGTTTCTTCCTGTAATATTTGGTAACCTGTGGATCGTTGTTTCTTTGTTTCTATGTATTTTTTTAGTCACCTTTATATTCTCCTTTCTTTTTGTATACATTAATATCGCTCTGTATAATTGTAAAGATCTAAATCACAAAAAATATAACTCTAAATAGTGTCATGAAATACGAACGAGTATATAAGAAATTGTCAAGCATCCAAAAAAATTTTCATCCGTTTATACATTGTACCACCATCGATATGTTTTTCAAACTTTCTTTTTTTTAATATTCATAGACGAGACTGAGTACATTTAAGTTGTTTGTAAGTAACGCGTAGATGGTTCTCCTTCCACGACATTATGATGTACGTCATATTTTACGTAAGAGACAAGAGTTCCCCGAAGAGATTACCATTTCTTAGGTGAACGGTTACGTCTACTGTATCCAAACTAGGGACCCAGTTCTTCCTCGGGACCTCCTCCTTTACCGTTGGGTGAGGTCATAAGAACGAACCTATTAGGGTACCTGTCTCCTCCAACCGTCCAATGTCAGATACCCAGCGTTCTCGACCTGCACTGACTCGCGTGTGTACGAGACGAGAATTCATCGTGGATCAGATCAGTTTCTAAGTTTGGGATCTTGTCTTATTTCTCGATATTCTCGACGTTATACTTTTTATTAATTACTATTCATTCGTTCCGGATGAAATCCTGTCCCTTACTAATACCACTAAACACACAGTCCATCTAACATGGTTGTCCATTCCACACCGAACCCACCAAAACTTACTTTCCTTCTTTATCCTTGTTTCGTTTACTCAACCACATAGTAAAACTCCTTCAGTACTCTTTTTTCATCTACAGTCTTAAGTATACAAAAAGAGTCTTTGAGACTTATCTATGGGGATAGTCCCTCTTTTACTAGAAATTACAGATAGATTTCTCAAATCCAAAATTACTCGAACGTAGTAGTAACCTTTATGCTCCAGACCAAAATAGTGATTGGGTCATAACCGATATTATTTACAAACAGACTTCTTACTGTTTTTATTTCGAATGAAATAATAAAGTGACGAGAAATCTAAATAAGAGTCTACTTTCTAAGGGAGAGTAAGTCACCCTGTAAACCCCAGGTTTACATTTCGACTGAAGATAATACCATGGGTTAACGTTAGTATAGTCAAATAAACGTCGACGTTTCTATTCTTTGGGACGGTGTCTCACCGAACTCATTCATCTTCTTACAAAAAGAGTGTCCTGTTCTTTAGACCTCTGTCCCGCATCGAAAACTGTCACCAAGTGTCCGGATCGACCCGAAGGGACGACCAAGACATCAATTTGTGATCGGACGGTTATGTCCTCTGTACTCAAACTAAGAACCCAACCCTTCTAAAGTACTTTTTCCTTTACCGTTGGGTAAGGTCATAAGAATGGACCCTTTTGGGTACCTGTCCCCGCGGACCACTCGATGTCAGGTGTTCCAGGGTTCCTCAACCTGTACTGACTCGTTGATTTCTTGTTGTTGTTTAGTGTGTTGGAAAAGAACTATGTTCCCTTCGATTCTTTTGTTTGTCACATCTCTTTTGTTTCAACTCTTGACTAGAATTTTATCGGTCAGAGTCCGAGACGGTATCAATGTGATGTTCTTCTTTTCTAGTTCGGTCATAACGTACTTCGAAGGACCAATCGTGACATTATAGTACCTTCTCTTCTCATACCCATTCTTATGAGTCATAGAGTATAATTGTCGAAAGGTTAAACCCAACTTATTTAAACGTCCTGCTCTTATTTCTGTGTCTTCACCTCTTCTCTATGTACCTGAGTCTCCACCGCTCTTCCCTCACTCTACTCAACCCTCTAACCTTAACTACAGACACGTCACAGTACACCTTTAGTCGATCACCCTTGGACGATATAATTACGTCCCTCGAGTCAAACCACGAGACACTACCGGATCTAACGTCCCCCCACCCCCCCGTCACTCCCCTTCCTTCATGTGTATGTCGACTAAGTGATGTAACTTCTCGTCTTTAATTGTGTTGTAACATTTCGTTGACGTGGGGTTAAAAATTTTTCACATTCATAAGTCTAGTAAGAATATTACCTCAATTCGTCTTACTCTCAAGACTTACTGGTTTATAAATTACAGTTTCTATCGTTTCTCCAAGAATTTTCCAAAAATAAGAAATACAAAAATTCACTTAAGTCCCAACCGTCTTGGGGGTAGTGACGGATGTAATAACTACCCCTATAGACGTTTCTTCGTCTACAAAACGGTTCTTTCCTTTATACTTAGTAACATAGATTATTCTACTCTTAAAATCCTTTGTCAGATGTATCGAGTACTCACTTTGATCGTTAATTAGAACTGTACAAAACATTTTCCAAACCAACGAATTGTAAAGAGGGTTCCTTAAAAAAAAAAAAATTCAAATGACATCCGTCCTTTCATTTTTCTGACTGTACATCCTTTGACTTACAAAGAAGGGAGGTTTCCGGTTGACATGGTCAAAATATAACTTTATACTCCACGTAGTACTAACCTCTAATCTGTTTCCGCAAGTGGTCACACGGGAGTCAGGGTTGAACGGCTCCCTTCGCTACTTCACCGCGGTAACCTCTGTCCCTCAGTACTGGTTAAATAATGAGGTAAGATCTACAATGTATACATACGTTTCAAAATAAATATTTCTATTAAATACACCGTCAACCCAATACACCATTAGTGGTTCTGTATCACAGATTTTGATATGTTACAGTGCGATCGTACATCTGTCTTTAAGAGAACACACCTAAACGTATACTTTCGAAGGACTCTCTATACGACGTTAGGTGTACGTAGACAACTGAGAGGTGTCCGAAGAAACGTCTTCTCTTTTACTTTCGGACTATAAAGATTTTAAGTAACAAAGGTAGAGAGAAACCCACCCAAACGTAAAACGATTTTTATTTACTACCTTTAGAAAACAGTTATTGAGTTATACCAAGATAATACAAGGAAATTAAAATTCGAAATTAACTGGAATTTGATGATTACAATAACAAATTATAGACAAGTGTAAATTGTCTTCAAGTTCATCTTATGTGAGTCACAACTGGTCCTTGAACCCGATTATTTCAGTCTCAGTGTTATAGAGAAACGAGAGTCTCGGTTATATAAATGACTGTTGAAAAGATAATTTTAAATTTGCCTTTAAATATAAAACTTCTCTTCCTTGTTAAAATCGAAAAACTTCGGGTCTTCAGACAAGAAAGGAAAAATACAGATCAAAAATATAAGAATTTTACTTATTGGAGGTGACAAATTAACGAAAGTAGGATAACTTTAAGTGTGCGTGATAAACGAATCTGACTATGTAAATGAGTATTAGATGTTTCGTGTTAGTCATCTTGTTAGTGATATAAAGGATTCGGTTGTTGTCCCTTTGTCTTCTGTTACGTTCCGAACCTTAAGGTATTTATAGAAGTAATAAGTAACAAAAGAAAAGAGGTGGGAACGGGGTGGAGGTGAGAAGAGACCCAAAGTGAGAGTAAGTTGGGGAGTAATAACGGTAGACAACGAAGAATCGTTATATAAAGTGTCTTTATGTGTTATTCGTAATGTATTTTAAGTCTCTTCTTGTAAAAGGTTGTAGAAGTCAGTAGGTTACGTACGTTTAAATTTTGGTATTACTCTATGGTGATGTACGAGGGATCTTGGTTATTTTAGTGTTAATTTCTTATTTTATTTCTATTCTACTTTGGGACTATAAACATTTTAATTAATTCAACAACGGTGGGTGTAAATCCAGATGTGAAACGATTTTTAATTAATACCTTTAGAAAGTTGTTGAGTCATGTCGAGATACAAGGAAATTAAAATTCGAAATTGACTGGAATTTTATAACTGAACAATAAATAGACAAGTTAAGTACAAATTGTCTTCAAGTTTATCTTATTCGAGTCAGAATTTCCAGGTAGATCAGTTCCGATACCAAAAAGGTCATCAGTACATACCTACACTCTCAACCTGACACTTCTTTCGACTCTCGACTTCTTAACTACGAAAACTTGACACCTCAACCTCTTCTGAGAACTCTCAGGGAACCTGACGTTCCTCTAGGTTGGTCAGGCAAGATTTTCTTTAGTCAGGACCCACAAGAAACCTTCCTTACTACGATTTCGACTTTGAGGTCATGAAACCGGTGGAGTACACTTCTCAACTGAGTAACCTTTTCTGAGACTACGGTCCTCCCTAACCCCCGTCCTCCTTTTCCCTTGTTGTCTCCTACTCTACCGACCTACCGTAGTGGTTGAGCTACCTGTACTCAGACTCACTTGAGACCCTCAACCACTACCTGTCCCTCCGGACCGTACGACACTAAGTACCCCAGCGTTTCTCAGTCTGTGTTGACTCACTAACTTGACTTGACTTGACTAATTATTGGACCCGATTACCCCTGTCTTAGTGTTACAGATATAAACAAAAGTGACGTTCCAACCGTTATGAGTCACAACCACCTACACCTTGTTAACCCTGAGAACACGCAAAGGTGACTCTTACACAATCAATCATTTTACGATGGTATTGAAATCTTGACTCAAACTGTCAAATATCACCTAAATTTGTAGGTAAATATTGTCCGTGAACAATGATCAAGTCCAAGAGATTCTTCATCTACAGTGTTGACCCAAATCTCTACGTTCCTTAAAAAAACCTCCTCGTGAAGATTTGTTATTTCCCATCCTAGGTCTCGTTCACCCCTTTATCGGAAGTTTGGTACTATGTCCAGACCATGGACACTTTGTGTCTCCCTTCCTTCTTTCATAACCATCTTTCTCATAACTTAAGAACATGTTAAAGTTCTTTCTACTCTAGTTCTTTTGACTTCAGTTTGAGTAGGTAACCTTCTCAGAGTGTAAAGTCACCGTACCCACAGAGATTAAAGGGATAACACGACTTAGTACCGACCCTTCGTACCCTTCGGACCCTTCGGACACCCATCCTACACGTCTACCACCAGCTATGTCTCTCGACTGTCGACCTCAAAAAACAGTGACACTAGGTGTGTCAAAATTCCGTTAAAGTGGAGTCGTTAAAATTAGCTATAAATGGACTTCTTTCGTATATAAGTGTGTTTCTAAAACATATTGAATTATGGAAGGAACAGATAAGAAGAGGTTTTGAAATAACTGTGGAGACAATGTCTTGAATGGTCGAATATAATGACTGTTAATAATAATTAGATCAAAAAAAAGAACTCACACTTCAAGAAATTTTATAGTAAAATATAACATGGAAAATGATTAACGTAGTCGGTCATAAAGACTCATACATGTATGTTTCTGAATGTATGTATTTCGTCTCTTAGAAGTAAGTATAATCAGTTTTTGACCTTTATACAGGTTCTTGTTTACTTACTTATTTGTTTGTCACCATATAGGTAAGTTACATTAAGACAATACTTTATTTTGTTTTAATTGATGACTATGTGCATTGTAGCACCTACTTAGTGTTTTTACACACTCGTTCCCTTTAGTCTGAATTTTATAACATATACTAAGATAAATAAATTTTTAAATCTTTTCCGTTTGGTTCGATATCACTGTCTTTCGTCTAGTCACCAACGGTGTTTCCCTTACCTCTTTTGACAACCCTACTACCACAAGACACAGAACTACACCATCACCAATGTACCTGTCTATGTCGAAAGTTTTGAGTGACTTTGTATGAAATTGTACCCATGTAAAATTTACATGGACAATTTATAGAGTTCATTCTTATAACGACTTCAATGACTACATTTTGTTTATTCATTTTAAGTGTTGACGTATAAAAAGGTTAGAATTGTATAATTTCTTTATGTGTTCAACAAGACAGAATAGGTACTTAATTCCTTGAGTGTAAAAATAAAGTCGGTAACATTATCCTTCGTGTTCTCCCAAGAGTAAGGGTCTACTCTGTCTCCTCTTCTCTCTCTGAAGTCTCTATGGACCTAACTTTCTTTAAGAACGACCGTACACACGTACGAGTCACCGAAGTCAGTATAGACGGAGAAACGTTGTGACACCTACCGTCAGGTGGTCCACGGAAACAGGTACCCTAAGAAGTCCGTTCTTATGACCTCACCGAACGGTACAGGAAGATGTCCCTTACAAGGGTTGGGTTCTTAGTTTGGGTACAGAGGACGTAGAGGACGTGACGACTATCTAAGAAATAACGACTCGGTGGCCTCTTCGGGCCCTCTTTAAAAATCCTTATAATAATTGTCCGTCACGATAACAACTTTTATGTCTATAGTAGTGTCTGTCTCTTTACTTCGTCATTATCGAAAACCACCATTGAAAAGGGGTTAGTTGTACAATAGTTATATATGGTTCCCTTTTTATTTCGATATTTTCTTATTCCGAATTAAATATTGGGGATGTACTTTTTTCGGTAGGACCTTACACTTCAGTTCACTCGTAATCCTTCGTAGTGATACTTGTTTCGATCACCTCCACTACCTTAAGGTCAACTCGATAAATTTTAGGACTTTCTACTCCGACAATTTCACGACGTAAGTTATACGGTCGTTTAAACCTTTTGAGTCGTCACCGGTGTCCTGACCTTTTCCATTCAAAAGTAAGGTTAGGGTTTCTTTCCGTTACGGTTTCTTACGAGTTTGATGACGTGTTAACGTGAGTAGAGTGTGTGATCATTTCACTACGAATTTTAAGAGGTTCGGTCCGAAGACGTTATGTACTTGGTACTTGAAGGTCTACAAGTTCGACCAAAATCTTTTCCGTCTCCTTGGTCTCTAGTTTAACGGTTGTAGGCGACCTAGTAGCTTTTTCTTTCTCAAGGTCTTTTTTTGTAGATAAAGACGAAATAACTGATACGGTTTCGGAAACTGACACACCTAGTGTTTTTTGACACCTTTTAAGACTTTCTCTACCCTTATGGTCTGGTGGATTGGACGGAGAACTCTTTGGATACACGTCCAGTCCTTCGTCGTCAATCTTGACCTGTACTTTGTTGTCTGACCAAGGTTTATTCTTTTCCTTATGTAGTGTCGACATATAGTAGTGGGACGAATAAATTGAATATAAGTCTCATGTAGTACTCTTTGCGACCCGACCTTCTTCGTGTTCGACCTTAGTTCTAACGGACCTCTTTGTAGTTATTGGAGTCTATACGTCTACTGTGGTGGAATTACCGTCTTTCACTTCTTCTTGATTTCTCGGAGAACTACTTTCACTTTTTCCTCTCCCTTATTCAACCGAATTTCGAGTTGTAAGTCTTTTGATTGTAGTACCGTAGACCAGGGTAGTGAAGTACCCTTTATCTACCCCTTTGTCACCTTTGTCACCTTTGTCACCGACTGAAATAAAAAAACCCGAGGTTATAGTGACGTATACCACTAATGTCGGTACTTTAATTTTCTGAATGAGGAAACTTCCTTTCAATACTGGTTAGATCTGTCGTATAATTTTTCGTCTCTGTAATAAAACAGTTGTTTCCAGGTGGATCAGTTCCGATACCAAAAAGTCACCAGTACATATTTACACTCTCAACCTGATATTTCTTTCGACTTACGGATTCTTAACTACGAAAACTTGACACCACAACCTCTTCTGAGAACTCTCAGGGAACCTGTCGTCCCTCTAGGTTGGACAGGTGGGATTTCCTCTAGTCAGAACCCACAAGAAACCTTCCTGACTACAACTTCGACTTTGAGGTTAAGAAACCGGTGTACTACACTTCTCGACTGAGTAAACATTTCTGGGACTACGACCGTTTCTAACTACCGTCCTCCTCTTCCCCTACTGTCTCCTACTCTACCAACCTACCGTAGTGACTAAGTTACCTGTACCCAAACTCACTTGAGACCCTCAACCACTACCTGTCCCTCTGGACCGCACGACACCAAGTACTCCAGTGTTTCTCAGCCTGCAATGACTCACTGACTTGACTTGGACTTTTTTTTTGTTTAATCTTTATGTATAGGGTAACCTACACCCCAAAATTAGATTTATTTTGTACTTTTACTGACTAACTTCTCACCAGATTAAATTCACTCCTTTTTAAGCAAATAGGGGATGGTTCGTCTCACAGTTGGTGGTTATATTTTCCCCTCGACTTCAGTTAAGTCTCTAATAGATACTTACAAAAGTAACCCCCTATAAATTTATTGATGGTTGCTTTCGTTTTTAATAGAAAATGTGTTGACTCGATCCATTAACTTATTTTAATTTTATAGACAACATTATCTAGTGTCAAATATAAATAAAGATGGAAGTTTTACGAATTTTAGTAACAATTTATATGTTATAACAAGTAATGAAAACATCATTTCTATTCCAAAAGGAACCACCACGTCTACCATTTCTTACTCAAGATAAGTCAAGTCAGCGAGTCACCAGACTAACAAACTTTGGGGTACTTGACGTTGTGTGGTCTGAAGGGACAAGTAGTGGTTGAGGGTCACGAACGAGTTTGAGTACAGGTAGTTCAGTCACTATGGGAGTACCTCATGAAGTTTTATAGAGGGTATCGTAGAATAGAGTCATGGGGTATCGACGGGGGGAAGGTGTCAGATAGTAACTTTTACCTTATATGAAATACCTGAGACAGTAGGTAGTAGTATTATTAATCTTTTATATATCATTGTTATTACTACATGATTATTCTCCTACACGTGTACTGGTATATTCTACGACATTTTTCGTTCTTTTATAATTTTGTGTATATCGGAAAACTTAGTGTTAAATCAGTGTGCGATTCATCTCTACTATAGAAGTGACGGATATGTTGGCGGGTTTGAAGAGAACAGAGAGAAAATACGTCAAACCGAGTTCTACAAATAAGGTGTAAACAACCTCCATTTTAATTGTTCACATAGATACCCTTAACATCCTCGTTTTCTCTTTTTTTGGGAACTCGTGAATGAGGAAAAGATAACCTGTATATTAATCGTCGAGACTGAAATTGTGTTGTCTCGTAGTAGGAACTTCCGATGTTAAATATATCGCTCCAAGGAATCCCCTTAATGGAAATGAAGTCATTTACTATATGGTAATTTTAACCTTTTTTTTTATATGTTCCTAATATTACTGAAAGTCATCTGACTGTAGTTGTTTACGTTTTAAGGACTCTTTTTCTTCTTTAATTCTTAAAGACTTGTAGTCAAGTCAAGTCAGCGAGTCCGCACAGGCTGAGAAACACTGGGGTACTTGGTGTCGTGCGGTCCGGAGGGACAGGTAATGGTTGAGGGTCTCAAGTGGGTTTGGGTATAGGTAGCTCAGTCACTACGGTAGGTTGGTAGAGTAGGAGACAGCAGGGGAAGAGGAGGACGGGGGGTAGGGAGGGTCGTAGTCCCAGAAAAGGCTACTCAGTTGAGAAGTGTAGTCCACCGGTTTCTTAACCTCAAAGTCGAAGTTGTAGTCAGGAAGGTTTCTTGTGGGTCCTGACTATAGGAAATCCTACCTGTCCAACCTAGAGGAACGACAGGTTCCCTGAGAGTTCTCAGAAGAGGTTGTGGTGTCAAGTTTTCGTAGTTAAGAAGCCGTAAGTCGAAAGAAATATCAGGTTGAGTGTGTAGGTATGTACTGGTGACCTTTTGGATATCGGAACTGATCCACCTGGAAACAACCGTTTCATTACAGAGACGAAAATATCAAGATTACCCTTAAGAATCTAATTTTTGTGGTAAGGAACCCTTAAGAGACCACCGGTTCGTGTCGAAAACGATGACACCGGACCCAAGTTAGAGACAAACCTCTTTGACTCTAAGACGTTCAGTACTCCGAACCGTTTTTTTGGTTGGTTTGTTTACTGTTGTTGTTTTTTGTTGTGGTGACAAGGTAAGGTAACCGAAATTGTGACAAGGACAAATGAAGTATGGGCACACGTGATGTGTGGTCGATCGGTAATTTGAATTGTGTTAATAATAAGACATCACATCTACAACTCTGTAGTTAGTGTTTACCTTTTCGGTTTTAATTGTAAATTTTTTATTCTTAAAGGTGTTAAAACATAAGGAATACATAAGGACGACAGAAAGAGGTAAGATTTTTGAGTTCCGTACAATTTTTTTAGTCATCCAAAAATAAAACAAAAGTATATTTCTGGTAAATTTGAACTTAAAAAGAAGAACAGTATCCAATTTCTGTAAACTGATCATTAAGTTTATTTCTTTCTAAAACACTATATTATAAGGGATTTAACAACACACCAGAAAATGTCTTGGAGTTTCGTTTTACTTCATTCAAAGACGATCACACGATTTCAATGGTTTTAATACTTTTTAAAAGAGTATATATTAAGTTAATTGTTAATACGTTAGGAGAATCAAAGTGGTAAATTACTTCTTTTCTTTACCGATAAGGATTTTAGACCTTAAAAATGATTAATCTTTTGTCACCTTTTTATGTTTATATTTTCTTAAAATTTCCGACGTAATGACTTGGGTCTCTATTAAATAGTATAATTTTTTTTAGTAATAATCGTAGGAGATACTTCACAATTTTCACTTTGACAATTTATATCAACCTCCGAAACGACTACCGAGTCTGTCATTTCTTAGACGGACGTTACGTCCTCTGGGTCCTAGTTAGGGACACAGCCCTTCTAGGGGACCTCTTCCTTTACCGTTGGGTGAGGTCATAAGAACGAACTTCTTAGGGTACCTGTCTCCTCGGACCACCCAATGTCAGGTACCCCAACGTTTCTCAACCTGTGTTGCCTCGTTAAAGTTTTTTCTCGTTAATCATAATTAGGAAACTGTTTGATCTTATGTTGTTTTTATTTATTTGTCATGTAAAATCCAAAATATTTTTTCTTAAAAATAAACTTTACAAACTGTAATTCTATAAAAATCAAAAAATTTCTAGTTAATTAGAGTCTTTATACTAGGATTAATAAAACTTAATTAGATTTTGTAAAAACTATATCCCACCCTAGGTACATCTAAAAAGTGATTATTATTATAAATTAGTTACGTGTCTGTCTGACTTCTCATAGTATACATACTTGAGAAAGTTAGGAGTCTCGTCAAGATTTACAATCTATGACAGTACTGGGAACAAAATATCTGCTATTTTAGTTCTTGGTCTCAAATTCACTGAAAGTAATCGAGTTTATCATACTCCACCTGGGTCCTAAGCTTGGGTAGTCTGACCGAGGTATAAAGTCACGATATGATAGAGGAGCAAAAATGATTAGTCTTGTCTACAGATTTTTATATTTCCTTTTTGATACAATCATTATTTGACAGGAAAAACCAAACCAAATCTCCCTTTTCTCCCTACTGTTAACGTTTATTATAACATAGATATCACTTTATAGTTGAATTTGTGGTCGACCACCAGTCTATATAAACCGGTACAAACCGTTTAACCACCTTGTTGTTGTCCCCGGTTGATTTACTCTTTTACTACCTTAATCGACTCTGGGGTCGGATGTGGTGTACATGTGTGACGACGACGACGACGACGATTCAGTGAAGTCAGTATAGACTGAGACACGCTGGGGTATCTGCCGTCGGGTGGTCCGAGGGGGCAGGGACCCTAAGAGGTCCGTTCTTGTGACCTCACCCCACGGTAACGGAAGAGGTTACGTACTTTCACTTTTCATTTTCACTTCAGCGAGTCAGCACGGACTGAGAATCGCTGGGGCACCTGACGTCAGGTGGTCCGAGGAGGCAGGTACCCTAAAAGGTCCGTTCTCATGACCTCACCCCACGGTATGACATAAGTTTTACCTACTGGTCCTTCCTAGATGATATGTCGTTTCCCTTGATACGAGTTATAATAGATTGTTGAATTTACCCTTCTCTTAAACATATACATATTAGTTGAGTGAAAAGACATGTGGACTTTGATCGTGTTGTCACGATTGGTTGATATGAGGTTATGTTTTATTTTCCAATTTTTTCGTTCAGTCCAAACAATAAACGGTGGTTTTCTGCTAGTCATGTTATAATAAAGGAGGAATAGACTCAAAAGAGAGTAAGACAGAGTTTTTAGAGTGAAGGTAAACGTTGGGTTCCATGCAGAAAAAAAGTGAAGGTAACTAAAGAGAGTCAATCCTTGTGTGAATCCATATTGAGATTATACCACTGTCACTTCAGCGAGTCAGCACAGACTGAGAAACGCTGGGGTACCTGACATCGGGTGATCCGAAGAGGTAGGTACCTTAAAAGGTCTGTACTCATGACCTCACCCAACGGTAAAGGAAGAGGTCTCCTAGAAGAGCTGGGTCCCTAACTTGGACCCAGAGAGCGTAACGTCCGTCTACGAAATGGTAGACTCGGTGATCCCTTTAGATTATACCATCATAAAACATTTATATCTCCATGTACGACTATAATAAGACATTACGTATCAATGATTTATACAATCATGAAAAAGGTTTGATATGGATATTTGTCATATCCGTTCGTAAGTTGTTTATGTCTAACTTGACTTAGTAGTTACAGTTTAGAATATGATAATATTAGTGAACATTGAATAAGATATATTTGTAAGAGTAGTATTCTCCTTAGAATAAAATATCGTGTGACGTTTGTACAAATCGTCTTCTGTTCTACAAATAGAGAATCGTTTCTTTCTTGTGAGTTAGATCTACAGTACAACACCGTAATTTAAGTTGAAATAAATTTTTACGTGTAAAAGAAATACCGAATTTAGTGTATTTTTAAAAAAAATTTGTAAGATGAAAAGTGTGCGAAGTCAGTCTGAGCATGTTGACTTCTAATGAATAGAACGTTGGATCGGATTTCAGTCGTTATTCCTCAAAGTATACTTGGTCATTAAGGTGAAGACCTGTATATCGACCTTTTTTTACTTTTCTGATTAAACTTCTATATACGTGGGATTAGAAGTATCGTCGTGATAAATGTTATCGGTTCTGTATATATACTTATTGCGTACGTACGCACGCGTCAACGAGTCATCACGGACTGAGAAGTGTTGTGGCATCCGACGTCGGGTAGTCCGCGGAGACAGGTGTCTTAAAAGGTCAGTTCTTATGACCTTACGTAACGGTAAAAGATAAGGTTCCTTAAAAGGGTTTGGTCCTTAGCTTAGGCACAGAGGACGTAGAGGACGAAACCGTCCGTCTAAGAAATGGTGACTAGACGGACCCTTTGGGGAAAATACTTGTAATGAGTCAGTAATTTTTTCCGAATTTAAGACGGTAAAGATTGTTACACCTACCTGGGACTTGTATGATGTGAATCACTTTATTCAGTCTGTTTCTGTTTGTGAAATACTATAGTGTACATCTTATATTTTTTATTTTGTTTACTTACCTGTATATTTTGTCCTCGTCTAAGTGTCTAATCTTTCGTTTATTCGTCAATGTTCTCCCCTCTCTCCTACCCTCACCCTGTTTTGTCTATTCGTTGTTTCTATATACATATCGTATCCCTTAATTTCGTTAAAAGCAGATCATGACAATTACCTCAAATTGGACGTTTTCATGACTTAGTGATACGACATATGTACTTTGTTTATATAATAACATTTCGTTGATATGTAGTTATTTTCTTTATGTAATTTTTAAAAAAAGTTCAAGGTTTGTCTTCGGGGTTTCAGATACATTATCTTAAAGTCCGTTCAACAAGGGAATCGATATTATATATTACTTTTGTCCATTATTAAGATTTGACGTCGTAGTGTAATTATTGATTTGTTCTATTTCAATGATTCCATAAATGAACGTCTAGTACTGTGTCCGTACTTATTTAAACTCTTAATGCAACTCCGTTTTGTATGAGTCCTAGATGGTTATCTTTTCAGAGAGTCTGAAGTGAACTCTTTTCTTCAAAATCGGTAGAAAACAAAAATGTTTAGGTTGATAGATATAAGGTGGGATATCGTCTAATTCTCATCGTCTAGTTTTGTTACTAGTCTCTTTCGAGGTTCGTTAGTGACATTACCAATAAGGAGTGGGGGTGAAAAGGAGAAACCATTGATATGTGACAAAACAAAACAAAACAAAACAAAACTTCAGACAATTAGACAAAGACAAACCGTTTACTTAAGTAAACACAGTCAAAAACTAAGGTGTAAATTGTTTATTTGTACTTAAACAAAAGGTGTAAAAGTAAAAACTACAAGTCACGATCATTATGTATACTGTAAGAGTCACAAGACTTAGTATATTCTGTCATGACTACATCCATGGTTGTCTGTTAAGTAGAACATTTGTCTACTACATTTGAATTCCATAGTTATTTATGTCATATCATGACATTTACTAAAAAGAGAAGGAATACTAAAAGAATTATTGTAAAAGAAAAAAGATTCAATGAAATAACATTCTCGTGTCATATATTATATATATTTATATGTCTTACACGACAATTAGTTGACATATACAATATCCGTTTTCAAGACCAGTTGTCATCCGATAATCATCAATGCAAACACCTCATAGTTTTCAATATACGTCTAAAAGGTGATACATCGCACAACCACGGGGTTTGAAGGTTCAACAAGTTCCCAGTTGACATAAACAATAACAACGGTTTAGTCTTCGTTCATGGTATTCTCGTTCTGTATATATTTCATATTTATTTTATATATATTTTAGATAAAAATTTTTTATTCGTACTTGGAGGTTACGTCCACAGTACGTTTATTTAGTGACGTGTAATATATCTGAACTCCCGGAGTCTAATAATTCTGTGTTATCTTCACACAACTCATATGATCGTTTTCGTCACCCAGATACGAGTATAAGTTTAATATCTAGATGGGAGATATTCGACCCAGATCATAAATTGGGTTCTACAGGGTCGACATTTTCCTCTATTGTTATTGATAAAACATTCTAATAAAATTTCTGATTTTTTGTTTTCGTTTTTTGACTTCACGGGTATTGTGGCACTATAAGTAAGTTATGTAAGACATATTCCCCCGTCTCTCCATATATTATGTTAAATCTTACTAAAAAAAGTAAATTTAATAAAAAGTAAATTTTTAACAGGGTTAAATTACAAAACGTAATTTTTCCCGAAATTAATAAAACTTTGAAATAAATATACTTGAGGAGTAAGAACATTGACATTGACAATCAGTGAGTCAGTACAGACGGGGAAACACTTCGATACCTGACATCGGACGGTCCTAGGAGACAGGTACCTTAAGAGGTCCGTTCTTATGACCTTACCCAACGGTAAGGCAAGAGGTCTCCTAGAAAGGTTGAGTCCCTAGTTTGGACCGAAAGGACGTAACGTCCGTCTAAGTAACGATAGACTCAGTGGTGCCTTCGGGAGTAAGAACCTGTTACGGTTTACTTCTTAATAATGGAAACTCAATCTTTACATATGTAGTAAACATACGTTTTACGTAGGTTAATAACATTATTCATCCTACACCCCTTTGTCCGAGAATACGCATGACGACTCCACTCTCCTTTGATAGTCAGATGGACTTTCTGTTCAACTATTGAATATAGTTTTCAAAGTTTTACTACAAGTGAGAAAGTAGGTCTTTGATCATTTGTATATTATTCTAATTATTTTATAATATGAATAATATATATAATTAATATATAATTATTTCTAATATAAATAATGAAATAATTATTTTCACTAATTATCTTTATTAAGTGGATAAACTCTATAATCTTTATAGGATATCGAAACACTTATCCTTTTAACGTTCGTTTGACATTAATGTCAAGTAAGTCTACTTTCTTATATATAATTACCTACGTTAGGTTTTTCACGTACGTTAACAGTATTTTTGTACTACTATCAAATTACGATTCCCCTTTCCTTGTTTGACGCTTCACGTATGATGTGTCCCGTTACTATCCCATATACTACGACAATTTCACTTCGTGAGTTGTACAGTCGTTTAAACTTTGTGAGTCGTCACCGGTGTCCTGACCTTTTCCAGTCAAAGGTAAGGTTGGGGTTTCTTGCCGTTACGGTCTCTTACGAGTTTGACCGCCCGCCAGGATTCTACCACCTCCTTATCCTGTCCCTCTGGTGAAAGAGGGGGATATTTAAGTAGTTTTCTTGTAAACCTGCGACTCTTTTAAGGTGTTTTGTTGAAGTCTTACGGCCGTTTCCTGTAGTCCGTGGGTCTTTTCGTCGGGTAAAAGAAGCTTTCCTCCATCCTTTTTTATATTTTATATTTTATATGTTTCTCTCTGTTTTCTCAATCCCTGCCTCTAGGTAGGGCCTTCCCTCAGAATTTTTTCTCTCTTCAAAGGTTTATGGTCCTTTGTGAGAGTGACCGTACAGACACCACTCGGAACTTGGAGTCTCCCGTTGTGTCGACCCTCCTTTTTATTTATTTATTAATTTGGGGTGTCTAATACACGGGTTGCCATTGAGGGTCACCTCTTCGTCACGTCTGCAGAGGTAGGCGACGATCGTTCACCCCTGACCCGTTTCTCAGCGCCCGACGTAACCAATCTCACTCCTGACCCGGACTTACGGGTATCCCGGTAGACTCCTTTGATTGAACTCTGTCGTTTGGTCTCGTACCCTATCGATGGGACGTTTTTCGGGATTTGATTTGGTGGTGGTCCGGGCGAGTGTCTTGTTTCCTGACTGCTCTCGATCGACCGACGCCTGACCGGGTAGGGGGCGACTTCTGTCCGTTCGCTCCCGTCGGTCTCGGCCTTCCCTCGTTAGCGCCGGGGTCTCTCCGTAGTAGATGGTTTGACGTTCGTCCGAAGTAACGATTGGTTCTGAAGAACCCTAAGACCTGCCAGTTGTAGGCGGACTCTTCCATGTGGCCAACATGTGGGTCTTTTGACTCACCGTCCCTACCCCCTTCACTATTCAACGTCGAGGACACGAGCGGTTTGTGGACCAGTGGACTCGCCGAGCCTGGACCCTTCCCGTGTTTTGTGTCCGGGTTGGATCAGATACGGAAACTCCTGATGGGCTCATGAACTTGGACTCACCGAATCTGGACCCTTTACGTACGTTGCGTCCCGGACGGAGTCTGTCAAGGACCGTCTCGTTGGATCTCGGACTCGTCACATCTGACCCTTTCGTGTGTGCGACACTCACCCCCATTTAGGTCACACCGGTTCTGTGACCCTCGTGTGCGGTCTCAATAGACAAAAGTCACGAGGAGGGAGGGGTGTCGTGCTGACTTGTTCACTCGGATTTTTTCGCAGGTGGTGGTGGCGGAACCCAGTCCTGCCTTTAATGTGTGACTTCTATGGTCGTTTGTCTTCTTCGATTTTGTCTCCCTTGGCGAAACCTTCACTGTCCACGTTATCTAATTTTAGGACATCGATCGTGACTGATGTATCCTTCCCCGGATATCTAGAACTCTTTATATCCGATCTAGTTCCTTGATAGACTTTTACTTGACTGGGGTGTGACAGGTGTCGTTGTAGTCTTTTTCAGGATCTATATAAAAATGATAATAGTAAGAAATTTAAGAAAAATTAAAAAAAATAAAAATTCAGGAGATAATGAGGAAATTAAAAGTAAAAATATTGGATGATAATGAAACGTTTTTCTCTGCGATAAAAAATTTCGTTTGAAGTATATATATAAAATACTAAAAACACTGAAACAAAAAAAAGGAAATTATAACATAAAAACTTTTAGGTTAGAGATGAGATCTAAAAATGAGAAACGAAAAACCATAAACAATAGTTAAAACATGGAAATTCTTGGGTCAGAAGTCATGGGTAAAAATGGACCCTCACTCTAATGACGGAACTGACAAGAGCGGGGGAAACTTGAGAGGAAAAAGAGGTGGTCCAACGGAGATAGAGAAAGGAGGGGGAAGAGAAGAGATGGGTTGAGACACTTAGAGAAACACACAAACCCTGACACCTCTTGTGAATTCCTTGACTAATGACCGACCTAGACAAAGAGAGGAAAACTAAGGGGGAAAATAGGAGGACTGGTGGAGAGAGAAGAAGTAGGGAGAAGAAAAGAGACACATTGAGGTACTTTTAGAAACTCACCAGGTCTGACACCTCGCGTGTATTCCTTCACCAGTGACCGATCGAACGAGAGAGTAGAAAAGTAAGGGGGAGTAGAGGAGGACCAGTGGTGATAGAGGGAGTAGGGAGGGGAGAAGAGGTACATTGAGATACATGACGAGGTCCACAGGGAGTGACACCTATTTGAAAAGTAGTAATTAGATCTACAAAATAGTAGCCACGACATATCTACCTCTTCAGAACTCCGATGACATTCTTATTCTGACTTTTGGTCTCTATCCTCCGAATTCAGGTTTAGGACTTTTGTAGTCTCTTGAGGACTGAAGTCCCTTGTAATTAGTTATTCTCGAGTAGTTTGCGGAGGTATGGATGTGACTTTGGTTCGTGGTGGGTTCCCGGTTGTTCAAGGTCTCGTTCTGTATGGTACGTTTAAGAGGTCGTTGTGTCCTTGTATCGGGACTCGAAGTTATATGTCCGACGGGTTTCAGTGAGGTTTGGGTGACTGTAGAGTATTGAGTAAAGACCTGTGAAGTAACGTGAGGTCTCTCTTCTTTAGGTCGAAGTGGGTGGTCTTGAGGCTGTGTTCGAAGGGATGGGTCCTTTGGAACTGTTCGGTGGGTAGGTTGGGGTGGGTGTCACTCCTTTAAGGTGTTATTTCTCTTGAGGTGTTTGACGGTCTTATGTCTTTCCGGTGGGGTTTGTGTCGTTATATTTGTTCTACTTTTCTATCTCCTTATAGGTCGTCCATTTCCTTGTTGTATTTACGGGTGGTTTGGTTTGTTTTCTCCTTCTCTGTTCCTTAGATCGACTATTTGTTAAGACTTATTACTATCACTTTTACTAGGTTTTAGAACTTTTGTTTTACCTCAATGGTTATTTGTCGGACCTCTGTTCCTAACTCTTCTACGTTCTTTCCAAATTGTTCCTGGATCTTCTTTAATTTTTCTCAGTTATATATTACTTATTACGTTATTTACTCTAGTTTTGTGAGACCTACCTTGGTTGTCATCTTATTGTCTCCATCTTCTGTCCTATTTACTCCATCTTCTATCTTACCATCTTTATTTACTTGTCTCTCCTTTTTTCTTTTTGCTTAATTTTCTTTACTCCTGTTAGAGTCTCTGGAGACCCTGTTACAATTTACGGGATTGTAAGCTTAGTATCCTCAGGGTCTCCTCCTTCTGTTTTTCTTTCTGGTACTCTTTTATGAACTCCTCTACTATCAACTTTTGAAGGGATTTTACCCCTTCCTGTATTAGTAGGTTCAGGTTCTTTGGGCCTCTCAGGGTTTGTCCTGTTTGGGTTCCGCTTTATGGGGTTCTGTGTATAATTAGTTTAATTGTTTCTAGTTTGTGTTTCTTATTTATAATTTTCGTCGTTCCCTTTTTGTTGTTTATTGTGTTTTCCCCTAAGGGTATTCCTATTGTCGACTAGAAAGTTATTTTTGAGAAGTCCGGTCCTCCCTTACCGTCCTGTATGCATTTGACTACTTTCTTTTATTGGATGTCGGCTCTAATGACATGGGTCGTTCCTAGAGTAAGTTTATACTTCCTTTTTTCGAAAATGTCTGTTCGTTTTCGACTCTCTTAAGTCGTGGTGGTTTGGTCGAGAGGTTGTTTACAATTTCCTAGAAGAGATCTGTCCTTTGTCTCTTTCCCACATATTTGAGCTTAGGTTTTGTTATTTCATTTACCGTTGTCCTAGTATGAATAGTTATTGATGGAATTTGTATTTACCCAACTTACGGGGTTGGTTTTCTGTTTCTGACCGACTTACCTATGTTTTTGTTCTGGGGATATGTACAACGGATGTTCTGTGGGTGGAGTTTTGTCCCCTGTGTATGTCTGACTTTCACTTCCCGACCTTTTTCTATAGGGTACGTTTATGTCTGGTTTTCTTTCGTCGTCATCGTTATGAGTATAGTCTATTTTATCTGAAATTTTGTTCCGACACTTTTCTCTGTTTCTTCCGGTGATGTATTACTAGGTTTCTAGTTATGTTCTTCTTCTATATTGTTAATATTTATATATACGTGGGTTGTATACTCGTGACGTTATACATTCTGTTTACAATTGTTCATACTTTCCCCTTCAATTGTTATTGTGTCATTATCACCCTCTGAAATTATAGGGTGAGTGTGGATACCTATCTAGTTGATTTGTCTTTTAATTGTTCCTTTGTGTTTGAATTTACTATGTTATCTGGTCAATCATCTATATTGCCAGTAGACTCAATTTAAGTGGGTAAGGTCAGGTAAAATCAAGCGACTAAGGAGCTTACAGGTGCTAGGGGGAACGGTAGAGAACAAACTGGTGAAGGTTAAACGGAACTAAGTACCAGGACTGTAAGGTCCAAGGATACGTTATAACGAGAAATGTCGTAGGTTAGAACGAAGATAGTGGTCAGTGTAGGTGTTGACCCATAACAAAAACGAAACCGCGGTAGGGAAACAAGAAAGACATCAATAAAGAGGAGACTAGAGGTCATCGTATAACCCTTGGATTACTGGGCCCCTCAAGAAGAAAACCATAGGATAGTATAACGGAAAAGTATGACAAGTACCCCAAGAGTTCCGTTCTTATGACTTCACCGAACGGTAATGGAAGAGGTCACCTGGTGCAAGAAGTCTGGAGAGGTGGCACTGGGCGGACAGAACCCAACGGGGTGTCCGTACCGAACCAAAGTAACTCAATCTGTTCCGACACTAGTAGATGGTAGGATGAACCTAAAGAGAATGGAACCTGCACCCCCATAGAGAAGTGCCGACGAGGTCGTTTCGTGTCTGTGACGAGGAATGAAACCTACTCCCCATAGAGGAATGGCGGTGGCAAAGACTGGAAATCTTACCCTATCGAGGAGATCCGGGAGGACACCGACACGTCGGTGGCGAGCACCCCAACGAGGAGGGCCGGCGGCCTGGACCGGAACCCGCATCCACCGAGGAAGGTCGACGGCGGGGATCGGAGCCCGAGCCCCACCGGGGAGTCCCAGTGGCGGGGTCCGGAGCCCGCGCTCCACCGAAGAGGGCCGCCGAGGACTGGAGCCTGCGCCCCACAGAGGAGGACCGGCTGGACTGGAGCCTTCGCGCACCAGAGAAGGACCGAGGAGGACTGGGTCCTGTACCCTATCGAGAAGGGTCGGCGGGACTGGAGCCTGCGTCCCACAGAGGAGAGCCGGTGGTGACTGGAGCCTCCACTCTACAGAGGAGGGCCCGCGGCGTGGACTGGAGCTTACGCCCCATCGAAGAGGACCGGCGGTTCTGGAGTCTGTGTCCAATCGAGGAGAGCCGGTAAGGACGCGGTAGCGTCGGACCGTGACATCCGGCGACGGGACTGGAGCCTGCACCCCATCGAGGAGAACGGGCGCGAATCACTCGGCCGAGAGCGTACCACTTAAATTGAGCCTACTGGTAATATAGATGATGACGTCCGTCCTTAGAGAGTCTTTTTTACCTCAGCGGTAGTACCAGTTGTTTTCTCAGGTTTTACGTCATGAACCTACGTCAGATTTTTTACTGTCTTACTAGATAATAGTAGAGGTTCCGTTTGGTAAGTTATAGTGTCAATAGGTTCAAATACGGGGTTGATCATTACGACTTCTTCGACTTCAACTTACCAAAATACTCCTGGATGTTCTGGAAAATCTTGATTGTGGGTTTTTTCTACAGCAAAAGTAATATCCCCTGACCTTACGTTTTCATCCTTCAGTTCTTTGTGGACTCATTGTCCGTTTAAACCGTAACCTTATACCTTACTTCGTCCCGTTTCTTATTATCTCAAAACGGTTCTTTTACGTGACCAGTATCGTTTGTGGGAGAAGGTTGTTGTGTTCTCTTCTGAGATGTGTACCTGTAGTGGTCTACCAGTTGTGGCTTTAGTCTAACTAATATAAGAACCGTCGGTTTCTACCTCTTCGAGATATGTCAGTTGTTTTTGTTCTCGTCCTCGACTGACACCGAGTCTAGTACTTGAGGAATAATGGTTTAAGTCTGAGTTTAACTTCTTTCATCCCTTTTGGCGATCTGGTAAGTCCATACTCGATTTAGTTTAGGGAATACTAATATGTCACTTTCACTCTTTATCTAAATTCCCGGATCTAGATTCTCTATTTCACGGACTACTTGATACCTTATTTCAAGTACTGTAACACGTCCTCTGTCCCTACTTCTGGTAGGGGTATCTTTTCTTCTCGTTTTTTCGTTTTACCGACAGACCCCTCCGGAATGTTTATCGACACTTCTCTTCTCTCCACTTTTCGTTTCCTCTTTTCCTTTCTATATCCATAGACTTACGTCTCAAGGTTTCTTATCGTTCTTCTCTATTCTTTCGGAAGAAGTCACTAGTCACGTTTCTTTATCTCCTTTTCTTGTCTTACCCTTTCTGATCTTTAGGGAAGTTCTTTTAATCTCTATGGTTCCCTTGTAAAGTACGTTCCTACTCGAGCTATTTCCTGTCTTTACCATACCTGGATTGTCTTCGTCTTCTATAATTCTTCTTCACCGTTCTTGTGTGTCTTCTTGACATGTTTTTACTAGAAGTGTTAGGTCTATCAGTACTACTACACTAGTGATTAGATCTTGGTCTGTAGAACCTTACACTTCAGATCACCCGGTACCTTTTATAGTGATACTTTTTTCGATCACCTCCACTACCTTAAGGTCAACTCGATAAAGTTTAGGATTTTCTACTACGACACTTTCACGACGTGAGTTATACGGTCGTTTAAACCTTTTGAGTCGTCACCGGTGTCCTGACCTTTTCCAGTCAAGAGTAAGGTTAAGGTTTCTTTCCGTTACGGTTTCTTACGAGTTTGATGGTGTGTTAACGTGAGTAGAGTGTACGATCATTTTATTACGAGTTTTAAGAGGTTCGGTCCGAAGTCGTTATACACTTGGCACTTGAGGGACTACAAGTTCGACCAAGATCTTTTCCGTCTCCTTGGTCTCTAGTTTAACGGTTGTAGACGGTTTAGTAGTTTTTTCGTTCTCTCAAGGTCTTTTTGTAGATAAAGACGAAATAACTGATACGGTTTCGGAAAGTGACACACCTAGTGTTATTTGACACCTTTTAAGACTTTATATACCCTTATGGTCTGGTGGACTGGACGGAGAACTCTTTAGACATACGTCCAGTCTTTCCTTGTCAATCTTGACCTGTACCTTGTTCTCTGACCAAGGTTTATCCTTTTCCTCACGTAGTTCCGACATATAACAGTGGGACGAATAAATTGAAAATACGTCTCATGTAGTACTCTTTGCAACCTGACCTTCTTTGTGTTCGACCTTAGTTCTGACGACCCTCTTTATAGTTATTGGAGTCTGTACGTCTACTGTAGTGGGATACCGTCTTTCACTTCTCCTCGACTTTTCGGAGAACTACTTTCACTTTCTCCTCTCGATTTTGTAACGGGATTTCGAGTTGTAAGTCTTATGCTTCTAGTACCGTAGGCCAGGGTAGTGAATTACCCTTTATCTATCCCTTTGTCACCTTTGTCACAGTCTGAAATAAAAAAACCCGAGGTCTTAGTGACGTCTACCACTGACGTCGGTACTTTAACTTTCTGCGTTTGAGGAACCTTCTTTTCAATACTGGTTGGATCTATCGTATAAGTTTTCGTCTCTGTAATGAAACGGTTGATTCCAGGCAGATCAGTTCCGATACCAAAAAGGACACCAGAACATACCTACACTCTCAACCTGATACTCCTTCCGACTCGCGACTTCTTAACTACGAAAACTTGACACCACAACCTCTTGAGAGAACTCTCAGGGAACCTGACGTTCCTCTAGGTTGGTCAGGTAAGACTTCCTCTAGTTGGGACCCTAAAGAAACTTTCCTTACTACGATTTCGACTTTGAGGTCATGAAACCGGTGGAGTAAACTTCTCAAATGAGTAACCTTTTTTGAGACTACGACCCTCCCTAACCCCCGTCGTCCTCTTCCCCTGCTGACTCCTACTCGACCGACCTACTGTAGTGCCTAACTACCTGCACTCAGACTCACTTGAGGCCCTCTACCACTACTTGTCCCTCCGGACCGCACGACGTTAAGTACCCCAGAGTTTCTCAGCTTGTGCTGACTCGTTGAATTGACTTGACTCTGATCAATCTGGATTATCTATAGATATCCTGTAAAGTAGAGTTTTGTTACTTAAAGTGGTAAGAGTTCGTGTGTCCCTTGGAAGAGGTCCTGTCTAGTGTAGGACCCGGTATTTAGGTCGGAACCATTTAAGCTTTTTTAACTTTAGTTAGGTGCGTAGAAAAGACTGGTGTTACGTCATTCTAATCTAGAGTTCATGCCCTCTTTTTAATAATTTTTAGGGTTGTACACCTCCACTTCTTGTGCGACGACTTATTAGTTCTTTAGTGTCTTCTTAAGTTTTTTCTTTAGTTTTATATGTATCTTTGTTTACTTTTGTGTTGTTACGTTTTGGACACCCTGTGACATTTTCGTCACGATTCCCCTTCCAAGTATCGTTATGTACGTATGGAGTCCTTTGTTCCTTTTTCAGTTTATTTATTGGATTAAGATGTGAATTTCGTTGATCTTTTCCTTCTTTACTTCTTGGGGTCCCAATTCTCTTCCTTTCTTTAGAATTTTTAATCCCGTTTTTGTTTAAGTTTTGTTTGTTAGTTAGTTTGTTTGTTTTCTCTGGTATCCTTTTTAGTTGTTTCTGTTGTGGACCAAGAAACTCTTCTATTTATTTTAACTGTTTAGTAATCGGTCTGAGTAGTTCTTTGTTTCCCTCTTTTTAGTTTAGTTATTTTAATCTTTACTTTTTCCGCTCTAGTGTTGTCTGTTGTGTCTTTGTGTTTCCTAGTATTCTCTGATGATAGTCGTTGATATACGGTTATTTTACCTGTTGCACCTTCTTTACCTGTTTAAGAATCTTTTCATGTTGAAATGTTTTGACTTGGTCCTTCTTTATCTTTTAGAATTGTCTGGGTAGTGTTCGTACCTTTAACTTTGACATTAGTCTTTAGAAGGTCGTTTGTTTTCGGGTCCAGGTCTGTCGAAGTGTCGACTTAAGATGGTTTTTAAATCTCTTCTCGATTGTGGATAGGATGACTTTGATAAGGTCTTTTAACGTCTCCTTCCATTTGCAGGTTTGAGTAAGATACTCCAGTGGTAGTGAGGTTATGGTTTTGGACTGTTTCTACGGTGTTTTTTTCTTTTGATGTCCGGTTATAGTGACTACTTGTGTTCACGTTTTTAGGAATTGTTTTATGATCGTTAGTCTTAGGTTGTTGTGTAATTTTTCTAGTGTGTAGTACTGGTTCACCCGAAATAGGGTCCCTACGTTCCTAAGAAGTTATAGACGTTTAGTTAGTTACATTAAGTGGTGTAATTGTTTAACTTTTGATTTTCGGTATACTAATAGAGTTATCTACGTCTCTTCCGGAAACTGCTTTAAGTTGTAGGTAAATACTATTTTTGGGAGGTCTTTCGTCCTTATCTTCCTTGTATGGACTTGTATTATTTTCGGTATATACTGTTTGGGTGTCGTTTGTCATAGGAGTTACCACTTTTTAACTTTCGTAAAGGAGATTTCAGTCCTCGTTCTGTTCCCACCGGTGAGAGTGGTGATGATAAGTTGTGTCAAAACCGGTGTCGTTAGTCTCGTCTTTTTCTTTATTTTCCTTAGGATTAACCTTTTCTTCTTTTTTTTGAGAGTGACAAATATCTACTGTACGAGGAGATGTATCTTTTGGGAGTTCTGTGGTGGTCTTTTAATGATCTCGATTAGTTACTAGTATCATTTCAACGTCCTATGTTTTAGTTGTGTGTCTTTAGGGAACGTAAGGATATGTGATTGTTACTCTTTTATTTTTCTCTTTAATTCTTTTGTTAAGGTAAGTGGTAACGTTGCTTTTCTTATTTTATGAATCCTTATATAGGTGGATTTCTTTGTTTCTGGATATATGTCTTTTGATATTTTGTGACCACTTATTTTAGTTTCTCCTGTGATTATCTACCTTTTTATATGCACAAGTACCTAACCTTCTTAGTTATATCACTTTTACTCATATGATGTGTTTCGTTAGACATCTAAGTTACGTTAGGGATAGTTCGATGGTTTCCATAAAAAGTGTCTCGATCTTGTTTGTTAAAGTGTTAAACATACCTTTATGTTGTTCGGAGCTTATCGGTCGTTAGAACTCTTTCTTCTTGACCTCCTTAGTTGGACGGTCTGAAGTCCGAGATGGTGTTTCGGTGTCAGTAGTTCTGTCATACCATGACCGTGTTTCTCTCTTTATGTCTAGTTACCTTGTTTTATCTTTCGGGTCTCTATTTAGGTACGTGGATACCTGTGGAATAGAAACTATTTCCTCCGTTCTTATATGTTACCTCTTTCCTGTGAGAGAAATTGTTCACCACGACCCTTTTGTTCAGTTGGTGAACATTTTCTTACTTTGATCTTGTAAAAAATTGTGGTATGTGTTTTTATTTGAGTTTTACCTAATTTCTAGATTTGCATTCTGGTCTTTGATATTTTGAGGATCTCCTTTTTTATCCGCTTTGTGAGAGGTTGTATTTAGTGTCGTCCTAGGAGATACTGGGTGGAGGGTCTTATAACCTGTATTTTCGTTTGTATTTGTTTACCCTGGATTAATTTTAATTTTCGAAGACGTGTCGTTTCCTTTGATGTTCGTTCCACTTTTCTGTCGGAAGTCTTACCCTCTTTATTATCGTTTACTTCGTTGATTGTTTCTTAATTAGAGTTTTTATATGTTCGTTGGGGACATCGAGTTAAGGTCTTTTTATTTACTGGGTTTGTTTTTTACCCGGTTTCTTGATTTATCTTTAAAGAGGTTTCTTTTGTATGTCTACCGATTGTTTGTGTACTTTTCTACGAGTTGTAATGAGTAATAGTCTCTTTACGTTAAGTTTTGGTGTCACTCAATGGTACAGTACGGTCAGTCTTACAGACGCTGGGTTTTCAGATGTTCGTTATTTACGACCTCTCCCACACCTCTTTTCCCTTGGGAGAATGTGACAACCACCCTTACGTTTGATCATGTCGGTGATACCTCTTGTCACACCTCTAAGGAAATTATTGACCTTTATCTTGACGGTATATTCGGTTGTTAGAGTGACGACCCGTATGTGTGGTTCCTTTGGTCTTAACTTTCTCTGTACACATGGAGTTACAAGTAGGGTCGTGACAAATATTATCGGTCCTGTACTTTCACTGGATCTACAGGTAGTCGGCTTCTTACCTATTCTTTCGTCACCATGTATATGTGTTACCTCATAATGAGTCGGTAATTTTTCTTATGTAAACTTAGTCAAGATTACTCCACCTACTTTGACCTCGGATAATAGGTCTTACTTCATTCGGTCTTTCTTCTTGTGGTTATGTCATATGATTACGTATATATACCTTAAATCTTTTTACCATTGTTAACGGGACATACGTTCTGTCATTCTCTGTGTCTACATATCTTGTCAGAAGACCTGAGACACCCTCTCCCACTCCCACCCTACTAAACCCTTTTACCGTAACTTTGTACAATAATAATATACACTTTGTTTAGCGTTCAGGTCCAAGCTACGTACTATGTCCTACGAGTCCCGACCACGTGACCCTACTGGGTCTCCCTACCATACCCCTCCCTTCACCCATCTCCTAAGTCCTACCCCTTGTGCACATGTGGACACCACCTAAGTACAGTTACATACCGTTTTTGTTATGTTATAACATTTCTTTAAGTCAAGTCAAGTCAACGAGTCAGCACAGGTTGAGAAACGCTGGGGTACTTAGGGTCGTGCGGTCCGGAGGGACAGGTAGTGGTTGAGGACCTCAAGTGAGTCTGAGTGCAGGTAGCTCAGTCACTACGGTAGGTCGGTAGAGTAGGAGACAACAGGGGAGGAGGAGGACGGGGGTTAGGGAGGGTCGTAGTCTCAGAAAAGATTACTCAGTTGAGAAGAGTACTCCACCGGTTTCATGACCTCAAAGTCGGAGTCGTAGTAAGGAAGGTTTTTGTGGGTCCCGACTAGAGGAAATCTTAACTGACGAACCTTGAGGAACGTCAGGTTCCCTGAGAGTTCTCAGAAGAGGTTGTGGTGTCAAGTTTACGTAGTTAAGAAACGGCGAGTCGAAAGAAGTATCAGGTTGAGAGCGTAGGTATGTACTGGTGACCTTTTTGGTATCGGAACTGATATGCCTGGAAACAACGGTTTCATTACAGGGACGAAAAGTTATACGATAGATCCAACCAGCAATTGAAAAGAAGGTTCCTCGTTCACAGAAAATTAAAGTACCGACGTTAGTGGTAAACGTCACTAAAACCTCGGGGTTTTTTATTTCAGACTGAGACAAAGGTGACAAAGGGTTAGATAAAGGGCACTTCACTACCCTGGTCTACGGTACTACAATTAAAAGACTTATAACTCGAAATCCGGTTGAAAAATCGTAGGTTATTTTTATTTATATAAATACAATTTTTTTTGTCCATGGTTCTTTATTTAACATATATAAAAATATGTCGGTAAACGTCATCGTTGTTTTTATATTCCCTATATCCTTATTTTAAAATTTTGAAATAACTTTCTTTATTTTTTGGACATATTTAGTTTTCTATATGGTACTTTTATTTTCTTTCAAGTTTGATGTCATGACAACACGAGTAAAGTGTACGATCATTCCAATATGAGTTTTAAGAAGTTCAATCCGAAGTCGTCGTACACTTCCTTTATGAAGTCCTACATATTCAACCCAAATCTTTTCCACCTCCACAGTCTCTAGTTTAACGGTTGTAAGGTACCTAGTATCTCATTCGTTCCCTTAACTTTTTTTTTTAGACGAAATAACTGATACGATTTCGGAAACTGACATACCTATTGTTTTTTAACACCTTTTAAGAATTTCTCTACCCTTATGGTCTGGTGAAAAGGAGGATTCTTAGGACATACGTCTAGTTCTTCGTTGTGAATCTTGGTCTGTACCTTTTTAACCAAGATTTAGTCTTTTCCTCATGCAGTTCGATATATAACAGTGGAACGAATAAATTGAATATACTTCAGTCAAGTCAAGTCAGGTAAGTCAGTACAGGCTGAGAAACACTGGGGTACCTGACGTCATGTGGTCCGGAGGGACAGGTGGTGGTTGAGAGTCTCAAATGACTTTGATTACAGGTAACTCAGCCACTGTGGTAGGTTGGTAGAGTAGGAGACAGCAGGAGAAGAGGAAGACGGAAGTTTGAAAGGGTCGTGGTTCCAGAAAAGTTTACTCAGTCAAGAAGTGTAGTCCACCGGTTTCATAACCTCAAAATCGAAGTCGTAGTTAGGAAGGTTACTAATAAGTTCTAACCAAATAAAATCCTACCTGACTAACCTATAGGAACGTCAGGTTCCCTGAGGGGTCTCAAAAGAGGTTGTGCTGTCAAGTTTTCGTAGTTAAGAAACCCTGAGTCGATAGAAATATCAGGTTGAGAGTGGGTATGTACTAATGACCTTTTTGGTATCGAAACTGATTTGCCTGGAAACAACGGTTTCATTACAAAGACGAAAAAATTATCCGACAGATCCAGCCAGTATTGAAAGGAAGGTTCCTGATTCGCAGAAAATTAAAGCCCGACGTCAGTGGTAGACGTCACTAAACCCTCGGGGGTTTTTTTACTTCAGTCGGTGACAAAGGTGAAAAGGGGGTAGATAAAGGGTACTTCACTACCCTGGTATACGGTACTAGAAGTAAAAGACTTACAACTCGAAATTCTGTTGAAAAAGTGAGAGGAGAAAGTGAAAGTAGTTCTCCGAGAAATCAAGAAGAAGTGAAAGACGGTATTCCCACCACAGTAGACGTACAGTCTCCAATAACTATAAAGAGGGTCGTTAGAACTAAGGTCGAACACGAAGGAGGTCGGGTCGTAAAGAGTACTACATGAGACGTATCTTCAATTTATTCATACCACCGTTATATGTCGGAACTACATGAAGAAAAGGATGAACCTTGGTCAGACAACAAGGTACAGGTCAAGATTGACAACGAAGGACTGGACGTATATCCAAAGAGTTCTCCGTCCAGTCCACCAGACCACAAGTGTAGAGAAAATCTTAAAAGGTGTCAAATAACACTGGGTGTGTCAGTTTCCGAAACCGTCTCAGTCATTTCGTCTTCATCTACAAAAAGACCTTGAGAAAGAAAAAACTACTAGGTCGCCTACAACCGTTAAACTAGAGACCAAGGAGACGGAAAAGATTTTGGTCGAACTTGTAGACCTTCAAGTGTCAAGTACATAACAGTTTCGGACTGAACCTCTTAAAACTCGTAATGAAATGATCGTACACTCTACTCATGTTAACACACCGTCAGACTCATAAGAAACCGTAACGGAAAGAAACTCTGACCTTACTTTTGACTGAAAAGGTCAGGACACCGGTGACGACACAAAAGGTTTAACCGACCGGTATAACTCACGTCGTGAAAGTGTCGTGGTAGAAAATCCTAAACTTTATCGAGTTGACCTTAAGGTAGTGGGGGTGATCGAAACAAATACCACTACGAAGGATTCCTGGTGACCTGAAACGTAGGGTCCCAAAGACCGAGATCCACTCACTAGTGTGGCACTAATAGACCCAGTACTTCTAGAAAAAACATGTCAAGAGACACATCAGAACGGTTAAGAATTATAGAAGACGAAGACAATCCAGGAATAGTAAAGACAGGAAATAACTCGGATAGAAACGTACTTTATAGGGGGCCATGGAGGTTAAAAGAACTTCCCTAGAGATCAGAAAGGGTAAGATAACAAAAGGAGATAAAGAAACGTGACTAGTGACTCCTTCCGAAGGAATAGAGAGAAACGATAAGAAACCTTTAGACGTAAGTTTACCCATATAGAAAGGAAAAGAGGAAACGAAAACCGAAGAGAAGAAAAGTGTCCATAAACGTTCCGGAGGAGTCTGTCGGTAAAACGAAAAAACGTAAAGAAAACCCCCCCCCTACCAGAACTAAGGACAGAGGACATGTCACAGTGTTTGGAGGTAGGTATCAAGTAGTCCGTGAGATAGTCTAGATCAGGGAATTTAGGTAAAGAGTGAAGGTGACGTATTAACATTCCCTAAACTAAATCAAGTATAGACTTATCAGATCACCAAAAGGGATGAAAAAGTTAAATTCAGACTTAAGCCGTTATTCCTCAAGTACTAGACTCGGTGTCAGTCGAGGGTCAGAACAAAAACGACCGACATATCGCGAAGAGGTAGAAACCGACGTTTCTTATATTAGTTAGACTAAGGTCACAACTGGGAGACTACTACAGGTACACATCTCAGAAGAGAACACAACGACTTCTCCCACAAATGATACTGGTCACGCAAGAGAACCGTTTTGAGATACGTCTCATGTAGTACGTTTTACTACCCGACCTACTTTGTGTTCGACCTTAGTTCTAACGGTCTTCTTTATAGTTAGTTGTCGAAGTCTATGGGTCTACTATGGTGAAGTTACCTTATTTCACTTCCCCTTGATTTTTCGGAGAACTATTCGCACTTTCTCCTCTCACTTTTTCGACCGAATTTTGAGTTGTAAGTTTTTCGATTCTAGTATCGTAGACCGGGGTAGTGAAGTACCGTTTATCTTCCTCTTTTTCACCTTCGTCACTGGCTAAAATAAAAGAACCCGAGGTTTTAGTGACGTCTACCACCGACGTCGGTACTTTTCTGTACACGAGGAACCTTCTTTTCGACACTGTTTGGATCTGAAGCATAATTTTTCGTCTCGGTAATGAAACGGTTGTTTCCAGGTAAATCCATTTCGGTACCACAAAGGTCATCAGTACATGTACACACTCTCAACCTGGTGTGTCTTCCGACTCGTGGTTTCTTACCCACGAAAGTTTGAGCTCAGGGAAGCTGAAGTTTCTCTAGTTTGATCACTTAGATCTACTTTAGTTGGGGGTTATAAGTGACCTTTCTGACTACGACTTCAACTTCGAAGTCATGAAACCGGTGGACTACGTTTCTCAGCTGGGTGACCTTTCTGAGACTACGACCCTTTCTAACCTCCGTTTTCCTCTTCTCCTCCCGTCTCTTACTCTACCAACCTACCATAGAGGTTGATTTACCTATACTTAAAATTGTTTGAGACCCTCTATGACTTCCTGTCCCTTCGGACGGCATGATGTCAGGTACCCCAACGTATTTCAGTCTGTGTCGAATCGTTGACTTGTTGTTGTCGTTGTTGTCGCATATGAAAATTTTGGATATACGTATCCATTTTTAAGTCTAATTTTATTATATTTGGACACTATTATTAACAAACCTTACTACTATCTACTAAGACAATGAGGAAATAACAAATAAAAGTAAAAGAAAAAAGAAAAAACGGAAGTGGTACATAACGAAAACATTATTCTTATATCTTTGTTTATATAAAAATTTCATGGACTTATATTTGTTCTGGTAAAGAATCTTTTGTATATTTTGTATATAAATTATTAGAATGTAAAGATATTCTTAAACGTACATTATTAACAGGTATTTCATAACAGACTTCGGAAACACTATATAGATACTAAGTAGGGTTAATTCCTACTTCTTTGATTCAATGAAGTTGTTTTAGTAGGGTGACTATTTACTATTCACAATCAACGAAGTCAGCAGAGACTGAAAAACGTCGGGGTACCTAATATCGGGTGGTCCAAGGAGACAGGTACCTTAAGAGGTCTGTTCCTATGACCTCACTCATCGACAAGGAAAGAGGTCCCCTAAAAGGGATGGGTCCCTAGTTTGGATCCAGAGGATGTAACGTCCGTCTAAGAAATGGTAGACTCGGTGGTCCCCTCCAAGACAGAATTTACGTCAAGAAGACTCAAATTCCGGTACCGGAAAGGGTCGACGTGACTCTCGACGGAGGGTGAATTAGGGACGTACCGACATTTTCTTCGGTTGGTTCATAATTTTATATCATTGAAGTCGTAAAGACGAGGTCTCCGAACATCCTCGTTGGGTCATATAGTAATAAAAAGTAAATTAGTTCAAAAAAATTACTGTTTAAAACTGACGTTTGAGAAAGGTATCACTTCTCAAGTTTAATTTTACAGTGAAAACTAAGTCACTTCTACGAAATGAAAGTTTTATAAATTCCTTTTATAAAAGTAATTTTGGTCCTACTAACCTACAATCCCCTATATTTATAGTATTGTTCAAGGTGGTAAATCATTTTTCTAAAGTCCGGAGTAATCTGTTTAGGACTTTGAAACGTTGTTTCCTTTTTTAAGTAGAGTAATTTTTATATGTGTACGTACATATTATATAAATGGATTTATAAATTTTGTATACGTTATTCAAGTTCTAGACCTATGAAATCAAACAGTTACAGATACTGTTTGTTAGGTTAGACGACTGTTCGTCAGAGGTTGTTAATAATTTTTACTGTCGTAGATAATCTGAAGACACGTGATCATCGACAGAGTGACTACTTAACGATACGTATCACGATTCAGAGTAAAGAAAGGTATATATGTATAATTGAGGAGACATCAAGAAAAAAATTTATCCTCTGTCTACATCTGAAAACTCCAAGTAAAATCAGATTTAACTGTGAGAAGTCTGTTTTGTTTTAGAGAGTAATAATTTTTTTTTTTTTTTTTTGGTGGTGTTAAAAATTATGGGAGTCGTAGGATGTGGTTTTACCACCTAGTATAGTGTTTATTAAAGTGATCTCAGTCCGGAATACCCGTCAAAAGTAAACTTAAATTTTGAAGTGGGTATTGACCCATCTCTAGATAAGTTGGTGCTACGTTTCTAGTGGTGACAGAATCCTCCTCTCCGAAAACGTATTTAAGGTAAAGTGGAGGAAAAGAAAGAGAGAAGGTCCTAGATCTTACTAGGGTGGGTTAGAAAAAGAGAGAGTCGTCGTAGTGGTAAACGGAAGTGTAAAGAGACGTTACAAGTTATTCCTATTCCTTTCCCGAAGAAGTCAAGAAGGATGAGACTCCTAAAGATTCATGAGAAGACGTTGGGTACCTTTACTTTAGTTTCGTCTTCGACATCAAGTAAGACGACAGGATCGTAACGTGATGGATGGGACAAGAGAGGGTGAACAGGACAATCGGAAGTAGAAATAAAAAGACAGAGAATGGTGATTCAGAGGAACTCTAAAGAGGTTGTACTATTTCCTACAGAGGGTTGTTCCAGAAAGAGTAACCTTCCCACTATTAGGTGTGAGACCTAATAGTGTTAGAGACGACGAACGAAACAAAATGATACGTCTGGTGTCCTTCTGGGAAGGAATCTTTACGTGTACCGAATAATTCCCAAAATATGTATGTTCCGAATTTTCACCATAGAAACGTACATATTTCAGTAAGTTTTTCGTGTTATTTCGTTAAAATTGACTAAACTAGGGTAACGGTTTTATGAATTTTTGTTCAGTAGATGATTTAAATTGGTCTTACGAAACTTTCACTTTAACTTTCAGAGAGTCGGCACAGACTGAGAAACACTAGGGTTCTTGACATGTCAGGTACCTTAAGAGGTCCGGTCTTATGACTTCACCCATCGCAAAGGGAAGAGGTCTCCTAGAAGGATTGGGTCCCTAGCTTGGGTCCAGAGGGGGTAACACCCGTCTAAGAAATGGTCGACTCAGTGTTCCCTTCGAAATTGGTAACATAAATCTGTACCGTTTAGTACTAACCTGTCTAGGAGATCTTTGACTTCGTTTCTCCCAAACCATTCCAACTTAAGGTCTTCCCAAGAGAATCAGTTAGGTTTTAAGTTCATTATTAATATCTCTTGGATCTAAGGTCATGATAAACTTTAAGTGGTTTATAAGGTGGTCTTTATATTCTGTTCAATTTCCTCTTAAGTCCTCTTCGTATGTATTTCTTAAATCTCTTGTTTTTGTGTTTTTCACATATTAATTTTCCGTTAGTGGTTCCATTTTCGTCTCTATGATTTCTTTAAAAATATTCACTTTATGATCTGTTCCTACCAAACCTACTCCTATACCTTGAGTTTTACTTGGTACACCTAATTTTTTTCTTTCAAAGTCCTTTCCCGTATTCTTTCCTGTGTTTCAACTTTGATTATTGGTACATTCCCTGATCTTGATTTGTAATATTCGTCATCTACTGAAAGAGCACATAGACAAAGTTTGTCAGAGTGTACCCCTTTGAGTTTCATCAGTATTTAGAAGGGAAGGTTCTCGATTTCAGATTGAGAAGTGGCGGACCTAGTCTCAACAGTGATACCGAAGGAGACCGGTCGTCTTGGAATCGTCCGTACGGTGTCGTCTCTTTACTCACTCTTTGTGAACGTAGAACCTCGAACGGAAAATAATATGACCATAGGATTCTGGTAGTACCTACTTTTTCTTGGGTTCGATCTGAGGACATCCTACTTTCTACTTTTCTGGGGTTCTTCACTCCACTGTGTCTATTGTTAGTCTGTCGAGGTCCGCTTTCGGACGGTTGACGGTTCCTATATCACTCCGGTTCGTCGGACGGTCGAGTGGTGCCTGTGTACTCATTCACTCTAGTCACACCGGTCGGGTCACATGGAACGGTTAGGTACCTTAAGTGTGTGTGTCAGAGAACTCACAAACACAGAAGGAAGTTTTAATGATAGAAGGTTAATTAGTGGAGGTTTGACTACTGGGTCGAAAGTCGAAAAGACAGGTTCGATGGAATTAGTGACGACAGTCTAATCAAAAAGTTTTCTCGAGTAGAAACGAGGACAGTAAGAAGACTAGGGTCCAAAGATTATTCGTAAGTAAGTAAGTTATGTAAGTAACTAGTGGACGATCCAGGACCGGTGATTAGATCTACATCCCTTATGTCAAAAATTTTGTAACATGTTTTAGAGACAAGGTGTTCTAATGGTAAAGTCGAGTAGTCAAAGATATCATTTACTAGAGGTCAATGAGGTGTATTCTAGTGACCCCCTCTAATTATTACTAGATGACTTGTATTTGTTGTCTTACTGTTTGGTGTGTAACAAATTTACCAATAGGTATTCCCCTTCTGTATATATCCGACCACATCAAAACAATAACAACAAATCGACGATTCAGTACGGACTTAGAAAACACTGGGGTACCCGATATCGGACGTTCCGAGGATACAGGTACCCTAAAAGGTCCGTCCTCATGATGTCACCTGACCACCCTGTCTGATTTAATGAAACTGTTATTGAACTAAACATTTAAATTGTACCCTTTGTACATTTATAGGATGTGTTAATATTTTCTTTTAATTTGAATATTTAATCGGAGAAATTTACTTTTATTTTACTCGAAATTATCTTTTGGTCAACGACCACGTTAGTTTATCTATTTGACTGACACCCGAAGGGCCATCGAGTCACCATTTCTTAAGCGGACGTTACGTTCTCTGTGTCCTCTGTGCCCAAGCTAGGGATCCAGTCCTTCTAGGGGGCCTCCTCCTTTACCGTTGGGTGAGGTCATAAGAACAGACCTCTTAGGGTACCTGTCTACTTGGACCGCCCGATGTCAGGTACCCCAGTGTTTCTCAACCTGTACTGACTTCACTGACTCGTACGTACGTTTGACTGACATTGGGGATCACCGTACTTTCACTTTCACTTCAGTGAGTCAGTACAGGCTGAGAAACGCTAGGGTACTTGACATTGGATAGTCCGAGGAAACAGGTACCCTAAAAGGTCCGTTATCATGACCTCACCTAACGGTAAAGGAAGAGGTCGCCTAGAAGGACTGGGTCCGTAGCTTGGGTCCAGAGGGTGTAACATCTGTCTGCGAAATGACAGACTCGGTGGTCCCTTCATTTTTCTATTGTTTCCAAGGTGATTATTATAATAATCTTTTCTACACAAACAACAATTAGACTTTGAAAACACACTAGTGATGTTCAGTTTCATGTACCAAATAATATTTTATAAGAAGATTGTAAGGAGTATAGTAACTTTTGACCCTAAGCCCTCTCTGAATCTCTTTTTTGTATGACTGTATTTTGTTTGGGACACCACGACTCAAACTTACCTTATATAGATATCTAGAAACTCCACTCTCATAGAATCTTTTATTTTAGAAGAGACCGTAAAAAGTAAATTTTCCGAATCTTTATACCGGATTATCGTCACGTTTGGTGATCATAGGTCGTACATTAGAATTTTATACCAAAGGGTTACTTTCTATAGTTTCGAGCTGGAGTCCAAACCCTGTCCTTCACAGGATCTACTAGGACTGTGTAAGACAGTATGATCTTTCATTTATTACAAAATTTATGACAATTCCAGTACAGTCTTCTTGAGACCTCGGTTTGACTTCTTCAAACACTTCTTCAGGGGTGGTCCGTTCTTTCTTAACTCTTAGTCATTGTCATTGTAACGTTACCTGACCTTATACGGTTTGTACAAATTTAAGTGTCATTATGATTTATTTGATTGATTTATTAACTTAAATGACATACTACGATTGCTTGTTTAAGTAATAAAAAGTTCGACCATTTATTCCTTTTCTTAGTACATAGGACGAAAAGGACAGATCTGACATGGTGAAAAATTCGTTGATCGTCTACTTTCTTTTACAGAGAAATATCTTCGTAAAGTTGTTCAATTACTCTCTACTATCTTATAGTAGTAAAACGTTAAAGACAATTTAATTACCTAGTTCCGTAACGAGTAGTCACCAACGATTGTATAATTATTCTGTTCGTTTGTCTATAATTCGCCAGTATTACTTTCTTATGTAGTAATGAATCTATAACCAGAACCTTTTATTTGACCGTGTCTTTATAAAATTTTGGAGACCTAGGTTGATATTTATTGTTCTTTTGTACAATTTATACAAAGTATACGATCATACGTCTTTGCCATACCTGGATTGTCTTCGTCTGCTATACTTCTTCTCCACCGTTCTCATGTATCTTCTTGATATGTTTTTTCTAGAAGTACTGGGTCTATTGGTCCCACCACACTAATGAGTGGATCTCGGTCTATAGAACCTTACACTTCAGTTCACCCGGAATCCTTCGTAGTGATGTTTGTTTCGACCACCTCCACTACCTTAATGTCGACTCGATAAAGTTTAGGATTTGCTACTACGACGCTTTCACGACGTGAGTTATACGGTCGTTTAAACCCTTTGAGTCGTCACCGGTGTCCTGACCTTTTCCAGTCAAAAGTAAGGTTCGGGTTTCTTTCCGTTACGGTTTCTTACATTAAACTTAATGACGTGCTGACATGAGTAGAGTGTGTAATCGTTTCACTACAAGTTTTTAGAGGTTCAGTCCGAAGTTATCATGTACTTGGTTCTTGAGGGTCTACCAGTTCGACCTAAATCTTTTCCGTCTCTTTGGTCTCTAGTTTAACGACTGTAGACGACTTAGTATCTCTTTCATTCTTTTAAGGACTTTTTGTAATTAAAGACGAAGTAACTGATACGGTTTCGTAAACTGACACACCTAGTGTTTTTTTGATACCTTTTAAGAATTTCTCTACACTTATAGTCTAGTGGACTGGACGGAGGACTCTTTAGACAGACATCCAGTTATTCGTTGTCAATCTTGGTCTGTTCCTTGTTACCTAACCAAGGTTTAACCCTTTCCTCATTCAGTTCCGATATATAACAGTGGGACGAATAAATTGAATGTACGTTTCCTGTAGTACGTATTACGGTCTTACCTACTTCGTCTTCGACCTTAGTTCTGCCGACCCTCTTTATAGTTATTGGAGTCTACACGTCTACTGTGATGGGAATTTCGTCTTTCACTTCTTCTTGATTTCTCGGAGAACTACTTCCACTTTCTCCTCTCACTTTTTCGATCGAATTTTGAGTTGTAAGTTTTTTGTTTCAAGTACCGTAGACCAGGGTACTGAAGTACCGTTTATCTACCTCTTTGTTATCTTTGTCGCTCTCTGAAATAAAAGAACCCGAGGTTTTAGTGACGTCTACCACTGACGTCGGTATTTTAATTTTCCGGGAACGAAGAATCTTCTTTTCGATACTGTTTGGATCTGTCGTATAATTTTAGTCTCTGTAATGAAATGGTTGTTTCCAGGAATATCAGGTTCGAGATCAAAAAGGTCATCAGTATATACCTACACTCTCAACCTGGTATTTCTTTCAACCCACGGTTTCTTGACTACGAAAACTTAACACCACTACCTCTTCTAAGAACTCTCATGGAACCTAACGTTCTCCTAGTTTGGTCAGTTAGAATTTCCTTTATACAGGATTTACCAGTTACCTTCCTGATTACGACTTCGATGTCGAGGTTATGCACCCGGTGAACTACACTTTTTGACTGAGTAATCTTTTCTGTGAATACGACCCTTTCTTTTCTAACTTCCGTCCTCCTCTACCCCTACTGTCTCCTACTCTACCAACCTACCGTAGTGACTGAGGTAGTGACTGAGATACCTGTACTCAAACTCGTTTGAGACCCTCAACCACTACCTGTCCCTTCGGACCGTACAACGTCAGGTACCCCAACGTCTCAGTCTGTACTGATTCACTGACGTGACTACGATTTACTATGGTATCCTTTCTTTGGCCGTTTTACGTCTCATTTCTTTTAAAACTTCTTGTTAGATCAAAAAACTTGTCTCTCTTTCTCTCTTTACCTCTCCCCTATAATGTATAAATTTCTCTATAGGATCGGTTGTAATAACACAACGACAACAAGTCAGTGATTCAGTAAAGACTGAGAACCTCTGGGTCTCGTCACATGGTCCGAAGGGACAGGAAGTGTTAGAGGGTCGTAAACGAGTCTCAGTACATGTAACTCAGTCACTACGATAGATTGGTAGTTTTAAGATTAAGTTTGTTAGACATCTTTTGACATGTGTTTGTAAGTGTGACTACTTTGTCATTGGTTAACTTTGTGTTGACCGATAAAGTTCTATAATACTTTCATGCCATAGTATCATACAGGAATAAATCGTTATGTTTGACTTTACAACGTCGAAGGGACCTTCGAGTCGTCATTTCTTAGACGGACGATTACGTCCTTTGTGTCCTCTACACCCAAACTAGAGCCCTTCTAGGCGACCTCCTCCCGTACCCTCGGGTGAGGTTATAAGAACGGACCTCTTAGGGTACCTGTCTCCTTGTATCTCAGTGTTTCTCAGTCTGTACTGACTTCGTTGACTCGTGTGTGCGTGGGTTTACAATACCTACTTTAAAATATTACAGGTTCTAGACGGAGTTTTGTTATGTCTTCTACCCCTCGTCATCCCCATGTTCACTTCGCTCTGACCCACCTCCTGTCAAATGTTAACATCTTCAACCCACTACCCCACCCACGTCTCCACAAGTGATAGGACGTGACGGATGAAAATATGTATAAATTTAGAAGGGTATTTTTTTTCGTTTTACGTATATACGTAACTATGTTTCCGGGGTTAGAGTCTTTAAGTCTACATTAACCGGACTCCGAGTCCATCCTCTCCCTCTCTCTCTTCCTTTTCTCCTTCGTCTTTATTTCTCCCTCCTCTTCTTCTTCGTCCTCCTTCTTATCTTCTCCTCCTTCTTTCTTTTAATATCTTTCTTCTTTCCTTACTTCTATCCCTCCTTCCCTTTCTCCTTCCTTTCATCTTTCCTCCTCCCTTGAGAGGGGCACTGTGATAACGTCCTCGTAGGACCCGTTTCTCGATGAACAGATGGGAAGTCAGTAGGGAAATGAAAATCAGTGGGTCGGTACGGACAAAGAGTCACCAAGGTAGTCTTTAATGATCGTTTCTTGGACGGACGGTTACGTCCTCTATTCGCTGTACCCAAGATAGGGACCGAGTCCTTATAGGGGAACTCCTTCCGTACCGTTGAGTGAGGTCATAGACATGGACCTCTTAGGGTACCTGTCCCCTCGGACCGTCCAATGTCAGGTATTACAGTGTTTCTCAACCTGTACTGACTTTATTGAATCGTGTGTACCTAATTTATACGACTAAGGACTTGGAGCAGAGTCCGACCCCTCCCCGGACCCTCGTACCTGTAAAGTATTCGAGACGTCCAGTGACCGACAGTTAATTCCCACTTGAGGAAGAGACACGAGTAGTCTCGGTCGGAAGACGACAAGGGACGTGTGCACCGAGAGTCCGATGACCAAGACTTGGAAACAAACAAGACGAGTCGAGAAAGAGGTAGACTTTACGGAAGAGGAAGTCAGTCAAGTCAAGTCAGTGAGTCAGGATAGGTTGAGAAATGCTGGAATACCAGACATCGTGTGGTCCGGAGGGACAGGTAGTGGTTGAGGGTCACAAATGGGTCTGAGTATAGGTAACTCTGTCACTACGGTAGGTTGTTAGAGTAGGAGACAGTGGGGAAAGAGGAGGGTGGGAGTTAGAAAGGGTCGTAGTCCCAGAAAAGTTTACTCAGTCAAGAAGTGTAGTCCACCGGTTTCACAACCTCAAAGTCGAAGTCGCAGTCAGGAAGGTTACTTGTAAGTCCTGTGTAAAGTGAATCCTGACTGACCAACCTAGAAGAACGTCAGTTTCCCTGAGAGTTCTCAGAAGAGGTTATGGTGTCAAGTTTTCGTAGTTCAGAAGTAGTGAGTCGAAAGAAATATCAGGTTGAGGGTGTAGGTATGTACTGATGACCTTTCTAGTATCGAAACTGATCTACCTGGAAACATACGTTTCATCACAGAGACGAAAAAGTATACGACATATCCAAACGGTTGTTTCCAGGTAGATCAGTTCTGATACCAAAAAGGTCACCAGTACATACCTACACTCTCCACCTGACACTTCTTCCGACTCGTGACTTCTTTACTTCGAAAACTTGACACCACAACCTCTTCTGAGAACTCTCAGGGAACCTGACGTTCCTCTAGGTTGGTCAGGTAGGATTTCCTCTGGTCAGGACCCACAAGTAACCTTCCTGACTGCGACTTCGACTTTCAGGTTATGAAACCCGTGGAGTACACTTCTCAACTGAGTAACCCTTTCTGGGACTGCGACCCTTCCTAACCCCCGTCCTCCTCTTCCCTTACTGTCTCCTACTCTACCGACCTACCGTAGTGGCTGAGCTACCTGTACTCAAACTCATTTGAGGCCCTCAACCACTACCTGTCCCACCGGACCGCACGACGTTAAGTACCCCAACGTTTCTCAGCCTGTACTGACTCACTGACTTGACTTGATCCAACCAGTCTGAAAAGAAGGTTGCTCATATGTGGAAAAATAAAGTACCGAAGTAAGTGGTTGACGTCACTAAAACCTCGGGTTCTTTCATTTCAGACTGTGAGAAAGGTGACAAAGAGGTAGATAAACGGTACTTCACTACCCTGGTCTACGGTACTAAAAACAAAAGACTTACAACTCGAAAATCGGTTGAAAAAGTAAGAGGAGAAAGTGAAAGTAGTTCTCCGAAAAATCAAGAAGAAGTGAAAGACGGTATTCCCATCACAGTAGACGTATAGACTCCAATAACTATAAAGAGGGTCGTTAGAACTAACGTCGAACACGAAGGAGGTTGGGTCACAAAGAGTACTACATTAGACGTATCTTCAATTTATTCGTCCCACTGTTATATGTCGGAACTACGTGAGGAAAAGGATAAACCTTGGTCAGACAACAAGGTACAGGTCAAGATTGACAACGAAGGACTGGACGTATGTCTAAAGAGTTCTCCGTCCAGTTCACCAGACCATAAGTGTAGAGAAAATCTTAAAAGGTGTCAAATAACACTAGGTGTCAGTTTCCGAAACCGTTTCAGTTATTTCGTCTTCATCTACAAAAAGACCTTGTGAGAACGAAAAAGGTATTAGGTCGTCTACAACCGTTAAACTGGAGACCAAGGAGACGGAAAAGATTTTGGTCGAACTTGTAGACCTTCAAGTACCTAGTGCATAACAACTTCAGAACCAAACCTCTTAAAACTCGTAATGAAATGATCGTACACTTTACTCACGTTAACACACCATCAAACTCGTAAGAAATCGTAACGGAAAGAAACCCTAACCTTACCTTTGACTGGAAAAGGGCAGGACACCGGTGACGACTCAAAAGGTTTAAACGACCGTACAACTCACGTCGTGAAACTGTCGTAGTAGAAAATCCTGAACTTTATCGAGTTGACCTTAAGATGGTGGAGGTGATCGAAAAATACATCACTACGAAGGATTCCGGGTGGACTGAAGTGTAAGGTCCTACAGTCCGAGATACACTCACTCGTGTGGTAGTACTAATAGACCCAGTACTTCTAGAAAAAACATGTCAAGACACATAAGAATGGTGGAGAAGAATTATGGAAGAATTATGGAAGACGAAGACAATCCAGGTATGTTAAAGACAGGAAATAACTCGGGTAGACACGTACTTTACAAAGGAACCATAAAGATTAAAAGAATTTCTCCAGAGATCAGAAAGGGTAAGATAACAAAATAACGGAAGAGGAGTAGAAGTAGGTTTAGGAAGGATGAGACTCTTCACTTCAACGAGTCAGTACACACTGAGAAACGTTAGAGTAACTGACGTGGGATGGTCCGAGGAGACAGACACCGTAAAAGGTCCGTTCTCATGACCTCACCCAACGGTAAAAAAAGAGGTTCCCTAGAAAGACTGGGTTCCTAGTTTGGGTCCAGAGGGTGTAACGTCCGTCTGTAAAACGAGAGACTCGGTGGTCCCTTCGGGGATGAGATATTGGGTAAAGTTGGGGTTGGGATTGGGATATTGAGTCAAGTTTTTAGTGGGTAGGTACTTCCGATCAGGGAAGTCGACTTCACTAAGGAAGGAGAAAACTTCAGTTAAAAAGGGGTGATGTGTCCAAACGTAGTCAAATATATGGGGATGAGTTATTATTCGACGAAACGTAGTTTCCCGGTAAAAATTTTGTATGAGAACATTAGAGTAACTTGAATCTGTAACAAAAACTCAAGTTATTTACATATACTTTAGTTACTTCGTTACTTTCGTATTACCGACTACCACCGGTCTTATGAATAGATATGTGAGAGAAGAGAATTCCTGATCAATGGTAGGGGTAAGATGGGAGTTATATGTTTCTTCGTGGAGAGCTCCTTTCCACCATGATCGTCCTTCCGTTAAGTTCTATTTACTGATAGTCGTAGAGAGATCTTAGTCGATAATTTCGAACTACCACCAAATCAGCGATTCAGTACAGGTTGAGTATTCTGGGGAGTCTGATATCGGACGGTCAGAGACAGGTACCTTAAAAGGTCCGTTCTTATGATCTCATGCAACGGCAAAAGAGGAAGTCCCCTAGAAGGACTGGGTTCCTGGTTTGAACCCAGAGGACGTAACGTCCGCCAAAGGGCGTAACGTCCACCTAAGAAATGGATGACCTGGTGGTTTCTTCGAGTATTTTAGAACTGATGAAGGATTTAGTTTTAAGGTACGAATAGTAAAAATGGTTGATTTCTTTGACCGAATCCCTTTTTATAAAGTTTCTGATAAAGCATATACCATTGACACAGGTTTATAGGACTACGGGACAAAATATTTTTGCATTCATTTATACTGAAAGACAATTTACAAGAAGTTAAAATCCTCTGACGATTTCTTTTCCCTATACCTAAACATTTCTGGAGATGAAGTCTAAGAGTTTCCTTTCTTTTCTTTTTCAGAGTTTGAGACTGACCCTCTCAATAGCAATATTTAATTACGGACCGTGAGTGACTCACGGACGGTACGAGTCGTCAAATAGACTAAAAAAGAGTGATTCAGAAGAGAGTCAATCCTAATAGGTACCAAACAGTTCTTCTTGTCACTCTAGACCTCTCAAACTCATTGACGGACACCAGTGGGTTGGTCGTTTTCACCTTAAGTTCCGGGGTATGTGGACTAAGAAAGAAGGATGTCTAGAGCCGAAAGAATCTTGAGACGACTGACAACTCTCATTTTACTGTTTACGACCCCTTTCCCTACTCATTCTCCTCCTTCTCACCTGATCCCTTACTCTCTCCTCTACTTACTTGTCTCCCGTAATCACAATCACAAGTCAATGTGTCAGTACAGGCTGAGAAACGCTAGGGTACCTTGACGTCGTGCGGTCCGAGGAGACAAGTACCTTAAAAGGTCCGTTCTTATGACCTCGTCCAACGCTAAGGAAAGAGGTCCCCTAGAAAGACTGGGTCCCTAACTTAAACGCAGAGGACGTAACCGTCCACCTAAGAAATGGTGCCTCGGTGGACCCTTCGGGTGACTCCCAAAACGACACTCTGTTTAGAACCAAATATAGACATGACTTGAGGAGGCTAGAAGTCGAAGGAAGAGTCATTGTTATACCTGGTAGACCTCACCGACACTCCTCACAAATTCTACCACGTATACTCCTAGGACTGAGTTATTTACCTTTCACAACCAATTTTGTCGGTCATACCAGTTGAAACCAGAACAGTACTTATCTCACAGGAACATCTAGAGAGGAGTGATCTACTAGTTGATTAAGTCATTTTACTTGACTTACTATAAAGTAGGAAGTGTCTAAGATGACTTTAGTGTAATATAGTGGATCAAAAAACAGTTTTTATAGAATTTCGTAATATATATATTTTATAATATAATATGTGAAATATATATAATATATTTATATAATAATGTCATATATTTATATAATGTACGAGAACGTGCGAGAAATATATATTTATATATATTTCGTAGTGGGAGCAAATTGGGGTTTGAGTATCCGACTTGACGAGAATCGTTGGAGTAAGGTGTACTAGACAGTAAATCCGTCTTCCGAGGTGAGGCACGGGTTCAGAACGGGTTCTCCTACTCCGGGCCTTCCCAGTCAAGTCACGTGTGTGTCATGTGTACCATGTGTCGTGTGGACAGTGCCAGTCGGAGAGATCGTTAGGAAGACGTCGGAGGAAACGAAGTGGGTCCCTATTACTACTAGTAATAAAGGGAGCTCATTAGGAAAGATCGCCGAGTCTGGACCGTCTTCCCTTACCAAGGACCTCCCTGTGAGGCGAACGGTAAGGAGAAAGTAGACAAAAAAGGAGGGATTAAACTTACCAAAATGGGATTTGATTCCTCATTCACGGATGGAGAATCCTCAGGTTCTTTTTTTTAAGAAACGATTTAGGAGCACATGGTAGACACACATACACACACACACACAGATACGTACAGGAGTCAACGTAGACTGTGTGTCCGCGGAACCAAGCACCTTAAAGGGTCCGTCCATATGACCCCACCCAACGGTAAAGGTTCGGTCCCCTAGAAGGGCTAGGTCCCTAACTTGGGTCTAGACGCAGCGGACGTGACCGTCCGTTTAAGAAATGGTGACGCGGTGGACCCTTCAGGGTGGTGAACAAATCCTCCGTGAATAATCCAAATTGTCTCACCAGACTCAGGTACCAATTTAAGACTCCACTTAACTAGGAATCTCTACGTTTGAGAAGACGGAAATTTAGTCACACCTGAAACTCATTAACTCAGTTGTCTCTACGACTCTCTCAGGTGTTAACGACTACTAAATAGTATAACAAATGGTTAATATCGGTGTCTGTAATAAATATCTTTTAATAAATGTTAAAGATGTAACAAACACTCTTTGTATTTAATGATTGTTTTTATTTAAACATTAAACACCTAAAAACACGTGTTAGAAGTCAGAAGCTTTATTTTACAAGGTGATCGTGGAAGGACATGAACTTAACTTCTTTTTTGATTATTTTGACTCACAAATAAATATTGAATCTTTATTGAAACGTCCATACAACTGTTACTAAGTCTATGGTTATGTTCGTATGGTTAAAAAAGACCGTTTATCATGTCAAGAGGTTGAGGTCCTACCGACTTTTAGAGAACGAGAGACCCCCTTAGAAAGTGTTTGATTACATACTTCTATAAAATAAGAGGGAAATAAGTGTCTCTCGATCCAAACCTCTCGACTGGGAAATTTACATATGTTGTAAAAAATTTTTGAACTCGGACAAATACAAAAAGATTTTCTATACGAGACTACAAGTGTGAAAATTATTATACCGATAAAATATGTACATATGTCTTTTATACTCTGTATTTATGCTATAATTTTCATCTCAGAAGAACAATACCTTGGTCGTGATTTTGTCCTAAAAATAACAATTTTACAAGGACTTTCGTGAGACGTAAATACTCTAATTCGACGACACTCCAGACGAAATAGATAAGGACTTTAATAAAACAGTCAGAGAAATTGATAGATTCATAGAAAATGTCAATCTTAATCTTTGGGTTTGGATAGCAATCCTAAGAATATTTAGGAGACATCTTTTAGACAAATGGTTGCTTTTCTTTGTCTTATTAAGAATTCGTCTCCTACAGGATGTTGGCCTTTACTACATCTTTATTACATTTAATGTGTATAAAGGTTTTACATGTAAAAGAGAGAATCTTCCTATCTCTCCTTTTGTTAAGATTGAGTTATACGTCCCTTTTGAACCAGTACGCGGGTTATGCGACCGAATTCGAAAGAAGTCACGAGGACATGACAAGAAGTGACCGACGACTCATTGTAATCGTATTAGGACTTAATAATTCTTTTAATCTCCAGTCTAAACGAAATCCTCTTAAGTTGGATCGACTTAGTCCGGACTCTCCCACCATCGTAAGGTCTACACTCCGGTCACCATCCACATTTCACGTGGGGTACATCTCTTACACGTGTCATTCCTTTTTCTGTTTAATGGGTCTCGATAATGACAGTAATCAAGGTAGTCGGACCCTTCGGGAGGGTGCCGTAAAAGTCGCCTCACACACCTCGTCCGGACCCCGAATAGTGTAGAGAGTCCCCCAGCAGAAGACGGCCCGTATCAGTGTATCGAACTGTAAAGTCAATTTTTTTTTTTCAGACCCGGAAGTAAGAGGTACGTCCGAAGACAAAGAGTCGAGGTGTTGGTCATCGAGTTTATTTCCCTCGGTCGGGTCACTTCCGCGTTAGTAAATAGACTACCGTCTTAACGGTCGGATGTGGCTCCACGTGTGATAAGAAAGTGTGTTAGTCTAAAGTCGGTTCCTTTATTCGGACACGGTGACGTAACATGGTCTTCGAGGAGACCCCGAACAAAGTAATTGAAGAACTTATAAAACGGTATTAATTTTCCAATCCTCAGATACGGTTTTCTTTCCACTACTTTATTAATTCGTGTGTGTTATTTACAGTTTACCTGATGACGTAATTCTGATACATTACTAGTGGTTACTTTTACCGAATTTCTTGGTGACTACATTATCTCGGTAAAAGGGTCCCATAAAAACTAAGACCTTCGTGTGTATTGTGAATGATACCCTATAACTCGTCTTTCCCATCTTTCGTTACGTATATTTATATATATATATATGTACTATAACTATATTAGACTATAAGTGAGTATGAAATTATATATACGTCATTTATATCCATATGTATATGCAATATTAGTATTGATATACACTTAGACAAGAATACCCTTCAATGTACATTTTTCCCTTACCCAACACGATCCATCCAACCACATTAAAAAGTTTTAACAGAAAATCAGTAAACGATTTTGGGAAAATTACAACGTATAAGAGGAGACAATTTCCTTCGGTATCTTCAAAGACGTATGTTCCTAAGAGTACTTCCTTTTACATTGATGTCTTTCCTTTTGTTCACATTTTTTATTTTTATTTTTTTATGTTCCCGAGTCGTAGATAAAGTTATGCCTTGTTTCTTTTTCTACGTTTCTTGGTTCATGTAAATAAGTTTTCTTATTATGAAAAGAGTGTGGGAAGTCTTATGTTATTAGTAGGATGTATCGTCCGTGTGTAGTTTGATTAGATTGTTCGGTAAGGATCTGTACACCTTTGTTCAAGACTCTTCGATTCACTGTACAGGTTCCAGTTTGTGGTTCACAAGTATAGGTTCTGACGACGGACTAAGACAGAAACGAGATGTAGCGTGTAGACAGAGAGGAGTGGTAGTAGTAGTAGTAAAATAATTCCAGGTCAGTACTGAAACTTTATCGGGAGGAAAAGATAAGGAGAGATAGAGAATTATTTTGTCATGCTAAGAGTAGACTGAAATCGTCCAGACTATAAGCGAGCATGAAATTACATATATGTCATTTATAAACTCATGGAAGAGACGTCACCCGACCAAGACCCCTATGTTCCGACTTCTTTTGTCTGTGAGACCTGCGAATGTGAGTTCATCCTCTATGTTCGTACGTTCCTCCGTTCACATCAGACACTACCCTCGTGTTTCGACCCCGTGTACTGTGGGAAGAGAACTCCTTTACTGTAGACTTGGGTCTTTGACTCCCCATTTATCCCTAATCTGACTACTTACCACGTAATAGATTAGATGGGAGTATCGAGTCAGTCATTTCTTAGACGGAGGTCCCGTCCTCTGGACCCAAGCTAAGGACCTCTTCTTTTACCGTTGGGTGAGGTGATAAGAACGGACCTCTTAGGGTGCCTGTCTCCTCGAACCGCCCGACGTCAGGTACCCCAACGTTTCTCAGTCTGTACTGAATCACTGATTTGGTGGTGGTACCACGTAATATCCTTTATTAAGGACATCTCCCGGTTTAACCCCCTGTTATTTTTCTTCTGTTTTGGTTTGTTTACACTATATAAGATCTTCGACTTTAACTGGGTCTATCGACATAGACCGTAGTCATTATAGGTTTTTATGAAACAACACGGAGTTGTCATAAGAAAAACTGCTAGACTTCCCAAACAAAAAGTTCCTTTTTTTTAATAAGTACTACAGTTTTTCGTTGTAAATTTCGAAAAATCTAAAACGGAGCAACGTACAGTTATTATGTTTGAAGAACACTTACTCATGTAGATTTAACTCAAAACAACACTTTTGATGTACGTTGAATTTATAGTAACACGGATAAAGCCTTTAAGACTCTGGAACCCGTTGAAAAGAACTGACCAGTAATGGAAGGAGAAGACGTCTTTTGTTTGAATAGAATTGACACACACCTACTCTTTCCCCTTGTTATGTTCTGATCGTGGATTAGGCCACGGACCATGTATCTTCTGTGACGATTTATTGTTGATATCATCTTCTCACACCCTGAAGGGTCGACCGAGTTCACCATCTCTTAGGTGGACGCTTGCGTCCTCGACGTCCTCTGAGGTCAAACTAGAGACCCAACACTTCTAGGAGACCTCCACCTTTACCGTTGGGTGAGGTCATAAGAACGGAGACCTCTTAGGGTCCCTGTCTCCTTGGATCACTGGAGGCAGGTACCCTACGTTTGTCCGTCTGTGCTAACTTCGTTTACTCGTGTGTGTGTATCATCTTATCAAATCTTTCGGTTTATGGGTTTTTCGTAGTAAAATCACTGTTCCTCCTTTCCCCCGTTTTTTTTCTTCCTTCTTGGTAAACGAGTAGACGGAGTGTGAAACAAGGGTTATGGTCGACTGATAAATTTATGTACTAATAAAATGATTGTCGTTTGCAGTTGGAACAATTACTGAGTTTTCGAGAGGACAGAAAGAGAATGAGGTATACGTAAGTACAACGGATATTCTTGTACACGATGTCTAGTTATCGATGTCTAGCCTTACCTTCGGAACTAAGTGACTCCTATTCCGAAGATCCGTTACCGTGGGGGGAGGTCATGAGAACGGACCTTTTAGGGTACCTGTCTCTTCGGACCATCCGACGTCAGGTACCCCAGCGACTCCCAGTCTGTACTGACTCGCTGAAGTGAAAGCGAAAAGTGAAAGTGCGTAACCTCTTCTTTTACCGTTGGGTGAGGTCACAAGAAAGGACCTCTTAGGGTCCCTGCCCCCTCGGACCACCCGACGGCAGAGACCCCAGTGTATCTCAGCCTGTGCTGACTTCACTGAATCGTCGTTCCGAAGATCCGTGTCAATCTTGTACGGATTTGACGTGTCCTACCCAGTGTTTTCAAGAATAAGTGACGGACACAGTGGATCGGTGGGTAGACCGAATACGTGTCGAACGATATCTCGATTTACTTACGGTTTTCCAAACCCCTGAGTACATCTCTCAGATTGACAGTACTTAAATAACCGTACAAAGGAAGACTCTCAAATAACGTAGTACAGTTCTGGTTCTGTAAATAAATTGAGATATTGAAAGATCTTATACTACGAGTATGTCAGAACGATTCGTTATCACTCGTTAAGTCTCGACGGTAAGACTCTGTCACCCATCACCCCTTCTTTTGTTAAGAGTAATTGAGAGTTCGTATTTTTATCTAAATAGTAGTGAGTAAAACTTCTTTTTACTAAAAGAGAGATTAGTTAACCAAAGTCTTTCGGTGAAAAGACTTTTGCTTACATCAAACCTAACGACACCGTATAAAAAAAGGTGTTTGTCTTTGTTGATTTTGAAACAGAAACCTTTTTTTCTGTTGATTATAGTCCACTATAGTTTAATTAAATCAATATTGTCCATTTAATGTAAATGTAATTGTCTGGAAAATGTACTACGTGTAAAATCTTCCAAGTAGTCTACTTGTGTTTACTATAAAGTAAGTCTTCTTTTGTCTTGTAATATAACCTTTCATAAAATATACGGTTAAGACCTAAGGTGTTTGAAGTAAAGTAACAAACTACGTGAAATTGTGTTAGAGTTTTAATCTCTAGCCCCAACCCCTTCTCTACCCTAGTGAGAGTAAAATCCCCTCTTGTCATTCCTGAGTGGTTCTAAATTGTAAAAGCTTTGACTGATTAAGTTGATAGAGATGATTTCAGGAAACGAGACAGGAATGTGTGAAAAGGCATGATATGGAACGCGTAAATGCGTAGTCTACTCCAAAGGATAAAGGAGATGCAACCGGGAATATTAGTGTAGTCGGAAAGAGCAGAAGGAGGTAGGCAAGGAAGGAAATTGTTTCTAAAACAAAATGGAAGAACACATATGAGTTTCATGACCTAATTTTCATAAATTAGAAAATTTTAATAGATTGATAATTATGTATCATACAAAAATACAATTATCTAAATCTGAAATGAAAAGGAAGGTTTCACAGATGTAAAATACGTGTAGACATCACCATGTATATGTGGGATGGTAAAGAGTCTCTCATTTTATTTTGATTGTCTTTATATATAAGAACCATCCGTTAGTAAGGTACTCTCGGTTTAATACCGTCTATAATAGTGACCGAAAGAGAAGGGTGCCTGTGGAGACACTACGTTTGGTTATACGGTAGACTAAGACACCACAAAAGTCTGACCGTTTTGTAGTCGACCTACTACTCAATATTCTGTTATATACTTCCGAAACGAAGAACGGTGAACTCAAAGATACCGGGTTCTTAAAAAAAGGAATGAAGTCCACTAAAAGTTTGGACAACGAAAAAGAGTTTCAGGAAAGTCGACTCAAAAGTTATCGTACTATTATATGTCAGGTTCCTTAGGATGAAAGACTACTTTGTAGTAGATAAGATCGGATGAACAGTTGTTTTGATTCGTTTAACGATTGGAGAGTTTCTCAAAATGTTGTACGGTTATGCGGAAAAAAAGAAAATCCAAAAACGGATCCAAGAATATTAATGACGTATTACTGGAGAGGTGCGAGTGAGAGAAAACTGTCGAATCAAGATCGGAGACCCTAAAATTGTAGATTAACCAAACAGACGAATCTAACACCTATGAACTCAGAAGGAATTGAGTCGTTTCGGTCTGCCGGTTTCCTTAATTTTTGTAAAATCCATTAAGACAGGAGGTCTCGGGAAGATTTTATCTTCATGGTCTGAGACCATGAAGACAGTGAGAAGTGTCTGGACCATTGACCTGAGTCACTTATGAAACCAATAGTTTCGTCGGGAGATATCTTAGTGACGTGAGTTATTTACAGGTTATTGTTACCACTTCTCAATCTACTTGATATAAATTTTATAAAAGGGGAATTAAGGGGAGGATTTAGACCGAAGGTAGAAACGGAGAAATACCATAGGTTACTAGAGTTAAGTGGGTTCAAGTTTCCGTAAAAGAGACAGGAATAGAAGGAACTAGAAAGACTACATACCCCGTGTCGAAAAGTATGGACGGGGAAACTTCCGAAGACCGAAGTCAAGGACTCTGTGAAGATAACAGTAAATAAAAAGAAGTAGTGGTAGGACTAGAGAAGTGAATAAAGAGTGCAACGAAACAGAAGAAAAAAGGAATATGGAAAGGTCAGTGAAAAGAAGGTTTGTATAGAGACTACTTAATGACAAAAGGAACACAGAAGGACGAAAAATTTTTTAAGATGTCTCTAAGAAAACAAAAGTGATTCAATACATTCGATTATTAAATATCGATGGAGAGATTGTAACTAGGTAAAGAAAGACATGTAGTTCCCGTGTAAATTTGAGTTTATATGTCAAAGTCATATATCTTAACTATGTCATGTATATAATAGATAAAAGAAAAAAAGGTCACGAGTGATAGAGAAGTTTACAGTGGAGAAGGTTCTTCAACATGAACTAGTGAGATGACGTTTAAGACAGAGGGAAAGATTTTATACGAACTAAAAAGAAGTCTCGTAAATAATAACGGAAGTGACACCACACGTAAATAAACATACGGTAAACTTACGTAGTGTTTTTATATTTAAAGTACTTTCGAAGTACAAATAGTGATATGTCGGTTGTACATTTTGTCATGGATCCTAATTCATTGATGTTCTAGTTTTAATATTACCCAATTACTTACTCACTTACTGAGTCATTTATTTATGTACTAAGTAAGTCTTAGACAGTAAGTCTGAGTCTTGAAATCTTGGTAGGAAGTTAAAGAGTGATGGAGTTACGAGATCAGATATAGGATAACATAAGTCAAGTCAAGTCAAGTCAGCGAGTCAGCACAGGCTGAGACGCTGGGGTACTTAGCGTCGTGCGGTCCGGAGGGACAGGTAGTGGTCGAGGGTCTCAAGTGAGTCTGAGTGCAGGTAACTCAGTCATTACGGTGGGTCGGTAGAGTAGGAGACAGCAGGGAAAGAGAAGGACGGGGGTTAGGGAGGGTCGTAGTCTTAGAAAAAGTTACTCAGCTGAGAAGTGTACTCCACCGGTTTCATAACCTCAAAGTCATAGCATAATCCCATTCCGATCCGAATTCATTATTTATCTGGATTTTTATTGAATTACCGAATTTCTTCTATTTTTTAATGAAGAGTGAATATCAAACTCGATAAAGTTCGAGGTGACCCTTCGACCCGTACGGTCGGGGACTTTAATAAATCTTGTATTCAATAAAGATAGTACAACTCGGTGGTATGGGTATCCCGTGCAAGTAGTAGACAGGAAAGTGTTGATCTGAAAGAACCCAAGGTCGATTAACTGCCTTTTTCTTTTGTACTTACTTCGTGTAGCGGTTCGGATTTTATTGGATGTAATAAAGACGAATCTAAGATGACCATTCCTACATTAGTACACAGGGGAGGGGGTTGTGTGTGGACATTCCCTTGGACCCTATGCTCGGATAATAAGTTCTCGAATACTTTTCACTTTTTGTGTAAGACTACTCTGTTAACAGTCGGACGAGGTGTAGTCAATCAAAGAGTCTTATAAAAAGTCTTATAAAAAGACAAGAGAAGGACGGTTTAGTTTTTTCAGGTAGGGGACGGACTTGGTGACACTAGGAACTGAACAATAAAAAGATCTGAAATCAGAAAGTAGAGTGTTCGAATAGAGTAAGGATTTAGGTTTACTGGAAAAGTTTAATATTGGCAGTAAAAATTAAACAACGGAGTTTTACGACACCGATCGTTAAGAGTGTATGTAGTTCAGTCTTAATAAACGACACCTAAAGACACGAGTAGTAGAAGGTTGAAGTGATATCACTTCCTTTTTACTCAGGTCATGTATACCGTAAACGATCAGGTGTGAGTACCCAGATAAAGAGGATTTCCAAGATTCTTTCTTCAGAATTTAAAAGTCAATATATTGTAGTGTTATAAACAAAAGAAGTTCCCGAACCTAGATTCGCTGAAAGTCTAGTCACAAACTATTGCCTTAACTTTTCAGTGTTTCATTTTGACGTTAGTTCTAAACGGAACTTTCGTTTGAACGTAGTGATCTTGAATCGGATCCGTTAATTTAAGGGAGTTCGTCATCAAAGAGATATTAGAAAAACATTTTCGTGTAAAAATTCCGTTTCCAAGAGTGATACACTAGACCCCTGGAGAATCCTCCATAGAGACTTTGAAAAAGTCCCCCAGATGTTCCAGTTTTCAGAAAAGTATTATTATTGCGAATCTGAAAAAAAAATGGAACATTGAAAGTAAGAGAATACTCCTGTACTTGAAAAGGTCTCCGATGTCCTACATACTATACTGGTGTCGACCTTACTCCTTCGTCTATACTCTTAATTTGACAGAAGTAATTCGGTCTATAGATTTTCCAAACGTTTTTGTCTTTTGATATATGGTGAGTGATCTAAAAAACGAAACGTTAGATATGAATAAAAAGTAATTTTTCATTAAAGACACTAGGATACCGTATAATAAAGTTCATTATTCATAAAGTTTTAATAGTGAATTTTAAATATGTCATTTGTTACTGTTTATATTGAGTGTATTTGGTTTTGAAAAACTCTAAGAGTTATTAAAATTTCTCAAATTTCCTCAGGACTTTAGTTTTTCAAATTCTCAGGGAATAAACTCCTCTAATCCCTGTCACAACGATCATCAGTTATCTTGAGTGGTTAAAGTGGCAAGTCGTAGAGGGGAGTGAAGGACCTTCATTCCTCTCACCTGGAGTGATTTTTATAGATATTTTCAAAGGTAAGAGACTAGATTGAACCAGGAGTGATTTGGGTAGCTCCTGTTTCATAACGAAGAAACTACAAGACGAGAATGTGTATACTCCCTTTCTGTTCCCTTAACTCTTAACACGACTCTTTGTCCATCTCTCCAGTAATGCCTTTTGTCCGAGTCGCCGAGAGTACGTATTGATTACTGACATTTCACGAAATTTCTATCTTTTCACAGAACAGTACCGTCTTTGTTGGTGATACGCAGAGAACGAGATCCTCTTTGTCGGAGGAAGGGACTATGAGGGATATTTCTTCTGAATTTTATAACAAACAGTCATGTTACTAAGATCTTCTCAAATTGAACTTATATTGGTTTTATTGTAAGTTTTACTTGTTGTCAGTAGTAAATATGAGAAACTGGTAGTAAGTTAAGACATTACAATATCTAAGATAAGATTGTGTCGATGAACCGAACCGGGATCTCTTTTGAGATACAATGCCGGTTTCCGACGGTATTGTGTGTAATGTTTACGTATGTAAATAGATGTTCTTACTAAAGTGTCTCAGGTAGTGGTGATGTTTTACTTTTGTTTATTTGTTTCGTAGTGAGTTTAAGGTCATTTATTAAGTAATTTTTGTTCAAGGATATACCACTCATTCGTCGTAAAGATCCTAGTCGAAACCAGGATCTAGAGTCACCATCTCTTCAATATACTGAAGGGACCGTCCTTTTAAAGATTTGGTAGTCCATTGATTAAGATTTTCTACTCCCTTTATAAAAGTCCGGAATTTTTTTTTTTTTCACAAACAAAAATTTCAGTCAAGATTAGAATGGTGAAGTATACGAGTAAAAGTGGACACTCTAATTATATAATACATCCGGGTCTACACTAACTTTAATGAAGAATCCAGCAAAACCGGAACTGTATGAACGATATTTCTGTAACGACCCACTTTATAGAGGTTCGGGACAAAACGTTTACTGTGTTTTCCTGTAAAAGGTAATTGTAATTACTCTGGATACTTAGGTAACTACCCTATTATCTCGATTTTCCACTTAAAAATAACCACTATATGTTAAGAAGTAGGTCAAGAAGTATGGTCTTCAAGTTGAAGACCATTTATCCATCTATAAACCAGTACGTATTTTACGGTCACTGTTCATAGAGACTTCAACGTTTTAGAAGTTTCTATGTCGTATCAGAATTTTATCCTTTACACGAAACTATGTTTTTATTTTCAGATTCGTTATTCAGAGATTTCATAAAGGTATGAAATGACTTCTTTCATTTACTTACTAAAGTCTTAAATGAGACGTAAAAATGAGAGGTTTTTTACTATTAGTCAAAGTAAGAGGTCTTTGACTGCTTTTCATAAGAGATGCAAATTAGTAAAATCTGTAGACGTAAGTAGCAATTACCTTCTTTTAATAACATAAAATGTTTATCTCAGTGAGTAAAACAAACTACTTAATTTAGAATTTACAATAAATCCAACGGTCAAATAAAAATAAAGTTCATAAAGAAGAACTCTTGAATATAGGGGTGTTGTTTATAAAAACCTGTTGACAATGTGTTAAAGTTTATTGTTAGTTAATATCAGACACTTAAATTGTACTCTAAAATTGATAAACCGGTTGTCCGTGAAAGAGAAAATAACGAATTTTATATAACAAAGTTTCATTATATACGAGAGAAGGTTTATATTGAGAAAAAAAAAGATAAAAGACTAGTAAAAGAGGGTTTCAGTCTATAAGGAAAATGATACGATTTGGATAAAAATTTTCTTTGGAGGACGTATATTATTTTTGTTTAGTTATAAACTAGATTATTCATTAACAACTGTAAAGATACTGTTTTACATAAAAATTGATTCACACCCGTAAAAAAAAAATTGGTTTCCATTTTTTTGAGATTAACTCTGATATACGTTAGATTTTATAGTTTTATTGACGTCTGGTCATGGACGTGTTCATCGTAAAACGATCAGTACAGAAATTACGTGGAACTTTTGACAAATGACATACTATAATGTCTTTACAACACTTTTTTATCAACTTTGTAAAACTACTCTAATTAACTTTTCGATAACCCTTTTTCATTTAAGGAAATATCGGGGATTTTCAAGTAAGGGTGGTATAAAATGGAATAGTATAAGTCACCGGACAGATCATAATAGAGGTATATGGACGATTCAAATTGTTCAAAGTTTGTTGTGTAACATAAACACTGTCAAGTTTTATTTGTCGTTAAGAATGGGTACTCTTTTTCCTTTCAGTCACGGACTCAATGTCAATTCCTGATAAAAGACCTCTTTCTTTTTTTTTTAAGAAATTTCGAGGGACACCTTTAAGAAAGTAAAGTCCTTTTGAACTCAAAACAGAAAAAAGTAAACTGTGAAACCACTCTGACCCTGGTCCGTCCCTTCTTATACTACACTTGAGTAGATGGAGTTTCGACCTCTACCCCCAACAGACATAATGGTAGTGTACTTCGTGTATTGGTTAAAAGGACTGGAGGTGACTACCAATCAAAAATTTGTCTCCGTCATAATAGACAAGGTACGGTTCCTGTGTATATGTGCATGTTACAAACGTTTGATCTTATCACTCATGGTCTACATTGATCTTTGAGAGGGAAGAAAAACTTTGTTCTCTTTTTGGGGTGTCCCTTCCTGGTTTTAATATTAATTGAATTAGCATGAGTTAATTAAACTTTACGTTCGGTGCTTTAGGACCTAATATTTAGGGGTTCGACCCAATAAGCAGTAAGGCTTTTCCCGTTCGCGAAAGGGTTACCAGGGGCCCGAAGGTTCACCTGACGTCACAATCGGCGAGACACCACCTTCGGTCAACCTGCTAGTTCCGTCCTAAGGTGCCACACGGGTCACTTCACCAGTGCTTTTGTGTTCTTTCAGTGCGGTGAAAGACACGAACGACCCTTTTCTTTCCCGCGATCGGCGAGTCCCTGTGGGACAGGTTCTACCACTGCGTAGAAAGAACCACGTACCACCCCCCCCCCCCTCCCCCCTTCGAATAATGACTTGATTTACAAAAATAGCTAGCGGGAACTCAGTCTCGGGTGACTGGGGCTTCTGGTATTCGCCACTCTCGCGTTTTGACAGTAAAGGTCCGTCGTCCTCCTCTACGGTCTCGTCAGGTCCTGGGGAGTGCGGCTCGGAAGAGGGTGTCGGGGAGGTGGGGGAGCGAGGGGCCCAAGTCTAGGTCGACGCCCGTCGAGACCCCAGAGCGACCGGAGCCGGGGCCCGCTACGCCCGGGCCCAGCGGTGGTGCGCGCGCCCCGGGGCTCCTGTGGCTCGCCTGCCGCCCCGACCGCTCGTGGGGTGGGCCGCAGGCTCCGGCCGGCGGTGCGTCTTGACGGACCGAGCCCCCGGTTCTTTTGTTTACTGATGAAGCGCCGGGAGGGGTAATTTGTTATTTCGCTCGACATTTCGGAGTCCACGACACAAACAACACGGCAGACGCGGCGCGCCACCGAGGCCGGCCCCGCTCGGCCCGCGTCACCGGGCCCCTCGCGGAGAAGCCGACTAAGGTCCCTTTCTATTCCTCGGCGGCTCGGTGGTCGAGACAGATCTGAGCGCTGGAGTGTTCAGTTCGCGGAACAAACCTAATCGGGAGGTCTAGACGGTTGGACTAGTTGGGGACTTTCTCTTCCCCGGTCGTTGTGGGAAAAAAGGAGAGGCCACGGTGCTGACAGGGATGCAATTCCCTAGTTCCCGACCGAACGGGCGCCCTCAGTGTCCCGACCAATCTGGCCACAGCCACGGCCCAGGGGGGTCGGGCGGGGCGGGTGGTGTGTGTCTGTGTGTGAGGGCAAGGATTGTGGGTTTGGGTTGGGCTCACGTCGGGCCGAGACGGGACGAGAGACCTCCACTCTTTGTGTGGTCACCCCTCTTGGGGGATCTTTTTGGCCTTTTTATTCAATTTTAAGTTAGTTTAGGTGTTTATTGTAGCGGAATTTTACTCGTGGTTAAAAACGAGTCGCATTCCCTTTCTCCCAGGATCCTCACGTCCCCCCGACTCGTCTTCGAGACGAACCCCGACAGGATTTCAAGTCCAGTTCCACGGAAAGAAGGGTGGAGCACTTTTCGTTAGAATGGGGTGTTAGAGGGATGGGGGTACGAGGTGGGGCGGTTTTAGTATCCGCAGGAGAAAACCCCCCTTTTTACCAAAAGAAAAATCTTGCGAAACGAATAGTAACGACTCGCGAAAACGTCTCCGTATTAATACGTCTTCTGAACGTTTTATTTAACATTTTTTAAATTTCCTTAGTTCATCGGAAATTCACGCCAAGGACCCTCTCGGACCGAAGAGGTTACGTTCTCTGACCCAAGAGACTCGGTTGTCGAATTCGCGGTATTTTTAATTTCCTACACTATCGTTGTTACGAGGGTCGTTTGTGAGTCGTCGGAGGGGAGGGCGGGGAGGGGGAGGAAGTGAGGGGCACTTGGTTGAAGAGACAGATGTGAAGTCTTCAGAGGCCCTCCACACCTCTCTAGGAGGTAGTGCTGAACCCTGTAACATTCGACACTTCAAATACAAACACCGCGGACCCGAGTTTGTCGGTAAGTCACCGAACGAGCCAATAGTTCTTTTGTTGTTAGTCTTTTCTAGTCATTTGTCTTAGCCGACGGTCGCGGGACTTAATTGATGAACGTAAAATGAAATTTTTGTGGTTGAGTGTGACATGTTCAATTAACAAAAATAAAATTTATCAATTACTCTTAAGTCCTAAACCTCAGTAAAAACTTTCATTGTGAAATTTCTGGTTTTTTTTTTTTTTTTTTTTTAGGAGAGAGGGAAAGAGGGTCACGGGTGTTTCTTTTAAACTGAACGGTACAACACTGTATTAGAAATTAACAACTAATCGTTACTCCTTCATTTATCAGAAATTACTTATCTTGGGTTCGTATTAAACCTAATATTTAGAGGAAATGTTTTCACCTGATTTGACTTGAAATGTCTATTCTTTTATTCATGAAAGACGAGTCTATCAAATGAACATAATCCCCACTCCAATCTGGGTTTGACCGACACAAAGTAGGTTTGAATCGAGAAGACCACCAAACCTGGATCAAAATGATAAAAGGGGAGAAAAGACTCTTTTTCCTTTTCCCTTTATAGGTGTACCCTGAAAATTTTCTCTAAAGTCATTCTGACCAAAATTCCTAATTTTTAAGTTCCACGATCTTTTTATAGTTCATCAAACTCCATGGAATTTTTCGTGTAACACAGAAAATCAGTTTTCCATTCTGTCTGGTCTTTCCTTCAGTTATCTACCCAAATTGTTGAACTAGTCTCACTTCTCGTCGTCCGGTAGTGTTTTAGAACTGAAGGTTTTTCCAACACTTAACCCTTTACCCATGTGTGTGGGTGTTTCTTAGAGTTTATTGGCTTTCACAATAAAGTTGGACCTGTTTTTTTTAGAGAAGTTCATACCAAGATTGAACTCTCCTGGAAGAAAGATTTGCCATTCTTTTGGGTCCAGGTAAACTACGTTCCCTCTCTGTCTATATCATTTGACATTATGTCCTACAATAACGAGACTTTGTTATCCCTCTTTTTTTTAGGTCAGCAAAACTCATATCTACAACTATACCTAAGGGACTAAATTCCTCTCACAGGACCTACAAATAACCAACGTAAGTTAAAATCGAACGTCTTCGACCTCCTTTACTCAGTATTACAGGTCTTCCTTCTTAAGTCTCATTATTCCCCTCCCTCCTAGTTTCTATTACCGTTTGTCCTCCTTAAAGTAATCTTCTCGTGGTGAGTATTGAGTCAGAGGTCTCCACGCGTCCCTTTTCCTCTCATACACGACTTCTACCAAACGTTTGTTCTTCTGTAGAGTCGATGTGTAAAATCTCTTGTACGACTCCTCAGATCTTCCCTTGTGTGGAAAGTATACTTATTATGTGCTTGACCTTGTGATAGCTGGTCAGTTAGGTAAGAGTCGGTTGTCCGTCGTTTATAGAACTTAGATCGTTCACTTTGTTTTAGTAAGTTGTGAAGGGAGTGTTTAATGACATGAATTTAAGCTCGACACCTGAAGTCTTATCTGTCTATAGATGTGTCCTCTATGTTATCATAGAGGGGAATAGGGGGTGGGGTGTGTGGATTAGAATCTTTATTTACAGTCATACTTTTAGATAGTGTTTCTACACACGGAGTGAATTCATGGAGGTGACGTAAGTTTAGGATTAAGGGGGTAGAGATTCGGGATTCCAAAAAGTTCACAGATAATTTCCGATCCGGACCCCTTCTCCTAAATTGTCAAAAGTTTGGTCCCGGACCCGTTACCTATTGAAACCCGAGGACTGCGGTCTAAATACAACATGGACGGTAGGAACGTGTATAGGGTCCATACGGCCACTCCTTTTTAATTTTAGCTTTTCTGTCCACTTATCTTTGTCACTTACCCTTCGACTTTTTCAGGCCAAACCACGTTCTTTGCTCTCCTCACTCTGTCCTTTCTTTTCTTTTTTTTTTCCCCCCCCCCTCGGAAAGAGCTAGGGACACTCTATTCTGTAAAGACAAAAAGAGTTGTCTACTGATGTTCGGTAATAATGACGGCCGGTTTAATAATGGGGAGACAGTTCTTAATCTGTGTTGTTAGTTTCATTAGTTGCCCGTACAGATTACGTGACATCGTAAAAGTTACGTTTCAAACAAAAGAGAGACGGGGGTGCAATCTCGGACATTAATTGGGCAATACATCTTGCTCCGGTTTGTTTTCGGATTAACTTCGAGCGAAGGGCTGAACGCCGTCCCAACCTCGCCCACTTTCGCTGAATTCTCCACCCCTCGGCGCCCCGAGAAGGCAGAGGTCGGGCCGGAGACGGGGTTAGCGGTTCCCAGGCATCCCCGTGTGCGGTGCTCTGTGTGCTACTCTCATGCAATCGAAAGCACAAATAATGCTCAACAGTCTACAAATTTTTCCGTAATGTGAGCGCGCATGTTTACGTAGGGCAAAGATTTCTCGGTCCCATAGTACGACCCCGCCCCCCTCGTCTCCCCTGTCCCACCTGGGGGGTTTAGGACCGAGATATGGGCGTTTGCTTGGCTCTTCGGACGACTAAAGGTCGTTCCGGTAAAGAGACAGGGACCCAAGACGGAGATCGTGTCCTCGACCCTGAGTTACGGTCGCCCTTTCCACACTCGCGCGTGCAGGTGCTTTGAGTCTGGCGGCTGTCCCGCCACCTCGTGCGCTGCGCCTGGGGACGGGTATTTTCCGTCAAGGGCTGGCTCGGGGGCGTCGCGAAGAGGTGGGATTGGGTGGTGGGAGGATTCCAAACGCCATGGCCTCAACCCCCTCTCTCTTCCCCTCCCCCGCCCATCCTTTGGTCAACCTTCGCCGCCACCCTCCCTCTCCGTTCCTTTCTGGGTGCGACCGAGCAGACCCTTAACCACTCTTTTGAGGGGAGAAAACCGGACCAGAAGACGCGTTTATTTCGTCGTAAAGAGATAGCCGACTGTCGGAGGTGACCATTTATTACCAGTATGAAGTGACCGATCCGTCTTTCGGAGAGAAAATCGCTCTCGAATATGAACTTTATACCCAATAAAGTTATTAGGGTTCGTCCGCTGAAACCATCTTTCGTGAGATTCTATTTTTATCACTGAGCTAGTTTTAGGAAAAATTCGTCCTGGAAGAAGGATAAAAGCCACCCCACCGTACCCTATCCTACCTCCCATCCCGTTCTTCTCCTCCTTTCTTTCCACCCCTTTCCTGACTCCTACAAAAATTTTTCGGTTATTGTAATAGTGTCGACTCTCAATTATTCGAAGGCTGGTCAAAAGGGGTTGATAACTTTACGTTTAAACGTTCGAGGTGGAATTGATAAACGTTATTTTATAGTGTGGATAACATACAGTCAAGTGGGGTAAGTGTACGTCAGGAATTAAAGTCTGTAAAATTACTGAATTGAACATTTGTATATTTTCTCCCTGGGACCTAGTAACGTAAATAAATAAATAGATACGGTTTGTAAATAACCACTTTATCAGGACTTCTATATTAAGATGTATACCGCGAAAGTAAAGTGTATTATAATTTTTTTTTCTGTTTTGTTTATCTTAATCTGTATATTAAGTTTCTGGTGCCATGTTGGAAATAGAAAAAGAAAAAATGAAGTCGTTTGTTTTTTATTACAGTTTACTGTACTTTTCACCGTTCAGAAGGCTGTTATTTATTATTTAATGAAATATTAAAAACGTTACGTTCTCGTTTGTTTTTTTTTCAAAGGAAAAAAGGAGAAATAAAGGTCTCTCTCTCTTTTGTCAGTAAAATTGGTTATTGATATGTGTAGAAACCCCCTTTTCAAGAACCTGCCTGTGTTCAGTTTTGTGTTAGGGCTCTGCGAACACCGTTTTATCTCCATTGGAACAACGTTACGAAATATTCAACCAAAAATTTAGACTTAAGTTTTTGGAAATTTCAGCGAAGTCTGAAGAACTATCTCCTACCTAGAGTTTTTTTTCTCCCCCCTCCCCGTTTTCCGTTTTTCTTAGCCGATGTCCTGTACGATCTCTGGGTCCTAAAGTTAATTGGGGAACAATTTCAGTTGATTTTTGTAGCGTTTGGTTCGTCGAGGTGGAAGAACTTTCTTGAGAAAGTCGGTTTCTCCGGTCAAAGAGAAGGACGAGTAAACGACCTCGAGGACAAACCGTTCCGTTACTGGTTATATCTTTGTCGTGGTAAGTCTTATTCTACCTGATCTTTTAGAGATAAAGACGAAAAGAGATCTACACGTCACTTTACTTTTACGAAAAAAACTCTAGGAACTTATATTTAGGAGATGCAAAGTTTTTGCAGAAAAAAAAAAGAAAGTCATAAGGATTCCAGTAACCTATCGCAATACAACCCAAACCCAAAACAAACGACAAAATTAAGATCATTTTAGGGTACTAACAGAAGTGTCACAACGATGGTATAGTGGAACAGTAATTTTGTCTGAAGCACGTAAAGTACCTCGTAAGTAAAGAGCTAAGTCAAAAGTAACTGACCCAGCAATTTATGAAAACAAAGCCTCAAGTTGTAATATTAAAGGGTGAAAGAGGTTGTCCCTTTTTTTTTTATGCAGACTTACTTACAAGGAGTACGGAGTTAACCTGACCGATGGTACGACAATCCACATAGACCCTCGACTCTCCTGTAGCTGCGGTGAAGTGACGGTCACCTTAATCTCGGGCCAGGAGGAAGACTTTTTAATTGGACGTGTCTTCCAACTCTATACTTATTTCCTCCGATACTAGTATAAGTGTTTTCCTAATATTTGAGTAGAACACACACACACATCTGTCTATCTATATCTCTATAGACGTATATATTAACTTAAAATTGTCCGAATTCCTTTTGGATATTCCTTTTTTTTACTTTTCTTTAGGAGAGTGAAAGGGTAGAAGGTTCTCTAGACAAAATTTACTTTGACTTAAGGGTTGTAATACAACGTAATTTAATAAATTCTTGTTTACACAAAGGGTGACATTTTACCGTAACGTTGAGATGGTACGTGCGACTTTTATTTTAATAGGACGGCCGATGTACAACGGGACCCTCGTCCGCTCAAGAGTCAGAGGTCCGTAGTTTCGGAGAGAAGAGCTCAACTTTTTAGGTATTGTATTGCGAATCTAGGACACTGCCCTCTAAGTCTCTTCCGAGGTCTCTTGTTACTAATTGAGGAGTCTCTCAAGTGTCGTCCCCGAAAGAAGGAAGAACAACCAGGACGACGGAAAACCGGAGAAAAAGAGAAAGTTAGTCCGAGAAGGAAGGCTCTCCTCTGGGTATATAATATTGCAGTGGGTGTAATATTTATAGACCGAGGAAGGGAATTCAGGTTTCATAACACAACGACAACATTTGGAAGAGGTGAGACGAGAGTTGTGAGGGGTGAGGGGTGGGGGGGTGAGAAACCGACGAGAGTCGACTGTGATTTCTAAGTCTTCCACGTTTGTGAACCGACGGGACTTTGGAGGGGAATGGACGGAAGATACTAGGTTTATTGACCGTTCTACTCGCACTGTAATTTTTAGTCGAGAAAAAGGGTTAAGGTCCCGGATGGAAAGAAGGATGGAATAACTTGAAAGGGTGACACTGCCAGTTCCCTGAAAAGTTTAAACGGAGGAATTCTGACCGGGTAAACGTTTGTCTATGGACCCGGTTTGGGAAAAATTACGTGACGGACACCAGGTAGTGGGTTGACACCGGTGTTTCTTTCTTTTACGGGAGGTCCATTTACACTCGGATTTTATGATGGGAGTTAAGTTCGAAATAAAAGTTTCTTACCTTGTTCAAAAATACTACCTAGTACAAAATATCTTGTTCTAAGATATCCCGACAAATAATAAATTCTTTTTTTTTTCTGAATACTTGTACAGTATAGTGTTCCTGTATTGAATTATTAGAATCAATAGAAATGGGAATTCGGAAAACATCCACTTTCCACTCAACTAAAAGAGAAGAGACCTACACATTTTGTAATTACGATTCTCTCCGAAAAGATAGACTAACTATCTTGAGACCAATGAAAACGATATGTACGGGGTGTCTTATACTGACACATACGATAAACTTAAATATGGGATTTTTTTACAAATTCGTCAGGTTGTAAAATCTAATTCTATGTCAGGGTCTTTCCCTATATCAATGTTTTTCGTAGTCAGTATAGAGACTTATTGACTTGAGAAATAACTATACAAACTTTTAAGGTTGATACCCACGGGCGATTGGTAACTATTATTTTAACTAATACATAGTGTTGTGACTGATAATAATATTAGTGGAACTAAATCCCGGAATTGTTCTAGTAAGAGATCCTCGACTCCTTCTTCAGATAAATGATCGACGACTAGTTTTACGGTTCCGCTAGAGATTACAGGGAAACCTGAGACATTCAACCTCTACATACTACGACGTTGGGTCATGTGGGGAAGGGTGTACACAGCTCACTCAATCCATAGAACTTCGATTAGGGATTCTCGTCCGGACTAACTATTTTTTAAGTTGTATTTACCAGTTTAATGTTTCAGAGTATCTTATCTGAGTGTTCTCCGGACAAAAGGAACGTAAGGAAGGAAGGTAGTCCGGAGGGAACCGAGAGGGGTTGGGATCCCGATCTCACCGGGGGAGGTATGAGGGTCTTAGAAATTAACACACTGTCAAACTAGTCTTAGAGGAAAGAAACCTCTAAGTCGGAGGGGTGAGACCCTCGACTGTGAATGGTCAACGACTTTTCGGCCGACTAGCTACAGTGAGACGTTCCGCTTCAGTGACTCATGAAAGGTTCCGCCGACCATTGAAACGTGGAGGTGACCCAAACGGACATTCGGTGGCAGTACAGAGAGGCCTGACCGTCGGTGGTACCCTCAAGGACAGTAGGGAACCTATAAGACACTTATCCGTGGGGGGTTTGGGTTGTACAATTACTCGTTTGAGGGAGGGAGGTAACAGATACGTCCGATTTGTTTATATGGGACCATAATAGAATAGATATATCAACGGAAATAACTGAGTCAATTAGACGACGTGGATACCTATAATCGGTCCCAAGTCAAATCAAAATAATACAAAACAAAAAGACGAAGACACCCGACTCGATAATCGATACGAACTTGGAATCCTTCACTTTACGACAGACTTGAAAGAAGAAAGGGGAATGTAAGTCACCAGTAGAGTCAAAGGGGACAGACGGAAGGGTTCGGTGTCGTAGAATCGTCTTTCGACCTCGTCGTACCCGGAGGGAAGTCGGAGATCTGTACCACCAAAAGACCCGTCAAAGTCACTTAGTCTGAAAACCAATCTAAAAGAGGTCCATTAAGAGACCCTCGGTTGGGGGTGAAGATTCGTAAACCCAGACCGCCGATAACACGACAATACGTGATTGGTTGAAGCTTTCACGGGACCGGGTCCGAACCGACCAGACGGTGTAAATTACTGTCGTCCAAAATACCGTAAATTTTTATCCCGGATTCGTCATTTTTCCTTTTCGAATTTTTTTTTTTTTTTTTTGGTTGAGAAATTGAATTGGTCCTCCGGACGGAGCACCCACGACAGGACCGGGTCCCTACGGTCCCCGGACTGTAGAGACCTCTGGATCCGAACTGGACCTCGTCTCTCACAGGATAAAAGTGCCCAGTGGAACCCCTGAAAGGACCGGACCCCCGAGACGTCGTCCGGAGGGTGGTTCCCCGCGGGTCTCACTGGGACCTAATTTATCCTTTCGTTCCTAAGGAGGGAAGGAGGGGAGCCCACAGACTCATTGACTATTGGTCTTGAGACCGTTTGGTCGAGTTCCGGAGAGACGGGTGTCACCCCTGCTGACGGGAGGGCTAAACCCTACCCCGTCCCCACGCTTTGACATCCCGAGCTCTCGGGTGGGTACACCCGACCCCCGACCACCCGGAGGTTGGGCGTCCTCCCCGGAGGACCTCGTCGACCCCGGGACCGCCCTCCCGGTCCCCGCCACCGGAGAGGGGCCCCACGCCGACCCTCACTCCCCGGCGGTCCCGGTCGAGGACGAGCCCTCGGCCTCCCTCTCTCGGCCGGGTAGACCCGTCTGTCGTGTGTGCGGAGGAGGCGAAGGAGGAACTCGGGGGACGGGCCGGGTCCCGGTGAGTGTCAAAATAGTAACCCGACGACAACGACCTCGACGAAGTAGTACTACGAGGCGAAGAATAGGAACGTGGCAAACAAGACTTTGGTCTGGGCCTAGTGTGCCCCTGACTCCGGCCAGTAGAGGTGGTCAACGAGGAAGTACTCGCGTAGCCCGGCCCCCAACCGCCGCATCGTCCAGGCGTTCCACACGTCGACGAAGAGCAAGTCGTGTCAGGCGTGCGCCCACCAGAAGAGCCCGACGAACACCTGCACCCCGGCGTCCCGGCCGACGGCCCGCCTCTACCCGAGCCGACGCCCCGTTCCCCGCGCCACTCGCGCCCGGCCCGGCGGGCGGACGGGCGCGGCTAGGCCCTTTTGCCCTGTTACCGGTCGCGAAACGCTGGAGCTGTCTGTTTCGTCTCCGCCGTCTCCACCCCCACGCCCTGCGTTTTCCCTCTTACTTTAGAGCGAGAGATTAGAATTTTCCAGTTACGATTCATCAGACCTGGGTTCTTTCGCCGGAGGCGGGGACGAGCTCAGTTGTGCCGCCTCAATCGTTTCCCCGCGTAGAGAGTCCAAGACAGGGGGCCGAGTGTCGTTCCCACCGTAGCAAGAAGGATCAAAGAGGAGGGAAGAGCGGAAAGGATCATGCGTCTACCCCGGGTCCAAGGGGAGGGGGTTGAGTGTCCGGGATGTTCCCTTCCTTTCCGTCTTGTGGGTCACTGTTGCTCTGTGTGATGGGGGCACCCTACAGACGTTGATTCCGTCTCTTCTTAAGACGGCCTCTCGCAACTGGAAGTCAGGGGTCTCCCGTCAATACAGTTCTCCTATTTCTTTAAGCCATAAAGCCGGCAGAGAGGTCGAAGACTAGGAAGGATGAGATGGAAGTAGATGATTAAGATGGATCTGCCAAGGGCTACGATAGACGAGGGGTCTTTTCCTTTTGGCTTTGAGAAATCTCGACGGGCCGGAGATCTCTTTTCTGTCAACCCCGTACGAGGACTGAGGGAGGGTTATGAGATGCACAAGGTGTTGTCTCAGGTCCAACGTGATTGTCTTCAACGGTGGTGACCGAAACGAGGGGACGTTCGGTTCAGTATTGGGGAGGGTAGGGGGGCTGTCTTAAGACGGTCTTTTCGTCTCGCCCTTCTCGACATCTAAAAAGTGGTGGTCCCAAGGCCCGCCTAACTATGAAAATTTTTATGTGGCCCTATCAAGGTAAGTTCTGGTCTTCCGTCCAAACCTTTGTAACAGCCGGAAGAATGGACACCGGGGGTGAGACCCGGTTGGGACAAGATAAAGATGAGAGGAAGGACCCGGTGCCCCGGGAGTCTAGACATACAATGTTTAGAACGTAAAAAGGCCCTGGGGGCCCCAGTCCAGTTGTGGATACTCCAGTTGAGCCACAGTGCCGTTGTCCGGGCTTCTACTTTAAGAGTGGTTTAGTTCATCTTACTTGCCAAATTTCTCCGTCCGAGGGAAATTTTCAGTTAATGACGTCTAATCGAACAACTGTCAAAATTTACTGCCGAGACACGCTTCCGAACGTTAATAATTTTGACATAGAAAAATCCAGGGGACAGAGTGTTTCCCTACTTCTATGTCAAATTTTTATAAAACCTTACACCCCGTCAACCGTTCCTTTTCCTTAACTCCCCGATTGAACTGAGTTCGAAGGAAGTAACCCAATTTCCTCCTTCGAGGTCCCTGGGTCTCGAGGTGGGGAAATTAATCCGTCGGCGTCTCTTATGGACCTCCCTTCGTCTTCGGGCAACAGTCTTTCGGTGCCAAACCTCCGGTTCCACTTGACCTTCATGACAAACCCGCACACATATGTACGTACGTGATCGCCACATCTAAGCGCCCGTGGGTGTGTCTGTGTGTCTGCACATCACATCCACACGGTCCTCTCAGTTCCCTCTGTGACTCACGTACCCTGGACCGGCGTTTTTCTCCCTTCGTGACACGTTTGGCGTGGGTCTTGCGAGGCAGATTGACCGTCGACGGCGCGGCGGCGCACCCAGGGTTCTAGCGCCGCGCCTCGCCCGGAGCGGACCGCGGCCGGAGGGGCTCCTCCCGGAGGGAGACGAGGGTCCTCATGGACGGTAAACGTCGCCGGCGCGGCCCACGTTCCCCGACTCGCCCAGCGGCCGCGGGTCCGACCGGGAGAGGTGGTGCAGCACCAGCCGCGCCGTCTTCTCGGGCAGGAGGGCGTCGCGCTTGAGTAGGGGCCCCTATTCGACCGCCGACGTCCGGTGCGTCGCCTTTGTGAGCTACACCATGTGGAACCTCGCGCGCGCGTAGTGCTTCAGCAAAAACGACTTCGGCTACGACGTGAACCGCGTAAACTAGGGCATGTTGGACGAGCCCTCACCCTACCCCTCGCCCGGCCCTTCCCTCCCTTCGTTTCTCTCTCTCCCTCAGTGAAGTCCGCCCGCGACGGGGCCCAGATCCCAGCGACCGCTGGAGCCGGTGTTGCGGGACTCTGTGACTTTAGTGGTAATGGTCCGTTCGACCCTTGCCCTCCTACCTTTGCTAATCTAAAGAGAAAAGGGCGAGGCAAAGGGAACGGATACTTGGAGACACACAGCCAGACATGGAGAATCAACTCTTACGGGTCAGGTTTGATCTCTCTTTACAAACTACACAACCTTCGGACCCGCCGACGAGGTCGCTGGTCATGGGCCCACCGAGAACGACGAGAACCGTCCTTCCTTAGGGCCCCACTTAAGGCCCTCGGTGACCAGGGTGTAAAAGTGGAAGGATAGGGGGTTAAGGACGACAATCTTTGCAGAGATTTTGACGTTGGACGTAGGAGGAAAGTTTTCTTTTACTCCAACCCGTTACTCTAACAGTGGGGTGTCTTGTATGTGTTTACGTGTCCGTAATCTTGTTTTACTTTGGAGAGTCCCAAAGGTCTCAGGAAAGACGTAGTCCTCGGGTGACGACAAAGGGGTCGATTTCTGACAAAGGAGTCCGTTGTTACAATGGTTTTTCAAAGGAGAGGTAAGAAGGAGAATAATAATAAAATTAGACGAACCCAAGGAAGGTAGATGGAATTCATAGATGGAGATAAAGACAGACTCTTGGCACTGGACAGTCTTTTTACTTTTCTGGGTGAAGATTTCAGAAGGAGCGCCGAGTGGAAAGGAATGGTTGTCTGTTAGGAACATCCAAAGTAGATCTCCGGGACGGGACCGGGGGAGAGGTATATAGTGATTATTGGTCGCGCCCCCGTAAGGATGTTTGTCTCTCTTACCTCCTCTCCGTTTCTGGGTGTGTTTCTCCCCGTCACCCCCCTTAGAGTGAGGGGGTTCCCCTATTTCCAAAACCCTTTAGAGTTGTCGGACAAGAGAATGTTGATGTCCTAAAGTTTCCCTGTGTGTGTCAACGTGCGTCCGTTCGCGCGCGTGTGTGTGTGTCAACTTTCTCACTTCTTTTCCATTTTCGTTAACCAAGGAAGGTGTTCGTACATACGTCTTAATCCGTGTACGTCTAGACTTATGTCGACTCGTTTTGTGCTGGGGGTGTCCTCGTCACCGGGGGAGAGGTCTTAGACCTCGAGTATGTGGTTAGTTCATTTGTTAACTTTTGCCGAGTAAACAGTCTCCAATCTTCCATCTAAGTTTTCAAAAGGAAGGGAGGCGGATGAGGTACACTCTAGACGGTAAAGTATCCTACTCCTGAAATGGAACGGACACTGGTTTGTTAACCCTTTTAGGGAGGGGGAAGGAGGTCGAGGGGTGAAGGGGAGAAACGAGAGTAAGAGGAGAGGGTAGTGGATTCATAATTATTTGAAAAAGGGGGACGTGACAAGCGGAAATAGATGATTTTAATACGAGAGGTGAAGTACCAAACTTTTATTCTTTTTTATGACTTGTGGTTCACTCGTCCCCTTTTTTTTAGCAATTGACGTATGAATTTAGGATTGATTTGAAATTCAAGAGTCGAGGTATTTGAGACATTGAAAGTTTCGATTAATGAACAATTATCGGTGATCTGTTAAATAAAAATTTCTATTATAAAAATAACAAGTTACATTATTACTTCCACAATAGAGAAGACAAAACAAGAATTTTGTTATTATAAAAGAAACCTTTAAGATGAAGGAAGGAATCTGTCTTTTATTTTAAAGACTGTATACATATGTGTTCAGACTCTTTTAAACTCTAACCGTTACGTACTTTAAATCTACGTCTTATTTAACTTTCTTTTTTTGAGTCCTGCAAGGAATACACTAAAATAAGAACAGTCATACCCGTTAAGCGAGTAAAATAGTCAATTGGTCTAAAATTACACTCTTTCCTTCGACAAGTTAATAGATTTATATCGCTAACAAGTATCTGTCTACTACCCGTTAAACTAGACGAGACAGATCAAGTAGTCGAGTCTATTCTATTCTTCTGTCAGTCTACAGTGGTTTCCCAATTATAAATTTTTCTAATTTAGAGGCCCACCAAAAATGTCTCTTATAAACCCAACCAAAAATTTCAAAGGTTCACTCCTAGGGAATGGGTTTTTATTTCCCGTTGTGGAGATAAACGAGAACGTTTCATGTGAAAATTTGTACAGATCCAGTTTGAAAATAAAATGGATAACGTAACTGCAGAAGTCTCTTAGACCTTCAATGATTATTTTATGTCTTAATTTTATTTTTCCTTTTTGTGACATACTATCTTATTTTAGGTTGGAAAATTTTTTTCAAATCTTTGGGGTTGAATAGGTAGGACTTAAAAATTTCAAACAAAACCCTTCCCCTCCCATTGTCCTTTTATTAAAGTCGTAGTGTTTAAGCTTCTCGTTAATTTCGAAGTTTGGTGTAATAAATACTTTTGGTGAGATAACTCAGAGTAAAAAAAGGAGACTTTTCATTTTACTTGTCGTGTCAAATTAAATGCATAATGTAAAATGTCCCCATTGAAGAAAGACGTGCGATCATGGGTAATTCCGTATGAGACCGTTTTCTGTTTCGGTGTGTTTTATTATTTATTGCTTACCCCTCTCCTTCCCCTGAGAGTGTTTTACTTCATTTGCCATATTTACCGCATGGACTATATTAGAGAAAATGTCATCCAAAAGGGTAGAGATTGTTTCGTGCATGTCGAGAGCAGGTTTATGACTAATGTGAGGCGTGTAAAGTTTGTACGGCGTACGGTAAGGTTTAGGCCTCTTTGGGAGTCTTATATGACTAGCACTTAAACTAACGGCGTTGGTTGTGTGTCCCTTTAGTCTGCAAAAAGACTTTACTTTTATTTATGTACTAACTGATTGGCAAATGAAGGATGTCTCTATTTGTGTGAAAATCACAGCAAGAGAATATCCCGCATGAGACCCTCAAAAAAAAAAAAAATTCTCATAACGTGAAACCCTACCATTAACTTCACACGGTAGTTTTGGAACTGAGTAAAAATTTTCCTCCACCTTATATATATTTTACGTCTAAACTTATCAGACGTAAACGTTCGGATCGTGCGTTAGTTTGGGCAAGTAAAACAATAAAGAAAAGGGAGGGAGGAGGGAGAAACGGTATTAGTAACCCTTTCTAATACCTATTCAGTTCAGTTTCTTTTCCAAAACTGATCTTCGCAATTCACTTGCGTCCCTACAGATATAAAAGGTACTTCGTGCGAGAATTTATCGTGTATCCTGACCTATAACAATCGTTCTCGTCTGTAGTTATGTCAACAGTGAGCAAGAGAAAACGTTCAGATTACGATTAAGTGTAGAGACCCATAACATGCACGACCGTCTAGAAACGTTGTCTTATTGGAAGAGCCTCTCGAGGCCTCAGGGTCCCTCTTTTGGCGGCGAATCGTGGCCTTCCGATTCCAAAACCTCCTGTGCGTCCGCTTAAGTTTGTGTTCCATGCTAGTCAAAGGGCTTCTAGCCTTGGCTGTCGTTCGTACGTCCGCACCGCCGTTGTTCTTTTTCGGTGGAAGAGAGAGAGAGAGAGAGGTTCGTTACTGAGGTTGAGGTTTCTCGGGAACCGTGGGCACGGACTCTCTCTGGGGGCGTGTTCTTGTCGTGTGGCTCGGGGTGTTCCATTTTAGCGGAGAATGAAAAACCACCTAGAGGGTACAGAGGGTATAGACATTGTCCCTCATTACAGGTGTCACTTTACCACCAACATGTCAACCACTTGTCGGGTGTCTCTCCTACGACCTCGACACCGATTCACCCTTTGTCACCGGGGACCCCAACGGTTCCGACTCTCTCGGGCGACGGGCCGACGCGGCGCGGGAGCGACTAGGCCCTCAGGTTAAATTCGGCCGCCTCAACCGCCTCGCCTCCGCGACGCCGCCGCGCCTGAGCCGCGCCGAGCCCGTGGAGAGAAGGAATAGAGAATGAGTTTGAAGAGACGAGGTTGAGTCGAGGTAGCGGTAACCAGACTGCGTCGCGCGCCCCTGCAGTCCGCTCGCGGCGCGGGTAACCGACGCCCCGCGCGCCGCGTCGACAAGACTAATAGTATAAAGTCGGAGCGACGTCGCCACGCGGTGACTGGCGAGCCGTTCGGGCGCCCTCTCCTAATCCCGAGGGCTCCGCTGAGCGAGCCCCGAGTCTGGCGAGAGGGGGCCACGAGGCCGCCGGGACCGAAAACCAGAGGGCAGAGGAGGAAGGCGGGGCGGAAAGGGGAACGAGGATCGGCCGGCGCGGCGGTCGCGGGAGCGGAGGGCAGCGCGACGAGGAGGCGGGACGCGAGGACCCCAGGGGCGTCAGGCCGACCGGCGCAACGCGCGCCCCGAGTGAAAAGGCGGAGGCCACCGCTCACCGACCACCCATCCACAAGATCTACTGCTCCTGGGAAGGCCTGAAATCCTCTTCCCGCTGGACCTCGTCCGGCGAACCGAGCCAAACCAGAGCGCGAAACCGTGTGTCAAGGCCCGGGCCGGCCCGAACCAACGGTCCCGCCCACTCAAGGGCTCAACAGACGCGCACCTCGCGACCCTCGACGGATCCCCTTCTGCGGCCAGGACCCTACTTACCTGGGCCTCCTTAACAAGCGACGACGAAGGGGTCATGGGGCATTTGGGGAATTCAGTCTAGAGGTCTTTGCGCCCCACCCCCATTTCCCCGCGAAGAATGGATTCGCCTCTTAGTCCAACCTTCACGTGTCCATCTTGATTCAGCTGAGGCGCCTAAAGAGAGAGAAAGCCTGGGCGCCCCAGACGAAACGTCAAATTGAGATCTTGATTAGGCTTCGGATTCACGTTTCACCAGAAGGTCATCGAATTTCAAACGTTTCGATAATGCGGATAGGCTAAAAAGAGAGACGGCCAGAGGACGGAAAACAGAAATTCGTTGACACACGTCAATCGACCACCACACATCTAGTAACATTCCTGTTCAGAGGTGCAGAGATCTCTAAAATTTTTACGCAGTCAGATTCCCGGACTCATCCCTCCCAGATTGTGTCTTCTTGTCACTTTATGGATAAAGTAAAGTGGCCGACACAAATGGCATAGTAAAAGAGAGCTCTTTGTTGGACCTCTCTCTTCTTACCACTGAAGTTGAGCGGCCATTGGGAGAACTTATTAAAGAATGTACAGAGTGACAGAGGGGTTTTGTTTCAGTGTCCCTCCGGTGCTTCTTAGGGGGTGGGGGGCAGGCGTAGAGGTTTTCGAAGATTTGTAACTAAGGAATAGATCACACTGACGGTCAAAATAGACTTTTCCAGGCGTTTACGTGCGTCATCATCCAAATTAAAGCCACAGAGTAACGGAACTCTTTTGGGCCACACAATCCTTTGAGGAAAGAAACATAGTAACCAGTCTAGATCGGGAGCTATTCTCGACACTCGGGAGGCGGCCGGACTCCCCGAGCCAAATGTCGTCACACGAGGTCTCGCGTCTCTCTTCGTTTCTGCGACTTAAAGGAGCACTATACCGACCCCGAAATGGTTTTTGTACGAAAACAAAAAAGAGTTCCTTTTAAAGATTGACCTAAAGTAGGGAAGATAAAGATAATATTCAACATAGTCACACCCACACACTTTAGCTTTCAATCTACAACTAAGTAAATGGTCCAACCCCCACCCCCCGTCCTACAAAGACAAAAACCAAAAACGAGTATCAAAAGATCACAGAGGTCATAATATACGCACCTCAGAAAACAGTCCGACGAAACCATTTTGACTACGACTATTACTGTTATACTTCGTTTAGCAGGGTCATATACCCGTACAAAGGACATGTCTATTGGTTCAACTGTGATCAAATCAAATCGAAACAAAAATTTTCCGTGATATAGAGGTCTTTCGTTTATCTCTTAAAATTGGTTAGTATAAGGTAGTACAGTGGAAATATTGTACCTTAATTTGTTGCCTTCGACGGTCTTCGGACTACTGAATGTAAACTCTAGGTCTTTCGTGGGAGTGATAGGTAGGAAGAAGTTGGTATGTGTGTGTGTGTGTGTGTCTGTGTGTGTGTGTGTGTGTGTGTGATTTTTTAATCACGACGACTACTATCGTTCAGGTTTTTCCTTTGGAACCTCCTTTTCGAAATCCTTGACCGTTAAAGTAGTATTACTTCTGTTTACTTCACAAAGAGAAAGAAGTCGGGTATGACAATGACATTTACTCATCATAAAAGAATTCTTCAAGAATTCGACAATCTCCATTCTTCTAGTATCTCTTCTATGGGAGACCGTTTCCCTCGTTAGACTCCTTTGGGTCATCAATATAACGAGGTGCTACCTACATGAGTCCTCCAGACACACAACGATTATGTAAAACGTAATTTTATTTTCCTATCGTCCGTAATAACAAAGGGAAGTGGAACTCTAAGTTTAAACCAGTGTCTAATAAGGGGACAAAGAAATTCACTAAAGATATGTGTAATTACGTAGTTTGTAAAGACATTTTTTTTTAACATTACAAAAATATCTTATGTAGTTTGACACTAATCGTTATAAAAGGGGGCCATAAACTAGTGTCCTCGCTGGAGAACACAAGTTTCCCCCCTAATCTGGGAGAACAGTTTTTACCTGAGTTAAAACTGGAAACTATAAGACAATCCAGTTTTTTAGATGGGAATTTTTATCAAAACACTTAGGGGAGACATTCGAGGAGATGACTACTCTTTCTTTTCTTTTCATACTCATGAATCAATGGTAATGGAGGTCCGGTGGGGTTTATATGAAATCACAGGAACTTATATTTTTATTACGACTAAATAATTCAAGATACATTCGGACACCGTAGGTGGGTGTACCCAAATATCACGAAAAGGTGGATTTTAAGGATCACCCGAAATACGGACACAGAACACACAACAACGAAAGAGACGAAACTAATTTTAAATTTGTAAGACGTAGTTTTTACGGTTTATGTCTAAGGATATGTTTATAGTACAAGAGTTCTATGTAAAGTTTATAAATTTATCCAAAATTGACGGTAACCGTTCATCGTAATGTATAAATCCTAGATAAAGGGTTGTTGAAGACCGTCTATATTCACCTAAAAAATAACACAACAATTTTTTTCAAAAAAAAAACCGTCCCCCTCCCTTAATACATGTCATTCCTTCTTTCGAAAAGGAGTGGTTGATTGGTTTTAATCCTTCCTTTCTGTTGAAACTAGTCGAAAGGGACTTGTATAAGGGTCCCTCCACTACGACACGAATCGAGTGTGGTTCTAGTTCAAACACTTATTGTTAACCTTACGGTCAAAAGGTGTTTATTCCACAAGACTGTCTTTATTGTTTTAACTTCCTGAACATAAAAGACTATAGGTGTTTAATTAAACCCCCCAGTTTTACTTTGTACGTACATAAAATATAAATAGGGTGAGTGTGAAAAACAAAAATGAAAAGGACACATCAGATTAGTACATCTTATTTCGATATGTTTGGTAGTCATAGAATTTAGTGTAGGTTCACAGTCTATAAACATAATTCTCTCAGTACTAATTGACAAATAAAGGGTTGGTCTTCCGTCACCTATACCTATAAATCTCGATGAAACGGAGAGGGTTAAAGACCACCACCGGATTACTACTTAGTTCTCCTAGACGTGAGATTAAAGTGTCTTTTTACTTTCGCTACAAGACAAACATGGTAACCTATCCTTTGCTAACAGAGAAGAAACGAGAGAGGAAAATGAGGGGTGGGGGTATTACGATTCGTTATTATTATTATTTCGATCAACAATTGTTGTTGTTGTTTTGAAATCAGAACTAAGACTGATATAACGGTCTGAGGACGACACTAACACCAGAACAACTCACAGTCAACGAAATAATTGGTCAATTTTGTCAGACCCACCTAATCGTGCTTAGAAGAAGGCGTGCGTCTCGAAGAATCGGACTCAAGTCCATCTACACGGACAGTGGTCGCCAGGACGAGAAGAAAGGACCGTCTGCCGTCGGGCCCTCCGGCGCAAGGACACGCCAGACGACGAGCCAAGGGTCGGTTCTATCTTAAGGTGCGACGGCCGTCGCCGCTTCGGTGTTTGGAGTCTAGTCAGAACTCTTACGCTCCAAGGCGTAGAGTAATGGCTATCCTGAAGCTGGTTCGCTCCTGTCTTTAAACGGGGGAGGAAAATTTTAACACGAAAACCTTCATAAATGATATTAAAGTGTTTTCGCGGCCGGTACACTCCACTTTGGGAAAGGAAATTTTTCAAAAAACAAAACAAGAAGAAACTTTGGGATACACTGATCCTTGTGCGTCAAAAATTGTCCTGGTCTCAAGAGGGACCTCGGGTCCAACCTCGGTTACTCACGTTTCCCGATTCTCCAAGGCTGGGGTCTACTCAACTTGGGATGGAGACCGTTTTGGAAACAATTTACATGGCCTAATAGTACCCCCCTCCCCCCCCTTAACCTCAGGACTCCCCCTTTTCGAAATAGGGGGTTCCAGGACCCGCCAAGTCGACTTTCGATGGTCTTTACGTGTCTTAGGTCGTTTCGTGGGTGCCTGGGTGGGCTCGAGAGCCCTTTGGGCCTCGCTTAATTGAGTTCACATCGACTAGTTTACTGTAAGAAAGACTTTCTTCACTGTGGCAAAGGGGGTGACGTTAGGTCAGCTTGGCCGTCCAGACTTAAATCGCGGTTTCCTAACTAAAAGGTTGAGCATGACCTCCAAATGACCCTTCCTCTCCCCCTCCCCTCCGCTTCCATGGAACGACCTCCAGTTCTCCTCCTCCTCCTCGTCGTCTTTTAATGGTCGAGTCGCGCCCTCCCTCAACCTCCGGTCCTTTAGATGGGTCCTTCGGAGTTTATTGGAAGAGAGCGCAGAGTCTTAAGTCGCGAGTTTTTTAGTCGGAGTTTTATTCCACAGGACCCGACCTCAGGAGCCCACCCGACGCCTCCGCTACAGTTCTCAATAACGATGAAAGATACTTAATTTGACCACCGATTTCGCACAGTCCCGGCAAATTACATCGAACTCTCCTCGCACCCACCCCCGACAAAAATTCACCTCTCCGTTAGTGCATCTAGCACTCTCTCTTCCACCAAAGCCCCGACTTCTTTTAAGACGTTTGCGGTCACTACCGATCAGCCAAGTCTTCTATGCTAAAATCCCTTTTAGAATTTCCACCAACAGACTAAGCTGAGGGACCTCCACTTACCCTCCGTAACGGGCGCCGCGCACACGGAAATCTTAAAACATGCGGAGGGCTAGGCACGACAATTCCTTTGAGTAATCAAGAGGGGCTGAAATCCAACTTTCTTAAACGAAGCGAGGAAATGGACGATTTAAGGTTGACTCTTTCCCCGAGTCCTCTGCTGGGGAAAATCCTTCTTGCAGTAAACTAGTTGAGTTGGCTCAATTATTGACCAGAGGGCCTTCCCCAGTTCTTGCGGAAGGGAAGGGTGGCCGCGTCGCGCGCCGCGGCCCAGCTGTTGAGGATGGGGTCCATCGGAGAGTGGCTCCGGGTCCTTTAGGACGGACTGAGAGGAAACTTCAGAGTTTCGAAACGATAGTTCAAAGACCATAAAGAATCTTGGGGTGAGCGGGCGCAGGTTCGCGTATCCAGCATGTTTAAATCGATGGGCTTCAGGATCCTATTCTCGTTGCTCTTTGTTTCTCTGGTGGAGGGAGGGGGTGGTCGTTGGAGACAGGAACCGGAGGAGGGAATGCTTAAAGGCTAAACGTTTGCAGACGACCCTTGGCGGTTGGAGGCGGTGGGAGTTACAAGACGCGAATTCCCGTAAAAAGTTACACAGAACGGTAACATTCCGCGCCTTTTTAGTTAGACGTCGATGTGGGGCCGGGATTAAGGATAATCTGAATTCCTTTTTTGTTTTTTATTGCAGGACGTCTGGAGAAAGCCAGGCTAACCGCTCGGATCGGGGGTCTCCGGTGAAGGAATGACACTTAAACAAACGGTGGGTGGAAACCCTCGTCTCGAGGAGACTACCGGACAGAGACAGCGCGTGACCACCCGGGTCCACCCCTGAGCTTTCCTTTCTACTTAGTCCAGAGGTCGAACTCCACGGTCTCGAGATTTTCCCGTCCTCACAGACAGTCGGTGGACCCCCACCCCCACCCCCCCGCAGGGACGACCTTCTGGGAGATTGGGAGATCTGGTCCTCACCTCTTCTTTCGCGTTGAGGACCGACGTATGTCTGCGTTTCTGATTTGGGAAAGGCTTCCATTTTGAAGCACAATCCAAAATGGGGAAGAGACAGGTATGGGGTTAGGGGTCCCAAAGGGGGGTTTACTTATGAACCTCTACTTTCTTAGTTCCATGGTGCTATTGACGAAGTTTGAGAAACAGTCCAGTGGAGAAATACGGTAGACGGTCTCTGAGTTGAACGAGACCCGCGGATGTAAGGCCTTTTAACACTCCTGCTGCAAGGGAGACGAAAACGGGACAACCGTCGCATGACTTCACTACCGTATTAATGACTATGTCTTGCAGCCTCACTGATCAAATTAAGAATGATAGTGGAGATTTTATATCCATCGAGGTTCATAATCAACCGTAAAAGGGGGATCCAAATAAAATGAGTGAAGCACACCGTTTACAAACTTAACCTTTTGTTCTCTCTTGTGGTGTCGCATCTAAGTGAAGAGACAAGAGGATAGTCCCCCCACTGGGAGTGTCCGACTAATCAGTATCTCCGTCCGAAGAAACAACTAAATTCTCAAGTAGTCCGCTCTGTGTTGTTAATGGAACAACGCAAAAGAACTAAGAGATAACAACTGAATATAGACCTTACGGAGGTAACATGTTTTAAGCTAGGTTTTTACTTTTTTTTTTAATTCCGTTTTTCCATTACTACCGTTATCTCCAGAGACAATTGACTGAAAACATACATCTAACATGTATGGAGTGTCTACATACTCTTTGTAATGTTTAATATTACAAAATATATATTAACACACACAATATTAATACACGATTACTACCGTAATAAATTATAGCATTAAGGTCTTTCTTTACAAACTTTACAGTGAAGCATGATGTGACATTATGAGAGGAAGGCTCTTTTATTAATCGTTCGAAGTTTTACTAAAAGTCCCACGAAACTTTATTCTTGTTTTAGACTTTGAAGTACCTGGGTTTAGGGTAGTTAGTACCCTAAGTATTAATCCAACGATGTCCAGTTAAGATATTCCTCTATTGGAAGACAAAACGTGTTAACGTAAAATAAAGTCAACACGTAAATTTTATACATAGATGTAAACGATAAGACTTTAAAGGTTAGTACAGTATAGTCGTTCTTTATTCAGGATCTATTACGGATTCCTACTGACACTAACTGAAAACACCAAACCGTCATAAAACGAGAAGAAATAAATTTACATTTATAATTATATAATTATAATGATCTATCAAAGTAGTGGGGTACTAAATGTTCTATAAGTATATTTCACTTTCTCACTTATAATGTAAGATATTACGATGAATCTCAGATAATAGTTTTCTATCATTGTTATTCTTCTAAGTGAACACATATACATCGATAGATGAGACGAGAGTCTCACAAGTCAAATCAATGTTTTTGTAACTTGACAATATAGTACACACGAGAGTGAACTCACATCAATTACAAAACGGTCACAATTCTCAGGAGTGGAGTGAGAGGTCTATATACATTATCGGATCCTTCTAGTGACGTAGTTTACATTACGTGTTACCCTATAACATTATAATGGATATTGATCGTAGGACGACTGAAAGTGAACATATAGTCCTGAGCTTCATACGATACAGAGCGACATCTCACACCATGTTACACGATAAAACAGAAGAAACGAGTCACACTTTTAAATAATAAGTGAGAGGAAAAATACTCGACGTACTTGTTGACCACTATCACTACTCTTCGTGACCCATGTCAAAGTGACCGAAACCTTAGAGGATACGATATACCTTCTTATCTTTAGAACAGAAAAATCCAGAATTACCACACAAAGAAGGTTAGGACTCTATCATTAAATCGACTCGGTTTACAGTGCACTATACGGAGAGACACTAGGACATGGGTTCAGTAACGTCGAGACGACTACACTGAAACCTATACGACACGGTCCCGTTATATCAGAAATCTTACTACGGTCATCACTCCTTCTTTGTACTTACGTCGAGAGTTTGACCTTCTTTTCCATTCACCTACTTTTTAGTCAGGAAACTTCTTCCACCACCTCTTTCTTAACTCACATGTATTGAAACAGTCGGTAGTTTTCTCTCCTACTTTTATCTATAATCTGATTCTACTCATTTCATAAGTCAAAACTCTCCCCATTCTCTTTCGAATCACTCCTTTTCTTTTTTCATCTCATTTACAGTTCTCCTTGTTTTCTTTCCTTGTCCGGAACCACTGGGTTAAGTAGATCGTGGGTCTAGAAATGATCGTCATCTACCTCCAACTCTTTCGTCAACCTTTTTTATATGAAATATCAATGAAATTAGACCGTAAATTTGAAATTTTGAGAAAAAAATCCCCTCTCCAAAAACATCTGATAAACCGTTATTAAAATTTTTCAACATGACGTAGAAATTCATAGAATATAACCAACCGGTTTTTCAAACAATCCTAAAAACCTTGTCTTTTCGGACTTACTTAAAAAGACGGTTTGGTTATGATCTTACGAATGGTTTTTATTTGGGTAACAACCATTTGACTTAGTCGTATCCTTTCTGTTTGATTTCAATGATTTTATGGTATCTTCCCTAAGGATGTTAAAAAGTACATTGACCAAAGTAATTGTTGTTCTAAGTCCTGAGTTTTTTCTCTTTCTCGATCTTGACTCTTCCTTAAAAGTTTTTACAGAAGCCCCAAAAGGTCTCAAAACCAATCAACAACGGGAAAGATGTCCAACCTAATATGGTCTTTTACATTAAGTGCATAAACCTTGACGAGTGAATTTGGTATTATTTTTGACTTTCTACGCTTTTTTGACAAGAGACGAGTTTAAGTACGGTCCCTCGAACTTCCCGACGGTCTTTTAGTGACGAGACAATCGTAAAGACTAGACCGAAGTGTCAGAGGGTCTGAAGTAAGAAAACTACACTCTTCTTACATTCGGTTTTGGTGTTCCTTCGTAAGAAACGTGGGTACGGGAACCCTTCTCAACCCCACAGGTTTTACAACCTTTCCAATCTACGTCAACAGGAGTGTCTTAGATAAAACCTCCAGTACTCCAGTCTTACAGACGGGTACACGTGTTTGGTCGTTCGGGTATTTTCGGCCTATCCTCCGTCGTCACGGGGTATTTTCCAATATGGGTCGGTCTTGGGTTGTTGTAAACTTTTCGAAGACGATGCCTCTTCTTTATACTCTGACTACCGTAGCTGAAGCCGGTGACGTCTTCGTCACTTCTCTCTACCTACCCCTAATTAGTACCATTTTATGACTCGTCTTCTCTGTCGTTTAAGACGGTTCATACTTATGAAGAGGTGAGTGCACAAAGTCATTCATGTGAGAAGTTTCATGTTCGACTAACCGGTTCCAGTCCAACTAGAAACGATCCGGATTTCATCGATGACTCTCATAGGAGTACCGTCTTCTGCGAATTTCTAAAAATTACAATTTTTTTCTCCTTTCAATAAACACCAAGTTGTTATCTTTGTGAGGACTATTGTCAACCAATGGTTTTGACGTAAGACAGAGTCGCGGTTATGGTAAGTAAAACCCCGTTGTGACTAAATATTTCCAATGACCAACAATAACCGAGTACCTAGAAGTCCTGAAAAGTACATATAAAGAATACAATGATCTAAATCGTAAAACGGAGTAAAGTATTAGAAAGGAGTAGTTCTGTAACAAACATATTCATTTTGGAAATCTATTGTCGGAAACTTTCTGAGTTATCCATTGACTTATCACTGAGAGTCGTTCCGATGGTTCTTACTGGTGAGAGGGTCATATATAGTTCCCTGTATTATATTTAAAAGATTCCTAAATAAAGAAACTGTAAGAATTTTTCGAAAAATCTTCAAAAAACAAATCAAAACGAAGAACAAAGAATTAAGTTTATGGTTTCGAAAGACAAGTCAAGTCAAGTCAAGTCAGCGAGTCATGTCAGGCTGAGGAACGTTGGGGTACCTGACGTCGTGAGGTCCCGAGGGACAGGTAACGGTTGAGGACCTCAAATGATTTTGAGTACGGGTACTCAGTCACTACGGTAGGTTGGTATAGTAGGAGTCAGCAGGGGAAGAGGAGGACGGAAGTTAGAAAGGGTCGTAGTCCCAGAAAAGTTTACTCTGTCGAGAAGTATAGTCCACCGGTTTCATAACCTCAAAGTCGAAGTTGTAGTCAGGAAGGTTACTTATAAGTCCTGACTAAAGGAAATCCTACCTGACCAACCTAGAGGAACGTCAGGTTCACTGAGAGTTCTCAGAAGAGGTTGAGGTGTCAAGTTTTCGTAGTTAAGAAGTCACGAGTCAAAAGAAATATCAAGTTAAGAGTTTAGGTATGTACTGGTGACCTTTTTGGTATCGGAACTGATCTGCCTGGAAACAACTATTTCATTACAGAGACGAAAAATTATTAGACAGATCCAACCAGTATTGAAGGGAAGGTTACTTATTAGCAGAAAATTAAAGTACCGACGTCAGTGGTAGACGTCACTAAAACCTCTGGGGTTTTATTTCAGACGGTGTAAAGGTGACAAAGAGGTATATAAACGGTACTTCACTACCCTGACCTACGGTACTAGAATCAAAAGACTTACAACTGAAAATTCGGTTGAAAAAGTGAGAGGAGAAAGTGAAAGTAGTTCTCCGAAAAATCAAGAAGAAGTGACAGACGGTATCCCACCACAGGAGACATATGGACTCCAATAACTATAAAGAGGACCATTAGAATTAAGGTCAAACACGAAGTAGGTCGGGTCGTAAAAAGTACTACATGACACGTATATTCAATTTATTCGTCCCACTGTTATATGTCGGAACTGCATGAGGAAAAGGATAAACCTTGGTCAGACATCAAGGCACAGGTGAATATGGACAACGAAAGACTGGACGTATGTCCAAAGAGTTCTCCGTCCAGTCCACCAGACCATAAGGGTAGAGAAAGTCTTAAAAGGTGTCAAATAACACTAGCTATGTCAGTTTCCGAAACCGCATCAGTTATTCGTCTTTATCCACTAAAAGACCTTGAGAGAACGAAAAAACTACTAGGTCGGTCACAACCGTTAAACTGGAGACGAAGGAGACGGAAAAGATTTTGGTCGAACTTGTAGACCTTCAAGTGCCAAGGACATAACGACTTCGAACCGAACCTCTTAAAACTCGTAATGAAACGATCGCATACTCTACTCACACTAACATGCCATCAAACTCGTAAGAAACCGTAACGAAAAGAAACCCTAACCTTACTTTAACTGGAAAAGGTCAAGACACCGGGGACGACTCAAAAGCTTTAACTGACCGTACAACTCACGTCGTGAAAGTGTCGTGGTAGAAAATCCTAAACTTTATCTAGTTGACCTTAAGGTAGTGGAGGTAATTGAAACAAGTATCACTACGAGGATTCCGGGTGAACTGAAGTGTAAGGTCCTACAGACCGAGATCCACTCACTAGTGTGTTAGCACTAATAGACCCAGCACTTCTAGAAAAAACATGTCAAGAAGACGCATATGAACGGGGGAGAAGAATTATAGAAGACGAAGACAATCCAGGTATGGTAAAGACAGGAAATAACTCGGGTAGAAACTCACTTTACAAGGGAACCATAGAGATTAAAAGATCTTCTATAGAGATCAGAAAGGGTAAGATAACAAAAGGAGATAAAGAAACGTAACTAGTGACTTCTTCCGAAAGAATAGAGGAACGACAAGAAACCTTGAGACGTAAGTTTACCCATATAGGAAGGAAAAGAGGAAACGAAAACCTAAGAGAAGAAAAGTGTCGATAAACATTCCGGAGGAGTCTGTCGGTAAAACGGAAAAACGTAAAGAAAAAGAACCTCTACCAGAACTAGGGTCAGAGGACATGTTATAGTACTTGGAGACAGGTATCAAGTAGTCCATGAGGTAGTCTAGATCAGGGAATTTAGACAAAGAGTGAAGATGACACATTAGCAATTCCCTAAACTAAATCCAGTATGGACTTACTAGATCACCAAAAGAGATGAAAGAAATTAAATGCAGATTTAAACTGTTACTCCTAAAGTACGAGACTCGGTGTCAGTCGAGGGCCAGAACAAAAACGACTGACATATCTCGAAGAGGTAGAAACCGACGGTTCTTATATTAGTTAGACTAAAGCCACAACTGGTAGACCACTACAGGTACACATCTCAGAAGAGAACACAACAACCTTCTCCCACAAACGATACTGGTCACGTAAGAGAACCGTCTCGAGATAATCGGCAACGGGACGAAGTAAGACATGAGGTTCCGGTTTAAACGGACAATGAGGTCCACAAAGAACTGAAGGATGAAAACGTAAGGTCAGGGGATATCATTTTTCTGTAGAGAAAACCCACAATTAAGATCTTTCAGAACATCCAGAAGTATCTTGGCAAGTTGAAGTAGAAGAAATCGTAATGACCAGTCCCATATCTGAACCTAATCACAATATAACTTACCAAACGGAATCTTTGCGTGTCTCTAGTAAGACAACAAAAACTCTAACGTAGGTTCATGACGTAAAACCTAAGAAACAACTGATACTACCAATGAGGTAAAGAAGATTCCCTAAGAACGGGTGTCATTATCTATATTACCAGTGGACTCAATTTAAGTGGGTAAGGTCAGGTAAAATCAAGTGACTAAGGATTTTACAACTGCAACTGAGAACGGTAGAGGATAAACAGGTGAAGGTTAAACGGAACTAAGTACCTGGATTGTAAGGTCCAAGGACACGTTATAACGAGAAATGTCGTAGCCTGGAATGAAAGTAGTGGTCAGTGTAGGTGTTTACTCACAACAAAAACGAAACCGAAACAGGGAAGAAAGAAAGACCTCAATAAAGAGGTGACTAGAGGTCATCGTATCACCCGTGGATGGTTGAACACCTCAAGTAGAAAGTCACAGGATAGAAAAACGGAAAAGTATGACAAGTACCCCAAGATTTCCGTCCTTATGACTTTACACCAGGAAGAGGTCACCTGGTGTAAAACAGTCTTGAGAGGTGGTACTGGGTAGGGAGAACCCACCGGGATGTACCGTACAAATTTATACACGTCAAATAACAGGTAGTTAATATGAAGTTATTTCGGTAATTTTTTAGTCGGAGTCCTTTCTTTGACTCACAACACAACGGGGTAAGAATTAATAATAGTAAGGATATATGAAATATGAAAGTATATGAATGTCCCTTTTCCCGTTTACGTGTCATAACATGTACTACTTTATTCTACGAACCTCTCTTGATTGAATGGAGTTGGAGGAGGGACTAACCTCAAAACAGTCTTCAACAGTCCTCGTAGTTAAACTTAAAAGAGTATAGATTATAATATTAGCATTCGTGAAAGGGAAGGAGAATATAACGGTGATAATCCCTAGGTTTGGAAGACAAAAGGTCTTCCAAAGAGTTTATAGAACGAAAGGGGTTTCAGTTCAATTAAGATATTGAAGATCGTGAAACACGTATTAAAAAAATTCACTTTTTAGTGAAAGATGAAACAAATCCGTATTTATAAAGGTGGTAGTTTTTTCGGATTCTCTCGTAAGTGTAGATCAAGTAATAATATTTGATAACCAAAAGATGTTTAGAAAGCACATAAGAAGTTACCTAAGGTTAGGTCCGATGACCTCAGGACGGGAGTCGACATGAGAAGGTATACAATTACGGACTCAGTGACTTGTCTTAAGGACCCGTGAAACAAGATAACGGGTCACCCAGGATCTCAGTCAGACTAAATACAGACTTGAGAAGAAAGGGAAGTCCGTGACGGAGACTGTGGACTGACGTCGGGTTTGAAAGGTCGGTCCGCTTGGTGGAAGGAGAAAGACAGGGACTCCTACCTAGAGCTCGTACAAGGGTCAAGGGAAGAAGGAACATTTGAATTTAACAAGACCCGATTGGAGTTATAGACTAGACGTTCACTAGTGAAACCAAGATAGGAATTAGTGAGTCTTTGTGTATCCGAAAAGACACTCTACCTTTACTTCCCTTTCTATATACCAAATTACACTACCACGAATTTATATTCTAAATACAGAGAAGTACAAAACCGAAACCCCAAATTTGTAGTGACTATTCCCTTCCCTAGTCGATAAAAGAAACAGAGACTGAAATTAAACACCCAGTAGATAGTGTCCCATCCTGAACATGGTGTACTTACTTGTTTATGGACAGAATTTCAGTCTCTTCCCATTTTCCGTAAACCCCCTTCTCCTCTACCCTATTCTGGTTCTAGTGAGTCAAGTCAAGTCTGTAAGTCAACACAGGCTGAGACCCTGAGGTACCTGACGTCGTACGGTCCGAAGGGACAGGTAGTGGTTGAGGACCTCGAACGAGTTTTAGTACACGTAACTCAGTCACTAAAGTAGGTTGGTAGAGTAGGAAACAGTAGGGGAATAGGAGGTCGGGAGTCAGAAAGGGTTGTAGTCCCAGAACAGGTCACTCAGTCAAGAAACTTAGTCCATCGGTTTCATAACCTCAAAGTCGAAGTCGTAGTCAGGAAGGTTACTTATAAGTCCTGACTAAAGGAAATCCTAACTGACTCAAACTAGAGGAACGTCAACTTCCCTGAGAGTTCACAGAAGAGGTCGTGGTGTCAAGTTTCCGTAGTCAAGAAACCGTGAGACGAAAGAAATACCAGGTTGAGAGTGTGGGTACGTACTGATGACCTTTTTGGTCTCGAAACTGATCAGACTAGAAACAACAGCTTCATTACAGTGACGAAAAATTATACGACAGATCCAGTCAGTATCCAAAAGAAGGTCACTCGTTGCCCGAAAATTAAAGTACCGACGTCAGTGGTAGACGTCACTAAAACCTCAGGGGGGTTTATTTCAGACTGTGACAAAGGTGACAAAGGGGTAGATAAAGGGTACTTTACTACCCTGGTCTACGGTACTAGAAGCAAAAGACTTACAACTCGAAAGTCGGTCGAAAAAGATGAGAGGAGAAAGTGAAAGTAGTTCTCCGAAAAATCATGGAGAAAAGAAAGACGGTATTCCCACAATAGTAGACGTATAGACTCCAATAACTATAAAGAGGGTCGTTAGAACTAAGGTCGAACACGAAGAAAGTCGGGTCGCAAAGAGTACTACATGAGACGTATATTCAATTTATTCGTCCTACTGTTATATGTCGGAACTACATGAGGAAAAGGATAAACCTTGGTCAGACAACAAGGTACAGGTCAAGATTGACAACGAAGGACTGGACGTATGTCTAAAGAGTTCTCAGTCCAGTCCACCAGACCATACAGGTAGAGAACTTCTTAAAAGGTGTCAAAAAACACTAGGTGTGTCAGTTTCCGAAACCGTATCAGTTATTTCGTCTTCATCTACAAAAGACCTTGAGAGAACGAAAAACGTATTAGGTCACCTACAACCGGTAAACTAAAGTCCAAGGAGACGGAAAAGATTTTCGTCGAACTTGTAGACCTTCAAGTGCCAAGTGCATAACGACTTCGGACCGAACCTCTTAAAACTCGTAATGAAATGATCGTACACTCCCCTCACGTTAACACGCCATCATACTCGTAAGAAACTGTAACGGAAAGAAACCTTAACCTTACTTTTGACTGGAAAAGGTCAGGACACCGGTGACGACTCAAAAGGTTTAAACGACCGTATAACTCACGTCGTGAAAGTGTCGTAGTAGAAAGTCCTAAACTTTATCGAGTTGACCCTAAGGTAGTGGAGGTGATCGAAACATACATCACTACGAAGGATTCCGGGTGAACTGAAGTGTAAGGTCCTACAGACCGAGATCCACTCACTAGTGTGGTAGCACTACTACTACGACGTGAGTTATACGATCGTTTATACCTTTTGAGTCGTCATCGGTGTCCTGACCTTTTCCAGTCAAAAGTAAGGTTAGGGTTTCTTTCCGTTACGGTTTCTTACGAGTTTGATGTGACGTCAACGTGAGTAGAGTGTGCGATCATTTATTACGAGTTTTAAGAGATTCGGTCCGAAGTCGTTATGCACTTGACACTTGGAGGGCTACAAGTTCGACGAAAATCTTTTTCGTCTCCTTGGTCTCTAGTTTAACGGTTGTAAGTGACCAANATGTGACGTCAACGTGAGTAGAGTGTGCGATCATTTATTACGAGTTTTAAGAGATTCGGTCCGAAGTCGTTATGCACTTGACACTTGAAGGTCTACAAGTTCGACGAAAATCTTTTCCGTCTCCTTGGTCTCTAGTTTAACGGTTGTAAGTGACCAATCAACTTTTTCGTTCTCACAAGGTCCTTTTGTATATAAAGATGGAATAACTAATACGGTTTTCAAAACTGACACATCTAGTGTTCTTTGACACCTTTTAAGAAGTTCTCTACCCGTATGGTCTGGTGGACTGGACGGAGAACTCTTTGGACATACGTCCAGTCCTTTGTTGTCAATCTTGACCTGTATCTTATTATCTGACCAAGGTTTATCCTTTTCCTCACGTAGTCCGACATATAACAGTGGGACGAATAAATTGAATGTACGTCTCATGTAGTTTGTGCTCGACGTTAGTTCTAACGACCCTCTTTATAGTTATTGGAGTCTATACGTCTACTGTGGTGGGAATACCGTCTTTCTCTTCTCCTTGATTTTTCGGAGAACTACTTTCACTTTCTCCTCTCACTTTTTCAACCGACTTTCGAGTTGTAAGTCTTTTGCTTCTAGTACCATAGGCCAGGGTAGTGAAGTACCCTTTATCTACCCCTTTGTCACCTTTGTCACAGTCTGAAATAAAAAGACCCGAGGTTTTAGTGACGTCTACCACTGACGTCGGTACTTTAATTTTCTGTGAATGAGGAACCTTCTTTTCAATACTGGTTGGATCTATCGTATAAGTTTTCGTCTCTGTAATGACACGACTGATTCCTGGCAGATCAGTTCCGATACCAAAAAGGACACCAGTACATACCTACACTCTCAACCTGACACTTTTTCCGACTCACGACTTCTTAACTACGAAAACTTCATACCACAACCTCTTCTGAGAACTCTCAGGGAACCTGACGTTCCTCTAGGTTGGTCAGGTAAGACTTCCTCTAGTCGGGACCCTAAAGAAACCTCCCTTACTACGACTTCAACTTTCAGGTCATGAAACCGGTGGAGTACGTTTCTCAACTGAGTAACCTTTTCTGAGACTACGACCCTCCCTAAACCCCCGGTCTCCTCTTCCCCTACTATCTCCTACTCTACCGACCTACCGTAGTGGCTGAGCTACCTACACTCAGACTCACTTGAGGTCCTCAATCACTACCTGTCCCTCCGGACCACACGACGCTAAGTACCCCAGCGTTTCTCAGCCTGTGTTTACTCACTGCCTTGACTTAACTTGACTTGACTCTCATGTAGTACTCTTTATGACCCGACCTACTTCGTGTTCGACCTTAGTTCTAACGGTCCTCTTTATAGTTATTGGAGTCTATACGTCTACTGTGGTGGGAAACCGTCTTTCACTTCTCCTTGATTTTTCGGAGAACTACTTTCACTTTCTCCTCTCCCTTTTTCAACCCAATTTCGAGTCGTAAGTGTTTCCTCTTTAGTACCGTAGGCCAGGGTAGTAAAGTACCGTTTATCTACCCCGTTGTCATCTTTGTCACCGACTGAATTAAAAACACCTCCCCCCCTACAAAAGGTTTTAGTGACGTCTACCACTGACGTCGGAACTTTAATTTTCTGCGAAAGAAGAACCTTCCTTTAAATCCTGGTCAGATCTGTCGTATAAGTTTTCCTCTCTATAACTTTCACTTTCACTTCAGCGAGTCAGGACAGGCTGAGAAACACTGGGGTACCTGCCATCGGATGGTCCGAAGAGACAGGTACCCTAAAAGGTCCGTTGTCATGACCTCACCTAACGATAAAGGAAGAGATCCCCTAGAAGGGTTGGGTCCCGAGCTTGGGTCCAGAGGACGTAACATCCGTCTGCAAAATGGCAGAGTCGGTTGTCCCTTCAGTATAATTTCTTGTCGTATAATTTTTCGTCTCTGTAATGAAACGGTTGTTTACAAGTCGATCAATTCCCATACCACCAAGGACATCAGTACATACCTACACTCTCAAACTGATATTTCTTTCGACTCGTGTCTTCTTAACTACGAAAACTTGACACTACAACCTCTTCTGAGAACCCTCAGGGAACCTGTCGTTCTTCTAGGTTGGTTAGGTAGGATTTCCCTTAGTCAGGACCCACAAGTAACCTTTCTGGCTACAACTTCGACTTTGAGGTCATGAAACCTGTGGACTACGTTTCTCGACTTTTCTGGGAATTCGACCCTTTCTAACTCCCGTCCTCCTCTTCCCCTGCTGTCTCCTAGTCTACCAACCTACCGTAGTGACTGAGTTACCTATACTCAAATCCCTTTGAGGCCCTCAACCATTGCCTGTCCCTCGGGACCGTACGACGTCAAGTACCCCAGCGTTTCTCAACCTGTGCTGACTCGCTGACTCTCAACTTGACTTGAGACGTATATTCAATTTATTAGTCCCACTGTTATATATCGGAACTGCATGAGGAAAGAGCTAAACCTTGGTTAGACAACAAGGTACAGGTCAAGATTGACAACAAAGAACTGGACGTATGTCTAAAGAGTCCTCCGTCCAGTCCACCACACCGTAAGGGTACAGAAATTCCTAAAATGTCAAACAACACTAGGTGTGTCAGTTTCGGAAACCGTATCAGTTATTTCGTCTTTATATATAAAAAGAACTTGAGAGAACGAAAAACATAGTAGGTTCCCTACAACCTCTGAACTAGAGACCAAGGAGACGGAAAAGATTTAGGTCGAACTTGTAGACCTTCAAGAGTTAAGTACATGACAACTTCGGACTGAACCTCTTAAAACTCGTAAAACGAACGTATACACGTTAACACGCCATCAAACTCGTAAGAAACCGTAACGGAAAGAAACCCTAACCTGGAAAAACGTCAGGACACCGGTGACGACTCAAAAGGTTTAAACGACCGAATAACTCACGTCGTGAAGGTATCATAGTAAAAAATCTTAAACTTTATCGAATGGACCTTAAGATAGTGGAGGTGGTCGAAACAAGTATCACTACGAAGGATTCCGGGCCAACTCAAGTGTAAGATTCTATAGACCGAGATCCACTCACTAGTGTGGTGGGACCAATAGACCCAGTACTTCTAGAAAAAACATATCAAGAAGACACATAAGAACGGTGGAGAAGAATTATAGAAGACGCAGACAATCCAGGTATGACAAAGACAGGAAACAACACGAGTAGAAACGGACTTAATAAGGGAACCATACGGATTAAAAGAACTTCTCTAGAGATTAGAAAGGGTAAGATAACAACAGGAGATAGAGAAACGAAACTAGTGACTCCTTCCGAAAGAATAGAGAAACACGATAAGAAACCTAGAGACGTAAGTTTACCCATATAGAGAAGAAAAGAGGAAACGGAAATCGAAGAGAAGAGTCGATAAAGATTCCGGAGGAGTCTGTTGGGAAACCGGAAAAACGTAAAGAAAAAGAACCCCTACCAGAACTAATGACTAAGGAAACGTTACAGTACTTCTTGACAGGTATCAAGAAGTCCGTCAGACAGATACTATAGATTAGGGAACTTAGATAAACAGTGAAGACGACATAATAGTACCCTTAAACTAAAATCCAGTATGGACTTACCAGATCACCAAAAGGAATGAAAGAAGTCAAATTCAACCTTAACCGTTATTCCTCAAGATCTAGTGTTTCCAACTGATCTTTAGAAAGAAGTATGGTCAAATGGGGTAGTGATAAGTTTCAATGTTTTACACGTTGTGTCATAATAACTGTTATCAACGGTACGACATGTAATATATGGGTTTTGTAAATACTGACCTTCAAACGTCGAACACTGGGGGAAGTAGACAAAACGAATGACGAAAATTTCGTCTTCTTTCCTTGTAAACCTTCCGACAACGGTCTTTTGAAGGAAAAAAGGGGAGAGACACCTTCTTTGACGATAAACGAATGGTTATAAGGAGAGGAAGAGGAGAAGAAACGATTATCTTAGGATAGCCGATATAAGAGTCGACTTTATGTGACAAAGGATCGCAGAGAACATCTATCCTCATCGGTCATTCTAAATTCACCCCCATATATGCACCCAGAGGACCCTTTTGATGAATTTCCCATTGACTGTGACCATACGTAGAAATAACGAGAATAAAGGGGACAGAGGAACTCTCTTGAACCCGTAACACGGACCTCAAGGTCGTCGGTAAAACACAGAAACCTTACTGGTACTCCTTCCCAAAAGACCTAGAGAAAATAAAAGATCTCAGTGGTATGGTAGACACTTGACAACACGATCAATAGATAACGACGCCTTGTTTAATGGTGGTTAGACAATTGAATTTTGTTGTGAACAGATAATAGAGTGTTAAAGGGACGTAGTACTCAGACCCGTACCGAATCCACCCAGGAAACGAGTTCCAGAATGTTCCAATGTCAGTTTCACAGTCGGTCCGACGTTAGAGTAGTCCTCCGAACTGACCCTCTTCTTAGACGAGGGTTTGAGTGAGTCCAACAACCGTCTTAAGTAAAGGATCGTCAACATCCTGGCTCCAAGGGTAAAAGAATGGTCGAAAATCGGTCCTTGACGAACGTTGTAGATCAGGTCCTCAAACGGTACATCGGAAGAGGTATCAAGTGTTGAACAGACAACCGAAGAAGTTCTGGTCGCCTCCTGGAAGAGAGAAGTCCTTCCTACGTCAGGAAAATTGCCGAAGTCGACTACTTCAGTCCATTAAGGTTTGTTAGAGGGAAATTGAGTTTTTAGTCGACTAAACCCTGGAACTAATGTAGAAGTCTCAGGAAAGTGAAAACGATGTATGACAGAGGATTAGTGACCTCACTGTACGACAGTATAAATCTCCAGGACAGGTGTTACTTTTCCGTATATATTGTCTTCAACTCTTGGAACCTCCGACAGAATCTTAAGACCGTACCCGAAGGAAAGTCAAGTCAAGTCAAGTAAAGTCAGTAAGTCAGTATAGGTTGAGAAACGTTGGGGTACCTGACGTCGAACGGTCCGGAGGGACAGGTAACGGTTGAGGACCTTAAATGAGTTTGAGTACAGGTATCTCAGCCACTACGGTAGGTTGGTAGATAGAGTAGGAGACAGTAGGGGAAGAGGAGAACGGAAGTTAGAAAGGGTCGTAACCCCAGAAAAGTCCATTCAGTCAAGAAACGTAGTCCACCGGTTTCATAACCTCAAAGTCGAAGTCGTAGTCAGGAAGGTAACTTATAAGTCCTGACTAAAGGGAATCCTAACTGACCAACCTAGAGGAACATCAGGTTCCCTGTGAGTTCTCAGAAGAGGTTGTAGTGTGAAGTTTTCGTAATTAAGAAACCGAGAGTCGAAAGAAACATCAGGTTGAGAGTGTAGGTATATGTACTGATAACCTTTTTGGTATCTAAACTGATCTACCTGGAAACAACCGAAGAAAATGAAGGTCTGTTCTTTGGGGCATGAAGAAAAAGACATCTGTCTGTGTAGAGACTATAGACGTTAGTTTATGTCAAGGATTGATAATGTTATAGACCCTTACATTACCTTTTATATATTTCTTTATTTACTCAAATTTTTTTTTTGGGACGACGACGACGATTCAGTGAAGTCAGTACAGGTTGAGACACGTTGGGGTATCTACCGTCGGGTGGTCCGAGGGGGTAGGGACCCTAAGAGGTCCGTTCTTGTGACCTCGCCCAACGGTAAAGGAAGAGGTTACGTACTTTCACTTTTCACTTTCACTTCAGCGAGTCAGTACAGACTGAGAAGCGTTAGGGAACCTGACGTCCGATGGTCCGAGGAGGTAGATACCCTACAAGGTCCGTTCTCATTTTTTTAGGGATCAAAGTTTTAATTATGTTTTCGTATATGAATATTTAAACTTTTTTTCTCAGTTTTCGTTTTCGGGAGAAAGTTTGTGGGGTTATGGAGAAGTAAGGGAATCTAGTCAATAAAAGGATACACTAATATCTGTGTGAGTATACGTACATAATATATATAATTTTGTAAATCCAAACATTTTATATTATATCGTCCCTGAAGGGACCACCAGGTCACCGATTCTGAGACTCGAGGGTCACGTCCCCCGGGTCCAAACTAGGGACCAGTCCCTCGATCTAGGGTGTACGATGTTGATTCTGGGTCTCGTCGGTTTATTTATTTATTTTAATTTTTTTATATATTATATCGTCTTGATTAAGTGACTTTTACTTAGTAAACCATGTGTTATAACATCTTAAAAATACATGTAATTACGGAAGGAAGACTTCAGGTGATTTCAACCCAAATGACAAGTGACGGCGTCGTCTCTGGTGTGTAGTACCTCTTGACCCCTCCTAGAACTATTTTCCATAATCTTTCTTAACTTTCAAACACGAACCAACCCACCCTCCCAAGATTTTTACCCTCAAACGAATCAGACCTAACCGACGATAGTCTTTCACCCCTATGAAAACACTAGTCCATCGAATTGTCTAGAAAAGATCGTCCTCCCTTCTGATCTTACTTTTATTTCGACAGTAACGATCTCTTCTTCTCTAGTGAATTTACTTGGTCGGTAACAAACTACAAAAACACGAAACATGTCACTGAACCGAAAACAGAACACTCATCTGGTCTAATGTTCTGCCGGAACCAGAAATGCCAGTATCTGTTTGGACAGGAGTACAATTATAGACACTCTGACACAACGACCCAATCTACCCTTTTGTTGCTCGGAATCGCCACTCACAGTCCGGTCGAGGATCGTTGTGACTCCGGGTCGACTCAGTCTGATACAAGGCTCTACAGTTCTCGACGAAAGGTCTCTGAAATAGATGACTCTCTTTTTCTTTATATGTTTTACTCCATTGTCTGACGTAACTAAACCTCTATCTTGAGTATTCGGTAGGTAGTATACGTATTAATATATACATCCTAGTATGACATCGACTATTAAGATCTGAAACCCTGTAAAGTCATAACAAAATCTTATAGGATACAACGACACTATGTTTGGGGACTTACAAACAGATGTATGTTTGTATATACTTCATGTACAAAAAATATACAGAATATATATATATTTTCATATATGTATATGAAAAATTCTCTTTCGTAATGAGATTTCTATAGATATCTGTGTATTATATATTGAACGTATATGAAACAATTTCTTTCATAGTAATTGCTAGTGTAGGACTTAGTCATATGATCAATTTTGAACATCCTAAATAGAACATCCTAACCAGAAACAAAGTTTCAACATATTTTATTTGTTGGTTGACGACGACGATTATAGTTGTTGTAAAAGATTTTTATACGGCTCATACAACACAGGAAGATTTATAAATAGAAAAAATTATTAGAGTTATTCGATATAAACCCCTTTGTAAAGCCCACCCGTTTATTTATGAAGGTTGACTTTGGTTTACTTCTTGTCAAGTTAAGAGGGGATCGTTAGTGTCGTAAGTAGAGATCATTAGCTTTATAGGAACCAGGTTTTATCTATACCCGAGAATACTAAAATAGAGATTTCAATCTCATCCACTCGGTTCGTCGGACAAAAGAGTAAAAAGACAATCTCTTGGGAAGCTTCAAGTAAGACTTCAAGGTTGACCTCAGTACACCAAAAAAAAAAAAAAAAAAAATGGAAAAATCAGAAAATTCATAACATTCAGAACAGATGTTTCATTAATGTCTCAATAGACTTTTCCTGACACCTAACGAACAGATCAATTCTACTGAACATCAAAGTACCCCTTTATCAATCTCTTACTTTCAATAGAGAATTCACAAATCTAACTTAAAGTCATAAGTCTCCTACTTGAGAAGGTGTTTAGAAAGATAAATTTCAACACCCTTTTCCACATTATATTCGTGTTACGACATGTAAGAAAGGAGGGGTTTTGAAGACCTTTCCACGGTATCTTGTATACAAACGTAGTTCAAAGACGAACTCCACTCATCCGTTAATAGTAGCTACTTGAATCACCGGTCTTCCGTGGGTTAAGTAATAAGTAGAAGGACCAGGGACAACGGTGGTCCATAAGATAGACGAAATATACGACGAAGTATCGGTCCAATGGACCACTTAGTTTCCTTTTCTCTTATTCGAAACACCAGAGAACTCCGTCTTACTACTTCGTTCGACTCAAAATCGTGTGGAAGGTGAAAAATTTAATTTAAATTAAAATATAACTTCATCATAACAAATTAACGATTCAGCACAGACTGAGAAAACGTCGGGGTACCTAACATCTGACGGTCTAAGATAAGAGTGGGGTACCTGACATCTAACGGTTCGAGAAACCAGGTACACTAAAGGGTCCGTTCTTATGACCTCACCCGACGGAAGAGACCCCGTAGAAGGACTGGATCCCTAACTTGGGTACAGAGGACGTGACCGTCCGTCTAAGAAACGGTGACTTGGTGGTCCCTTGGGGTAGGACTTTAAATATCAACTAAACGTTATAATCCAATGAAAGTTCATATGTCCTTCTACTAAGTCAGTATGTATATATGCATAGGTAAGAAGAAGTATAAGGGAAGGGTATATCCAGTAATATCTTATAATTCATCTCAAGGGACACGATAAGTCATCCAGAAGTAACTGTTACATAAAATACGTATGATAACATATGTATAATTCACGGTTAAGGATTAAATGGAGGGACCACCGAGTCTGCCATTTCACAGACGGACGTTACACCCTTTGGACCCAAGCTAAGGACCCACCCCTTCTAGGGGACCTCTTCCTTTACCGTTAGGTGAGGTCGTGAGAACGGACCTTTTAGGGTACCTGCCTCCTCAGACCATCCGATGTCAGGTACCTCAGCGTTTCTCAGCCTGTGCTGACTCGTTGAAGTGAAGGGGAAACCATTGGAATTCAAACCCGAAGGGACCACCACGTCAACCATTTCTTAGGTGGACGTTACGCCCTCTGGACTCAAACTAGGGACCCAACCCTTCTAGGGGACCTCTTCCTTTATCGTTGGGTGAGATCATAAGAACGAACCCTTTAGGGTGCCTGTCTCCTCGAACCACACGATGTCAGGCACCCCAGTGTTCTCAGTTTGTACTGAATCGTTGATTTCATGGTGGTTGACATTCAAATAAAAACTTCAGAATTCAGACAAAGACAAAACATTTATAGTAAACATATTAAAAGAAAATCTAAGGTGTATATTCGTTTTAGTATACAATTAAAAGAAAAAGAGACTGAATAAAGTGAATCATACTATTCGAGATCCAGGTAGGTACAACGACGTTTACCGTAATAAAATAAGAAAAAATACCAAGTCATTATATGGTAACAGGTCAGGGTAGTGAAGTACCCTTTATCTACCCCTTTGTCACCTTTGTCACAGTCTGAAATAAAACCCCCCGAGGTTTTAGTGACGTCTACCACTGACGTCGGTACTTTAATTTTCTGAGGAACCTTCTTTTGAATACTGGTTGGATCTATCGTATAAGTTTTCGTCTCTGTAATGAAACGGTTGATTACAGACAGATCAGTTCCGATACCAAAAAGGTCATCAGTACATACCTACACTCTCAACCTGACACTTCTTCCGACTCGTGTCTTCTTAACTACGAAAACTTGACACCACAACCTCTTCTGAGAACTCTCAAGGAACCTAACGTTCCTCTAGGTTGGTCACGTAAGACTTCCTCTAGTCGGGACCCTAAAGAAATCTTCCTTACTACGATTCCGACTTTGAGATCATGAAACCGGTGGAGTACTCTTCTCAACTGAGTAACCTTTTCTGAGACTAAGACCCTCCCTGACCCCCGTCCTCCTCTTCCCCTGCTGTCTCCTACTCTACCGACCTACCGTAGTGACTGAGCTACCTACACTCAGACTCACTTGAAACCCTCAACCACTACCTGTCCCTCCGGACCGTACGACCCTAAGTACCCCAGCGTTTCTCAGCCTGTGCTGANACCTTTTCTGAGACTAAGACCCTCCCTGACCCCCGTCCTCCTCTTCCCCTGCTGTCTCCTACTCTACCGACCTACCGTAGTGACTGAGCTACCTACACTCAGACTCACTTGAAACCCTCAACCACTACCTGTCCCTCCGGACCGCACGACCCTAAGTACCCCAGCGTTTCTCAGCCTGTGCTGACTCGCTGACTTGACTTGACTTATATGGTAACATAGTATAGAAAAAATAGGTAAGGAGACAACTACCTGTAAATCCGACGAAGGTACAGAACTGATAACATGTATACCTTTGTGTTTTCTGGAGTTCATGGGTTTCGGTAGAACTCTATCTTTTTGTGTCGACCTTCTTAGTCCGAGGGACTGGGAGGTAAAGGACACCATGACACCAGGTGTACGGAGTCCTCGGTAGGACCGTTCAAGACTTGAGACACCCCCAGTAAACCTACGGGTGTGACAAGGACTGACTTGAGATCGCGGGTTGTAACACCAGACCTAATAGTACGTCTAGGACAATAAAGTCGGGACCGAACAGGTAAGTTCTAAACAAAGACAGACCGACCAGTACATGGACGTACGAGGGTTGAGTACTGGGACTACTCAACTCCGGCGGGGTATGGTCTACTACAAAATAACCAAAAGTTCGTGGTTGGGTCAATTTTCGTAAGACTTCCATAAACGAATCCTAAAGTAATTCGGTACGTACGTATTTTCAGATAAGTGTCCCTTCCATTTTACATTCGGAATCAACGTCCTTTATTTACTCAGTATTTATTTAGATTAAAAAGAAAAGATGAGTGACGTTACGTATGGGGACAGTAATTTCTAATATAAACTCATAGTGTCTAACTACACTTGTTTTACTCTATTACCTAGACTTTCATTAAGATTAAATTATCTTTCGTCAAACCGAGAAATCCACGACATCAATTCCGTCACATTTATAGTAATAATAATGATATTAATAATGACGACCATATATCATTATGATAATCCTTACTATAATATTCATACTTAGAAAAGACAAGAATTATTATTAAAGACAACAAGTCAGTGATTCAGTACAGGTTGAGAAACTCTAGGGCACCTGACGTCATGTCGTCCGAAGGGACGGGAAGTGATAGAGGACCTCAAACGAGTTTGAGCATAGGTAACTATACTCTTCCATCGGTTGGAAGAAATACTAGGTTGAGAGTATAGGTATACACTGATGACCTTGATGGTATTGAAACTGATATACCTGGAAACAACCGTTTCACTACAGAGATGAAAAATTATACGACAGATCCAAACAATACCGAAAATAAGGTTCCTCGTTCGTAAACCTCGGGTCCTTTTATTTTGGACAGTGAGAAAGGGCACATAAACGGTACTTCTTTACCCTGGGTTACAGTACTAGAATCGAAAAACTTCCAACTCAAAACAAGTTCACCGTTTTCTGAATTCTTACCCTTTATGTGATTCCTGTATTAACGATCAATTATCTAACGATTACTAATATAAAAAAGATCGATAATACACATCTTTATCGGGACAATAAAAGAATCTCTACGGTCTCTTTATAATATACAAATATGTTGTATGTTTTTATGATTATATTCGTGTATAAATAATTACAACATGTATCTAAAATATAGATGTTAGGAACTACATTACACATTATATAGTATGGTGATATTACATCTAAGTTGTATATTATCTCATGTGTAGTTCAATTTCTTCGTGACTATAGAGTATGGTTTCTGTCTGATTAATAGTATATACAATGTCGGGGTAGAAATCAAGAGAACATTTCATGTTTAATAATGTTATAATACATTTTTACAATTTAACTTGAATCTTTACGTTCGTAAGTAGGTATAAACATATGAAATTCGTGTAATGTAAAATGATTGTTTTTGGTCACTTAGATTACTTCCGTCGAATCTCATCAAGTTTGTTCATTAATCAAGTCTACTAAATTCATACTTAGAAAAGCCGAAAAGGATACGGACATCTCTATCCTTGGATAAAACATCAATTTACGTTCACGATTTTACTATTAGAGTCACGTGTATAAATTAATCGAAACATAAAAGTGTTAGGAAGATAAACTCCGAAAAAAAAAAAAAAACCATCATACGTAATAGATCTCTCACTTTAGACAAGAACATAGAAACAAAGTCACTCTGAAAATCTTGACTGTGACAACAGAGATATACATTCTGACACCGTAAAGGTCCTCGTCATTCCACAGAACTCAGTAGGTGTCAGGAAAGAAGAGGAAACATTGTAAGTAGGTACCTGTTCCACCTTTCTAACACAAGTAAACTCCATCTGAAACATCGTTTTACCATTGACTCTTGTTGAAAGTAACTATACTCTTTCAAGTTCGGGTGGACCACCCCTTGAAACCGAAATAAAGGGTCTTAGAAAGTAACAGACAGATATGTTGTGTTTAATTAGAAAATCCCGAACTATAAACGGTTTACCTCTCTCTCAGTACTAAAGATACTTTATACCAATAAACTGGTCAAACTCCCCTGACCATCTCCCAAGAAATTTGAAATTAAACAGATTAAATTATTTCACACTTACAAACACTAAGTTCGTACATGTCTGTTTTAAAAGAAGAAGACCCTTGAAACTGGTCGAGAGTGAATTCGTATTAATACACATAATTCGTATAAACACACATATAGTATATATATTAGATACATATATTACTTCACATATGTACACGACACGACTCAACACAGACTGAGAAACACCGGGGTGTCTGACATCGGGCGACCAGAGGAACAAGTACCTCAAAAGGTCCGTTCTTATGACCTCACCCAATGGTAAAGGATGACGTCCCCTAGAAGCGTCCCTAATTCGGACACAGACAGAGGACGTGACTGTCGTCTAAGAAATGGTGACACGGTGGACCCTTCGGGTTTACATATACACATATGTGTTATTAGATCTATATTTCACTATAGATTTCACCGTAAAATCTATAGTTATTAAAACATATAAAAGGTATAATATTGTTTAGAATTCTTCAAAATCTTTTATCAAAACTAGTTAGGTCTATAAACTGTAAAGTAATTAAATCAAAGGTTTTCGTCGGTACTATTATGAAAACTATCTGATATTTGTTTTATTTACCCGAGGACTACCCGTGTATGTAAATTTTTTAAATTAAGAATCTAAGATAAACGGTAAATAAATAAGGATATTACTAGACATTATAGACTAACTGGAAGTTATAACGTCACTTAACATAATGAAGTACTTTTCGTAGAGAGAGATAAGAAACACGGAAACAAGATAACAATTTTTCACGGATGTTGTGAACTTTCATAAATGAGAGACTTCTACACAAAACATTACCAAAAACATTTATAATAAAAAAACATATTTATACTTAGAGGTAGTATTGACACCCTAAAAATCACTTCCTCCTAAGTCAAAAAGATTTCTCCCCTGTCTGTACAATATTGAGTTAAGTTTTCTACTCGTTTTATTTAAAATTAATACCATCTACTAATATGGCAGAATTTGAAAGAATACGAACCACAAGAAAGGCTTGTGGAGTCTGAGACGATTGACTCAGATTTACTTATCACACTTTTTCTATAAGACATAACTTGGTCTGTCAAATGACCGTCGTTTCTTTACCGTGTGAGTTTCTCGAATTGACCTATCAATAATTACTAAATCCTTTCATACCCGTCCTGATTCCCTTCGTCGTCCCCAGCCTTTCGTAAGCCCAGATCGTCGTCACCCCTCACTGGTCGGGAGCCAGATCCTAGGAATTCGACTCCCGACATTCCTCTGAGAAGTTCCCGGTTTCGACGTCACTCAACCGTCCCCTCCCCATTCCTGAGATCGGACAGAGAAGGTCGGAGGGTCGGGTTGGGACGGTCCGGCTACGGAGGAGGGTAAGTGACTAGAGTTCATCTTCGGTTTCCAATCGAAAGATACCGTGTCTGGGTTTGTCCTTCCCCACCTTTTACCTAGACCCCGTAGTCTTTCTTTGTTGTCTTTGAGACATAACCAAGGAATAAAGACGACATCGTTTACCGGTGTTTGTCACGGAAGTTTAGTGTGTCTACATAATAGAATATCAAGAAGTCGATTACAAGATTTACGTTCCCCAGACGTCGCGACATAAGGAAGACTTCCGAGGTCTCCTCTTAGGCAATGGAACGGAAAAGGTCGAAGATCTCTGATGTGTGTAAGAAACTAAGTAGTGGGGAAGGAGTTTAGTGAGTTCGGAGATGAAGACAGAAAAATAAAGGTAGACCGTGAGACTGGGATAACGGAGGGAGAGGAGTCCTTGAAACACCAATGAAACCCTCGTAAATCTATTAGGTCCTGTTAGAGAAGTAAAATTTTAGGAATTGAATTAGGGTCAACACTTCAAGGAAACGTCATATTCCATTGTATAAGTGTCCCAAATTCTTAAGTCTGAACCCGTAGAAACCAATCTATCATAGTGGCTAAGTCACCTGTACTCAAACTCGTCTGAGGTCCTCTGTCCCTTCCTGTCCCTCCGGACTGCACGACGTCGGGTACCCCAGTGTTTCTCAGTCTCTGCTAAGTCGCTGACTTGTGTCGCTGTAGAAACCCCTCGGTAAAAGACACAAGTCTAGTGTCTGGGGGTTGATCGATACTTACACTTTCTTCGACTATAAAGACGACAATTCTCTAATTTGGATCTCTGACACAATATGTAACCTGTTGATTCTTAATGAAAAGTATTAAACTTTTCTCAAAACCTTCTTACGTTTTTTTCACAATTTGATTACGAGGTAAATCACGATTGTGATAACATATATAAATCCAGAAATACGAAACTTAGAGAAAGTTCAAAAATTGAAGGGTTCTACTACTTTGTCTTTGTATTCGTTATACAGAGTCCATTATATTAATTGTATAACTATACAAACGATAGTAAAATATAAAACGAAAGAATCTAGTTAAAAGACGAAAGGAGATGGGACGAAACATTCCAACTCGATAATTTAGCGTAGTCCGAGAGAGAGAGAGAGAAAAAAAAAGAAAAAACTGAAGACCATCCGAAGTTGAATTCCCTCTTGAGTCGTCCCAAAAATTCCCACTTTTTTCTCCTCTCACCACCATAAAAAGGGATGGGATATCGGTGGGACGAGGGAAGGACGGACCGATGTCGTCAGACAAAGGGTATGTCAATATCAAGGACTACCCACTAGTAGTTTAAGACCATTAAGAAAAGAACTCAAGAACTCCAATCGTTACCTAAAGGTAAAAAACGTACAGGGACTCAAGAAGTCATATTGAAATATGGAACAACAAGGAAAGTTGAAAGCGTGTGGAGACGTTTATTAGGAAAGTCATTAATGATAAATTTGGAGAGACTTTCATGGTAGAAAAAAAAAAACAAGGAAACCATCAATCGACGTTAAAATAATATTCCGATAAACTGAATCTTCGACTTCAGAATTAGTAAAGTTACATAACCGAAATTGTTTTTGTATAAGGGAGTTCGTCCACTAAAACGTTGAACTTTATTTAATCAATGTAAACCAGTTGACGAATATATGAACAAATATCATTGATTAAATTTCTATTACTGATTGAATGATTTAAGTTGGTCAAATAATTAAAGTTTACATCTATCGTATGGAATACAACCCACATTACTGACATAATACATCTTTTTAGACATTTATATTTCGGTCAAGTGGAAATAATTAAAAGACGGAAGACGTTCGTAAAGTATTGTAGAAAAGATAGTACGAGTCTAAAGTACAAAACGTCACTCAAACTCAAGACAAGTAATTGTGACCTTTGGATAGTTTCAGGGAAGTCTCTTCCCTCGAGAATGAGGACGTTGTGTACTATATAAAGAGAAGAAAATGCCTAAAGAAAAGTGATGAAGGATTCACTCGGACGACAGACAAAGGAACTGTTGTTCCATCTCATTCAGGACGTTACTATCACTCATGTACAGTCTACATAAGTATTTTACTTAACATCAACAAGTTTCCTTTACATAGTCTCGTTGGGACAGAAGAAAGAACTCGTTTCTAAGATTACGTCCTCGAAGTACAACGGTTAATAAAGGTACCTCGGCTGTCCTATCCATGTACACAAAGAATTGTGACCAGATAGTATAAAAACACAAACGAATGATGATGACAAGTGAAAAAGAGGGGTAAATAAGAATTCAGTGTGTAGCACAGGTTGATCAAATATTGAACTTTCGATTTACATACGAAGTAGATAAGGAAAAGTCGAGACAATTCCCTATGTCAATTCCCTATCGTACTACCAGAGACCACGAGAAACGTTGATATTGTACATCAAATTTGACATCGTCATATTATTAATAAGACCCTAAGTTGTCGTCTTCAGAGGTAAACATCAGTAAGGACGTTCAGATTACTGTTACAACTATAACTTAGTTGGTGTAACTATACCAACTCGTTTATATTATATTCACTACATTGTTCTGATTTTACTGAAAATGTAAAAATTTTTTTCAATCCAATAAAAATCAGTTAACCTAGAATTTACATATAGCACACAACTTAATAAACTTTTAACCATTAAGTTTGTATTACGTATACCTTAAAGATAATTTTTCTAACATTAATTAACTGTGTAAGGAAAAGAACTAGTACTACTTATTATCTCTCAAATAAGAGGAACTCATTACTAGGAGGACTTCGACTTTGGACCCTATAAAACTGACTTTTAATTAAATATATATACTACATTAAAACCGATACGAATGTCCTATACTTGTAATACCCACATATTGAAATCAAGAGAAGTCATAATTCTATAGAAACGTTGTAAATTTTTACAAAACTTTATACATATAGATGTAAGGAAGACCTGTTTTCACTCCTGTAGAGATCTCTTAAATATGGAAAGGTAGTTAGCTGGTGTAACTATACCAACTCGTTTATATTATATTCCCCATAAAGGAAGTGTTTGGTACTTCCACTATAAAAAAATTGGTAACGTTTTACATATAACAAAAGTCTCTATAGATTAAGTGAATGACAACATCTATAGTCTAACTTGGAGGACCTTTCGTCTGAAACTTTACCTTTAAATCATACGTCCTTCAACTTATCCCACAAAAAACTTTTTTCCTTCCTTTGTCTTAATTCATCCTTCTCTTAAACCCAATACTATGTTCACGTTGTTTCCAGAATCGGTTGTAGTACCAACTTCGACCCTACCAGGAAGTTCTAACAGAGTATAAGTGATCAGTGATCCATACCCGACGAGACTCTCGGTGTTGTCGAAAGACCGAGAGAATTCGAATACTATTAAGACGTTTCCCGACTCTTGTCTAAATTTTCGAAAGTTGTCTGAAGGGTCGTCGACCTCTTAGTAGAGAAGTCCGGGGGTTTCCCCTAAACTTATCCTGTCGTGCCGTAGAGAGTGTCAGGATGGGAACTCGATGAACGGAGGTGAACGAAATGTCCTGTTTAACTCTCGTCGAGGAAGTCCCAAGACTACCCGGAGAAAAGAAGTCGTCTTATTTATTCTCTTTCAAATCAACTAGAGGTCGGAAATTTCCCACGTGGGCTACGAGTCGGAGAGAAGGAGATAATAGATCTAAACGAAGTAGGAACCTTTACGACGACCAGATCTACCGAATAGACCACCTCACCGTTCTGGGAGTAGACTCCCCACGTTCCAGGACAATGACACGAGAAAACTCCGACGAAGAGAACAGTACGTGTAGGGTCAACTGTTGGATTTACGGTTTATGTAAGTAAAGGAAGAAGAGAGGTAACACATTGTCGTAGGTGTGGAGGAGAAATACCAGACCCAATTAATAAGGACGGTCCTACCGTTCAATAAGTGTGAAGACCCTTTTCCTTTACTTCGTACTAACTTGACTTATTCTTCAACCCAATACCATATCAGGGTTGTTCGAAAGTCCACTGGGGTACTACCTGAACTTCGAAATTACCGGGAAGTCTCAATACGTCTTAACCCTTTTCTCTCAAAACCAAAAATATTGTGACATACTTGATCCCGAAATCTGACGGGACCCTGTACCCAGTTCCCTCCATATTAGAACCCGTTTCACTACAAAAAGTCGGGTAAAGAGGTCCTATTAATATACCACCTCTTTTTTTGAAACTGATTCTTCTAGTACGCTAAAATCCCCTTAGAGAAAGGTGGTTTTAATTAAGACATCGGACTTGAGGGTCAACTGGACATGACGTACATTGAGTTATTAAAAATCCATATACTCACACCTCGGAGTAGTCAACTCCTAACCCTAGATTGAATTGTTCGGACTCTGGATACAACAGTGTATCTGACGGTGACCCTTAGTTCAGGTAGACCTTTCAAAGATCGACGGTCGTCATTTTCTCGTCTGGTAATCAAAGGAAGCTTGTCTCCGATTGTATACGTCCCTCGAGAGGGACCACGACGAATTTTTTTTGAACTGGTTTCAGACAGAGGAGACAAATTATTAGAAAACTTATGGTGAGTAGAGTAAGCAAGAGATCATATAGAATGAATTTTCCACTAGATAGAACGAGGGAGGGTTAGGATGGTCTAAAGAACTTTTTGATAATATTAAGGCTAGACTAGACTAAAATTTCTATATGGGTCAAGATCAATAATGAGGTACAAGGGTGGGATACCAGTCAAGGAGACAGTAGTTGAGTAGGATTTGATATAACGGTTCATGTTCTTTCAATAGGTAATTTTCGATTTCAATATGTGTAATAAGAGAACTTTTTCGTATTTTAAGTAAACTAATTTTACGTTCCAAACAGTCATTCCGTTAAACCCGATCGCTTATTTTGTCCTTCTGGTTTTACGGAAGATTTGAGATTCAATTTATTAACAAGTCCTAAATTATGTTTTCCTTTTTTTCGGTGTATCGTTCAATTCATCTATTTCTAATTTTATCTCCTATGTAAGAGAAGGAAGTATACAGTCGAAAAAATTACGGTGACTAATGGTTAGACCTAAATCGATGGATTGAATAGTTCAGTTATCGGTAATGAGGTACACATAGAGAAATTTTAGACCAACCTTATAAAAAGTCTCACCCATTTCCTTAAAAAGACAGTTCTTAGAAATTCAAACGATTTGAAGTGACACTCTTATACGTTTGTGTGTTTTTAAGACTGAAGACCTACACCATCTTCCCGTACGGACTCTCTCACATTCGTATCTTCAACTCCCTCCTTTCATGATCCCGTGTAAACCCTGTATCATCTCTAATACCAACCTCGTAGTCATAAGTCGTGTTACCACACTTTCTTCAGTCCCTTACAGATCTGTAGCTATTCACATAACCTCCGGTGTCTTAGATTCATCTGGTTCATTTCGAAGTGTCCTCTCTCTATGTCATAAATATCACCAGCACCCCATTCTCCTCTGCGACTTTCGTGACGGCAACAGGTCAGCAATTCAGTACAGTCTGAGAAACGTTGGCGTACTAGACGTCACACGGTCCGAAAGGACAGGGACAGGGAGTGATAGAAGACCTCAACCAAGTCTAAGTTTAGGTAACTCAACCACTACGGGAGGTTGGTCGAGTAGGAGACAGTGGAAGAAGAGGAAGACGGGAGTTGGAAACGGTCGTTGTCCCAGAAAAGGTCTCTCAACCGAGAAGTGTAGTCCACCGGTTACATAACCTCGAAGTCGAAGTCGTAGTCAGGAAGTAACTTATAAGTCCCTCCTAAAGGAAATCCTAACTGACTACACTAGAACGATAGGTTTCCGGAGAGTTCTCAGAAGAGACCGTGGTGTCAAACTTCGGTAGGTAAGAAGTCACGAGCCTAAAGAAATACCAGGTCGAGAGTATAGACATATACTGATGACCTTTTTGGTATCGAAATTAACTTTCTCTACGTATATGGGGTTACAAGTAGCGTCGTGACAAATATTATCGGTTCTGTACCTTTGTTGGATCTACAGGTAGTCGTCTACTTACCTATTCCTTCGACACCATGTATATGTGTTACCTCATAATGAGTCGGTAATTTTTCTTATGTAAACTTAGTCAAGACTACTCTACCTACTTTGACCTCGGATAATAGGTCTCACTTCATTCGGTCTTTCTTTTTGTGGTTATGTCATATGATTGTGTAAATATACCTTAAATCTTTCTACCATTACTATTGGGACATACACTCTGTCGTTTTCTCTGTGTCTACATATCTGACCTGAAAACCGGAGACACTCTCTCCCACTCCCACCCTACTAAACCCTCTTACCGTAACTTTATACATATGATAGTACATTCTTTGTTTAGCGGTCAGGTCCAAGCTACGTACTATGTCCTACGAACCCCGACCACGTGCCCCTACTAGGTCTCTCTACTATACCCCACCCTCCACCCTCCCCCCAAGTCCTAACCCTTGAGTACATGTGGACACCGACTAAGTACAGTTACATACCGTTTTGGTTATGTCATAACATTTCGTTTTATTTCATTTTTATTTTTATTTATTTTTTTATTTTTGAATATGTAACTTTTTTTCTTTTTGGTATCGAAACTGATATACCTGGAAACAACCGTTTCACTACAGAAACGAAAAATTATGCGACAGATACAAACAGTATCGAAAAGAAGGTTCTTCGTTTACAGAAAATTAAAACACCGACGTCAGTGACATGTGTCACTAAAACCTCGGGGGGTTTTATTTTAGACGGTGACAAAGGTGAAAAAGGGAAAGATAAACGGTACTTCATTACCCTGGTCTACGGTACTGGAATCCAGGGTAGTAATCGTCGTATATATGACCAATATTCTGACGACTAGCAAGGTTCAAATCGACCGGAAGAGTCCACCGTGATTGCCATTTCTTGGGTGGACGGTTATGTCCTCTACATTCTCTGAACCCCAGTCAGGGACCCAGCCCTTCTAAGGAACCTCTTCCTTTATGTTGGGTGAGGTCATAAGAACGGATCTTTTAAGGTACCTGTCTCCTCGGACCACCCGATATCAGGTATTACAACGTCTGCACCTGTACTGACTTCACTGAATCGTACATATTACCAAATCCATACGTTTAAACTTCCGTATTAGACCCTAAAAACAGTTATCTCGATTTTTCTTCTCTTGTTTAACCCTTTTTGTAAATCCCAATCTTGTTTGTCTTGAACTACCAATTGAAATTCCACTTCACCTAAAAGTCCCTTCTTATTCAGTTTCTTCCGGTCGCAAAAATTGGACCTACTGACTTGTGATGAGATACTCACAGGTACGTAAATTCATCTTGATAAAACTTCTTAACACACACCTTCAATGCCATAAAATTCACCGTCGTTTCGATAGTTGACCCTTTGACTTGCTTTGTTAACCTTTCTATCATGACCTCGACTTCTCTCTCCGATCTAACTCTCTGAGTCTAAAGCAACATTCGATGTATGTTTGTCACGATACGACACGACACGAGTCGACGAATCAGCACAGGCGGAGTAAAACTGGGATAGTTGACACCGGACCGTCCGAGGAGACAGACTACTTCAAAGGTCCGTTTTTATGGCCTCTCCCAACAGGAAAAGATGAGGTCCCCTAGAAGAGTTGGGTCCTATACTTGGGCTCAGAGAACGTAGAGGAGGTAACGGTCCACCTAAGGAATAGGGAAGTAGTGACTCTTCGGGAACATCTTGGTTATCAGTTTGATTTACTTCACTTTTACTTTATCCAACTAGACTATTAGACAAGGAACTTAGGTAGACCTAGAACCCTAGGACACAAACATCAACCTTCCTCAAAGGCGTTCCACCATCACGTAAGAATAATCCATCGCATCTGGACCCTTGTTTTACTTATAATTGTCCCTAGGTTTCTAGTCGTTAAAGACGGGGGGCGGGGGGTGGGGTAGAATCCGTAAGAAGATCTCGATGACAAACTACATAATATACTTTTACAAGAAATGATTGTTTGACATTGGTAACTATATCTGAAATAGAATGACAAAAGATATGTAGTTTTTCAATAGACTCACTATTAATTTAGTCAGTATTTTTAGTTCCTTCTAAATTCCAGTAGGGAAGGGGTGAAAGGTACAATTTTATTTTGAACTATAAAAGAGTTTGAAAACCGCATTAAGTAATATATTAGAGAGAACACAAATGAAAATACTGTCTTGTGAGTAAATTAGTATAAAAAGTCTAGTTAGAAAGAAAAAGAGACACCAGAGTATAAAAATCTACATGTATCATAAAAGAAAGACCCAAACTTTCGTAACAAGATGGATGTGGGAGTTCTTTAAGTTTAAGAGAACTGTCGGTATAGGATGAGTATGAAGGGAAATCCAGGTTTATTTTTGTACAAGAGAAGAGTACCAACTCAGTAGTCACTCAGTGGATTATGACGTTTATCAGACATAGAGATCAATAGACTTGAGAATTGGTATATAACTTATATTTATGTTTTTAAAGGAGTGTGAGTAGTAACTTTTGTATCTGACCATATGATAATTCTTGTAGATTTAACGAAATTCTTAAACTTACTCTCCTACACACATCTAACACAAAGTAAGAATCGAGACGAGGATTATACTAGAAGCAGATTTTCATAGTACACAATAGATAACAGAAGGAATGTAATTCATTTTTACAAAAATTCTTCAATCTACTCGGACTTCAGGTCTTTTTAGATAAGAAACCTTCTTTTTAACATTCGTAATATAACTTAACTCTCTCCTCTCGAATATTTTCTACATTCGACCATTACGTAAACAGAAGTAAATGGTCCGTACGTTACTAAAAGGTGTACACTCTTTCATTTTGTTCTTTTTTTTTAACACTTTTAACCCTAACCATGATTTTTTGACCTCTTTATTGATATAGTCGGTTCCTCTGATCCCTTATCGGTCTCTTTTAGTGACTACACATCGTGGTAGTCTCGGTTACTTTATTTTGGAAGGAAAAATTCTTCCTTCCAGGAGAACCATCTTCAGGAACACTCCATACTCCCTGGATGATGGGTTTCTAAGTATCTTTTCATCGGGACACGTAACTTACGTCATCTACCACCTCTCTTCGAAGTGACACCCCGTCTCGATTCACTGTTGGAGGTCAATGGTATGGTAACTTAGACGATGCCACAAGGACGGCACCGGTAGAAGAGGGTCCCGTGGGGAATCGGTCACTGACTCGTACCGTTTTCGTGCTGGTGTAAAAACGGATTATAACCTGAGGAAATACCCGTTGTAAAAGGATCCTTCAGGGGTAGTCGGATCAGTTCTAAAAAATCTTTAAGACACATCAGACTTTAAGAAAAGTTGGTTGAGAGTAAAGAAGGAAGAAAGAATAGTTTTCACAATATGAATGTAGGATTAGACTTCTGAGAAAAGCGGAAGACGAGGGGGACGGGGTGGGTCGAAACAGGAAGTGTTCGTAAAATGTCTTGTTTAAAGATCTTGTAGACTAGAGACGAACCGTGAATCAAGAGTCTTGAGGGTTTCATTGTATCCAGACGTTAAATTACCCCTACTGAGTAGAGTAAGGTAAACCGGAGTCGACCTCGATGAATCTTTGACCTTAATAGACTTTTGACTGATATAAAAAGTGGAAAATTCTACCGTAAATCGATTCTGAACCCGACCCAGACAAGTGAGTCAAGTCAAGTCAAGTCAGCGAGTCAACACAGACTGAGAAACGCTGGGGTACTTAGCGTCGTGTGGTCCGGAGGGACAGGTAGTGGTTGAGGACCTCAAGTGAGTCTGAGTGCAGGTAGCTCAGGCACTACGGTAGGTCGGTAGAGTACGAGACAGCAGGGGAAGAGGAGGACGGGGGTTAGGGAGGGTCGTAGTCCCAGAAAAGGTTCTCAGTTGAGAAGAGTACTCCACCGGTTTCATGACCTCAAAGTCGAAATCNAGGTAGTGGTTGAGGACCTCAAGTGAGTCTGAGTGCAGGTAGCTCAGGCACTACGGTAGGTCGGTAGAGTACGAGACAGCAGGGGAAGAGGAGGACGGGGGTTAGGGAGGGTCGTAGTCCCAGAAAAGGTTCTCAGTCGAGAAGAGTACTCCACCGGTTTCATGACCTCAAAGTCGAAATCGTAGTAAGGAAGGTTTCTTTAGGGTCCCGACTAGAGGAAGTCTTACCTGACCAACCTAGAGGAACATCAGGTTCCCTGAGAGTTCTCAGAAGAGGTTGTGGTGTCAAGTTTTCGTAGTTAAGAAACTGCGAGACGGAAAAAGTGTCAGGTTGAGAGTGTAGGTATATACTGGTGACCTTTTTGGTATCGGAACTGATCTGCCTGGAATCAGCCGTTCATTACAGAGACGAAAACTTATACGATAGATCCAACCAGTATTGAAAAGAAGGTTCCTCATTCGCAGAAAATTAAAGTACCGACGTTAGTGGTAGACG